>UELW01000111.1:14959471-15530829 GCA_900490495.1 Danionella dracula
AAATACTGAAGAAGAATATTAAATAGTAAGCTGTGGTAAGCTGTGTCTGCTTTTTCATTTATTCACGCAAGTGAAGAGGTCATGCAGAGACAATAAGACAGCAACGCAAGTTTTTCAGAGTGGAAATATGCAGATTACTTAAATTCAGCAGAGTATAAAGAAAAGCACATTTTTATAAAAAAAATCTGTTCAGGATGAAGCTAGAATGAGTAAACTGCTGTTTTGCTTTCATTGTTTTTTACTCAAATCAACTTGAGCTTGAATAAAACATTTATTTGGAGCTGGCACTTACTAAACAAGAAGTAATTAATTTAACAATCAACTTTAACCCTGAATTCCATACTGTTTTTAATATTTAAAACAAACAAAGGTCTCAGAATGTGGCACTCAATGGAGTAGAAATCTTCACAAAATAGAACATGAATGTAACATGCATAATGTCCTCTTTAGGTTTTGTATAAATGGTAAAGTAGGCTCAAAATGGGCATACCCAGCCTCCGCCTTCTTGAAAATGTGTCACTTCAACATAAAAAATTTTGTCCACAAAGGTGGGACATAACTGTAGTAAAGACGCCTGATAGGCTAAGGTTTAAACCCTAATATAGGTTTAAATCCTACTATATGTTTTAAATATAACAAATTAAAACATACAAACAAACTCCCCCCTTCAGTGTTCAGGAAGATCAAACCTAGCGCTTTGAATTAAAACAAAAAACAAAACATGCAGCACCAGAAATCCAGAAAGAGATATACACACAATATAGGTGAAGAAAGAGAGAACATCATAAATTCACAGCAGTAATTCTAACTTAAGTATATATATATATGTATATTCTTGGCCTTATTTGTTGATATTAATACGACTCTCTCACTTTCCTTCCTCCAGCAAACTTGTACGGTCTTAAAACCTTAACTAAAGGTATCTTGGGTATTGTTTTGAGCATATAAAATTAACAAATAACCATAAAACAGTGAGTGTTAAAGTAAAAAGAGTGTGTTCATGGCACATCTCCCAGCTGGCATAGGATAGAGACGAGCCAGCACAGATGCCAAAGAAGATTTAATAATGAACATTTTAGCATAAATTGTTTCCTCAATTATGTGAAGTAATATCTGTTTTCACAAATAAAATCATGATTCACTTGCATAGCTCCAAAACACTCCAGCTTGTTTTGAAACTTTAATTTAAAGTGACTAAATATGATGTACTGTACAAAACATTATATTTTGAATAATATTGCCGAAATAGTTGCGTTAACAGCAAAATTACAGGCATGCCTTTGCCCAGAAAAACAACTTCATCAATCAAAACGTGTTCAAATCAAGAATTTTGAGTGCTTCATTATTAAATAAAAAAAAGCAGTTAGATCAAGAGAAAAAATAGGAATAGGCTTCAGTCAGCACGAACATCCCTTCAGAGGAAACCCTCAGCAAACTAAACCACTCTTTTATGAAAGAGATTCTATTCAAAAAGTCAACAAGTGATACAGACAAAGCAATATAAACGATTAGAAGAGCTCGATTCTCAATTCTGAAACGCTATCGCCACCTGCTGTTCAACCAAAAAGAGTAAAAGAGCTGTTGTCATTGTAGTCAGTGTAGCATAGCAAACCTGTTAGCAATGTCTTGTTAAGGAGTGCTTAGAATACACAGCCATTAAACTCTTTCAATCTTTTCAAGAAAAACTTTTTAAATTTGATTTAACATAATAGTTAATAAAATTAGAAGAAAGCATCATGCAAATTTGAATATTGGAACATTTCTCTGACCTGACTGGTCATGTGAGGCAATTACAGCATATTAACTTAATAAAAGAGTTCATTTGCATGCAGAGTAATCATTTCAAAATGGAACACATCATCAAAACATGCAAACTGAGTTTTTCAAAGTAAGAACATGCTTCTTTTGCTACACATGTCTGCCCAGGCACATGCAAGTGAAATGCAAGATTGTAAGATCTGTGGATTAATGGCAGATTAGAAGAGGAAATGATCGTTCAGGGGAGAAATGAGCAGGATGGATGGATAAACAGGTGGAGATCTACATCAGAAGTTGCTTTGTGGGAAACACATCAGTACATACCCAGAAAGAGCCTCTTAGGGACTTTGATTTCTTCATCCTTACTGTCTGTTGCTTCAGACAAATAAACAGAGTATACCATCAGGGCAATTGAATTGCTGAGTCTTCAGAGGGACAACATGCCCAAAACATGACAAAAAAGAAAAATAACAACAGATAACCCGTACTGTGTTTTTAGCAGAAACAGAATAGCATTTCATGAAATTCAGTCTTTTATGTTGCATTATCTCACTGAGAATTTGTGTAAGGGTGTCAACAATATTTTATGACATTAGATCAAACACTGAACTTTTCAAAATCACTATTGGTCAAAAGTTTAGATCCATCATATATATATATATATATATATATATATATATATATATATATATATATATATATATATATATATATACATATATATATATATACATACTCATGCATTTGCGTCCAAAACTGCAAAGACACATGAACAGTTATACTCTTATATTATGTTGAAATAATAAATAATATTCACAAAGTTGAATTCAGTTATGTTTTAAAGTAAGCAGATTATGAAAATTCATAGATAAAGATTAAAAACAGAATAGTATTTATTCATTTTTATGGCTAAATCTAGTTATTATCTGCCAAATGTAAAGTCTACCAAACAATGTGGAAATATGATCAGGGAAAGGTGATATTTGAGTTTCATTGTAGGCCTTATCTCGATAACAAATTTTAGAGGCAAAAGTAAAAAGTTATACATAGTTATCTTTAGTCTGAGAGTGCTGAGAACACATTGAGTGAGTTCTGAGTGTAACTATGCGATAATAAAAAAAAGCAAACAAGGATCTTGTAGTTTAAGCAATATAATCGTAATTGGGCATTAATGTAAATGATCTCAGCTGCTTTAGAGACAGATGGAACAGCCGTTACACACCAAACAATAGAAGCTGATCAAACAGTACATCCTATGTAAACCAAAAACTGAGAAACTGTTACAATAATCAAATTTGTTTAAGGAGTGCTTCATAGTAAGTAGCAAGTAAGCATCTGAATCCTTTAGTTCCAAGCATACATACACAATTTCATTTCCTGGCAGGTTGTGAAATGTGTGCAATGTTTGATATTAATCACTTGCTTTAATTGCTTTTAAACTAAATCCTTTTCGGAATTACATTAAAGTAAGCCTTCAGCTCTTATCCTGCCCATGTAGCAGCTAATAACTGCCAGAAGGGGACAGATCACAAAAAGCAACTTTTTAAATTTGAACTGGTTGAGCACTGGCCTCATACATTTGTTAATATTTTGTATTTAATGATTACAGCTTTCACGTCAGTGTTTCATCATTTTAAAAGAACAGCATTTCAGTAAACCATGCAGAATAAAGGTTTCCAGCAGGAGGTTTTCTAAACTATTACTAAAGTCTGAAATAGGATTCATTTGACAAAGATGAGAGGAAGCCCAACATAAAACACAAAAAAGTAAACATTAAAAATTAACATAACTCAGCTTTGCAAATATGAATATTCTGTGTGGACTACCACTTTCAATAATATTTTTGCTTGGGATAAACAAAAAAAATGTATGTCTTGACAGATAAAAGTAATTAACATTTTAAAAGTATTTACAAAAAAGTTTTTAAAAATACCTTCACCCTTTTTAGAATCCCTTAACTGACCTTCCTTTATGTCAATCTCATTAAATCTTTGCTTGTGAAATCCTTTTTATTATAGGAAATAATAGTTATTGAATCTTTCTTTTGTATTTTTGTATTTCTTTTCTTTTGTAAAGCAGTAAATATGATATACAAATAAACGTGTCTTGCTTGCAGTAAAACACACAAAAAAAACACTATAAACACACAAACTATTTTAGCTATACTTTGCTGTACATCATCTTTTGAATAAAATAAAAACATTTTACTTAGTAAAAAAACTCATAGCCACTTTACATCTCTAATGCATTAAAGGTGCAAAAAATCATAATCAAAAACATGCCCCAGGTTGAATTCAGATACAGTATTGTCACTTTCTGGGAGCTCACAATTGTACCTCGCCCTCTGTCTGACCCGGAAGGGTAAGAGTAGCAGAAACAAAATGTATATATTCCTAGGAATTGTCTAGATTTTGTGTTTGCCAACAACAACAAACCTAGAAAAGATTACCATATTTTCAATTTAAACTTTGTAATCAGAATCATTAAGATACTATAACTAACATGTGATCTTCCAGTCTTACTTAGAATAATTGAGAATAATTATAATATTATATATTATATATAATAATAAGCTATATATGAAATACTGTACAACTCCTTTAAAAGGTAATTTGTTCAATAAATGTCAGGTACTGTTTATAAATTAAACATTACAGTAACACTGTTTGAACTCAAATCTATATAACGGCTATAAAAATTGTTGTAAAATAAAGAATATATACAAGAATAATAATCCATAACACAACTTCTACTCTTAACAAAGCTTATGCATTAAAAAGGCTGTCACTCTCAGAGCCAACTGCACACCCAAGCAAAATTAAAGATGAAACTGACGTTCAGCAAATGGTAAGAGTTCAAAGTTTCCTTCTGTGACATCGATCACTGATATTGCAAGTGTACGACAAGCTCTAACTGCAATTGAACAGCCAGAAACAGACTCAAACAATCAGTGATTGTGAAATTAAGAATGTGACAAGTTCATTAGGAAAAACTACTTTCTCATCAGTATTCTGCTGAGAACAGAAGCCAGTAAATGACAGTTGTGTTGTAAAGAGAGATAAGGATTGGCACCTGTGAAGGAGCGGCGCTTCGTGCTGAGTTCAGTGGCCACACGGACATCAGTGCAGAGATTCAGCATGATTAACATTGTGATGATCATGATTATACTCTGCCAGAGTAGAGGAGTCTCAAAGTAACGGCCAAACCTAAAAACAACAAAAAATAATGGTATTAAATACAAAAACTGGCAAAAACTACACCATTCCCCCTCCATTTGTCAAGCTTAAAATACATATCTGAGGATGAGCAGAAACTAACCCAATAGAAAAGTAACAGAATTTTCTGAGATTATTATACATATATCCTCCTTAATCAAATTATAGGCACATTTTTTTTATTCTTTTTGTTTTTCACAAAAAGAATAAAACACAAATAGGCATGCTTTGTGAAAAAAAGTTTTTTTCAAGCTTCCAAGCTCAAACCATTCCTTTTCTTATCAACTTCTGCTCAATTAAACTTTTCTACTTTAGTATTCAATCAAGATGTTTACAAAAATAAACAACGTGTAAAAAAGTAATGAATTTATGATTGGGTTTTTTTCTAATCAAAGAAACAATAAATTCTTCCGCATGTTCAGCACACACAGAAAATCATTACTCTCTGCCCCAAAGGGGTTAACAGCTATTAATGTGTTACAAAAATGTAAATCAAATCAAAGAGCAGGAGAATAAAAAACACACACACAAAAAGGAGTACTCTCTTAGAGGGTAAAAACAAGAAATTGAATGTGGTAAAGATTCAATTCAATTCAAACATCTTTACTTAACAAATTTACAGCAAAGTAAATACAGTACCAGGATTTGTACTATTTGTACTCCCCTAAATAAACATACAAGGTTTGCCCCTGCATGCGTGCATTGTTTTGAAAAACATGTCCAAAGTATTAATTGTGCACATATGACCCCTCACTTGAAACCAATAAATTACCATAAACCACCCACATGTGTATAGAACAAACAGTGGTTTAAAAACCCAGTCAAACCAGTCATTCAAACCGGGGGATTCTTGCCTTGTAAGATATTTCTAATGGCATTAAATCAGGGGTCTCAAAGTGTATTCCTGGAGGGTAGAAGCCCCACAAATTTCAAGGCAACCTTTTTTAACACAAAACTGTTTCCATATGACTCGTTTCAAGCTACTGGTGTGTCTTAAAACATGGTTGGAAGAAAAAGCAGAAGCTGTGGCCCTCCAGGAATTGACTTTGAAACACCAACATTAAATGCGGCGGTTTGCAATACTGTAAACAGATAAAATTCCTGAATCTAGTACATTTATGATGTCTCAAAGACAAATTTCACATTACAAAATAGCCATAACCCTAATCATATATGTATAAGTAATCCTTTTATTTACTTTTAAATATATTAGGAGTTTTGCATGACGCAAAAAAAATACAGTACCATTAAGAAACGTTTTTGTTTTTTAAATTCCAGAAGACTTGTGACATTACATTTTAAGACACAGAGCATTTCAAAATAATTGAGTCATAATGCAGAAAACACATTTTAATGCCATTAATGACCGAGACAAATGTGAGGTCTCTGCCTCTTTGTAATAGACATTAACAAAGATTAAAGCAGATAAAAGGATTACTTGTCTTGGTTTGCATTATTTCTGTCAGCCCAACACAGAAAAGCTGACAGTGAAAAAGAAGGAACACTTAAGGTTTAACTCACCTAAACAGTATTCTTAAGATGTTGGCCACCAACAGCACCAGGCAGACATATGTTGAGAAGCCCTCTGCATTCTGAGTCCTGCGGATGTCCCTGTACTGAGGGATGTATGGCACTATTCCTCCAAATATGATGGCTATGGATGCAACCCATGAGATCCCTTGATAAACAACAAACAGGATCTGTTCCTGAATCTCATCATCCATCTTTGAATGAGTAGTTAAACCAACCAGAAGCAATTACACGCCCCAGCTGAATATATATGTAATATATACAAACAAATGTTACTGTTTCGCCCCCATAATAACATGTAATCTACTGATTATTAGTTGTCTGCCCAACACAACAGCAAAGGTAATTGCCCCATGTTTCCAGCCACTCACTCTAGACCCATTCACCCCTGAGATTTTTGATTATAGCTCAAATAAACGCCAACTTTTTAAGAACGGGTCCTCGGTGTGAATACACGCTGGTTTTAGTGAATATTCGGACGTGCGTGGCAGAAAAATGAAAATGGAGTTCATCGAAACATTTTAATGCCGTTGTGTGAGATCCTCTACAGCTGGCTAAAAGGCTCTTTATGGTACTTCCGTAAATTCGCCTACGTCACCACGTGCTCATCTTACATTCATTTGGCGTATGGTCCTAGCGCCTGTCGGGGCCGGTTAGATGAAGCGACAAAATCCAACATTAAACGAACATTAAGTGCTAAAATGTTAAAACTCGCGGTTAGAGAACACTGGCGTGAGTTTAGTCATTACTTTTTGTCAAGTTAACTATGGATAAAACCGGATATTATCTGATTGTAAAACAAGTTTTGCGAACTATAAATGCATGGAAAGTAAAATGATAATACGATCGTTAAAAGTTAGTCATCTTTTAACATTGATAAATAACGCTGAGATAAAAGTCAAAGCACTCAGAACTAACGTTACCACAATGTCGTTACTAAAAGGGTTAAATGGGTTGCCGTCTGGAAGCGAAAGAGGAAGTTTTACGGTTGAAAAAGAATATAAACATCGAGGGGAGATTAAAAGTTCAGAAGTTGTGCAATTACATTTTTTCTCATGACTCTACGATGAAATATATTCGAGATTAAACCTCGTAACTGTTTTATTGAATGCTGGGGTTTAACGTTTAACGAACAAATACACAACAATGGCACGATCTGAGTCTAAATCTGCCAAAGACTTGACAGCAATGGTAGTAACTATGACGAGACTACTTTTTAGCTGTGTGTTTTTTTCTTGATTTAAAGTTTGGTTAATCTTCTTAACTCTTTTTTTTTACAGATGGAGACGACGATGAGGCAACTTCAGTGCAGGTTTCAACATTTATCTGACCAGATCATCTCCAAAAATATCTTTTCAGATGCTAAACAAGTTCAGTTTAAAACTTACATTTGACTGTTAAATCAATTAAATAAATCAATAGTTGCACAGCAATAAGATGTTAGAAGACAGTTGATGACATTTTGTTTGTGTGCCTCGCCTACTGTAAAAAAAAAACCATTTTGTTATGCTGTGTTTAAAATGAACATCAAGAGTATATTTCAATCTTCTAAGATTGTTTGTTAAATATATAATTCCAGTCAATTACAAATTAAATCTCTACAATGTGTCGATTATTTACTGAAATTATTGCTCAAACGTGTACTAGATGAACTACTGTTTTCTCAAACATGAGCCGAATTGTATTTGTATTATTATTTTATACTCTGGGATACTCAACTTTGTGTAGAACCAGACCTCTACTCTAGCTTTGAAAGAAACAAAGGTTTTTCTTGACTGGAGAACTGGACGAGATGGGAACAAGAATAGATAATCTAGAGAAGAACGTTGCGGATCTCATGACCCAGTCAGGAACTGAAGACCTTCATAAGTCAAAGCAAGTACTTTATCTAATGTAGAATTTAAACAAACATTTAAAGGAAAAAAAAAATGTATTCACAATTGTCTGTTTTTCCTCACAGTGGTTTGGAAGAGGGAGCCTGGCCAAAGCAGTGAGCAGAACCCAAAAGATGTTTAATATTAACCTGTTTGTTTAATAAGATATAGAAACGTTATATATACATGTTATATGTGTGTGTGTGTGTGTGTGTGTGTGTGTGTGCGTGTGTGCCATTAGTTATATCCCTTACATTGATTTGGTAAACTTTGAACGAGAAAATATTTTAATAAATAGTAATACCTTAAACTTTTTTTGAGATTTTCCTGGACACTGAAATCACTGTATTCATTCGATAGGAGTCAGAACTGTGCAGCATTTTCCTGGAGGATGCAGAAGGCTGTCACTCTGGTTGACAGGAGAATATCCAGGGACAAGGTGTTCCTATTGCTCACATTTTTAATTAAGATTACTCCTTTGGTTATGCAGATTTATTATATAATCTTTTTATTGCAGTTAACTTATTCAAAACCAAAGTTTTTCCTCATAGATTTAGGTAATTAATTTAAAATAAAATGACACTTTTACGAGTCAATTTGGATTAAAATGTATCACAACTTTCAATAGTACTTCTCAGACTCAAAAAAAAGAGAAGAGAAGCAATGGGTTGAACATGGTTTAAATCTGTTCTTTTAGTACAACAGAGCATTGCATCATTTATCTGATGTAAATATAAATCACTAATTTGTTAAATTTGGAATCATTTCATATAGATGTCATTATTATAAATAACTAGAGCAACAGGGTTGGCCTAATGACATTTGGATTGACAAGAGAAATAGAAATAACTAAAGCATAATGGACATCACTGTACAGATTCGTTATAGTATTTTGTCAACAGTTTAGTTTTTCCATTGGCAAACTTTAATTTCGATGAACTGTCTGTCTTTTTAAAACAGTTAAACATGTATAAAAGCTGTTATGTACTATAGCTGGCAAAAAAAAAAAAAATTCTGTTAAATTAAAAAAGCAGTGTCTGACTGTATCTTTATAGTATTTATTTTGTATACATGTATATTTATTTTATGTATTTATATATATATATATATTTATATTTATTATTACGTTTTATTTGTGCTCATATATTGCTTCGGAACGGTTCTTTCAATGGATTTTACCTATCCAGGCCTCTAAAACACACTATTATATTTAGGTGGGAACTTCAGCACATCTTTTGTCATTTTTGGAAATCTCTAATGTAATGTGTTTTTGAGATAATATAAATTCTTAATAAATAGCTGTTCGACAATTTCAAAAGTCAATGTAAAAGCTTACATGGTTGTTTTGATCTATTACAAAATATTGAGTAAAAGGACGCCCACGCGTGTTTTAAATTGTTCCACAAACAATTGCTTGGTTTGTTTGTTTGATATTACAATATTTTTACCTAGCCTGCAACTAAATGTTTTGACCAGCAGCCGGCGACATGGTCAAATATTTATTTTGTCGGATTAAAAAAAAAAATTGTTGTAATGAGCGTCTTTTAACAAAAGCATTATATTTGTATCATTTTAATCTATATTTTTATATATGCTGTATTTACAGAAAACTGGGATTTTTAATTATTTTTAAATGTATTGAATTAAAATATTACTCCATAAACGATACATCTTCAAACATGTAATAACCTCCACTTTTCAATTTACACATCAACTTTTTTCAACAATTAAAATGTCAACTTTTGAACAAAAAAACTGCTGATGCCTCGAGTTACGGTGAGACTTCCACAGACGCGTATTCACTAAAGATACGCAACTATCTTAACACAGCGGTTGTCAAGGGAGACTACGCCAGAAATGTGACGTGTTCTGTGGGTTGGACAGTCAGTTGGAGAAAGGGAATGTCGATTGGTAAGGGATAGGTTTCAGAGGCGTCCGGGAGCGTCAACAGAATGGGTGAGTATTAATTCTCGCTGTCAGGTTAATGTTACTGCTTTCTGGTTGTCTTGTACAAGTCATTTTGCAATTGACCCGTTAGTTTATGCTGTTCGTTTCAAATTTACGTCTTTTGTTAGCTTGCTTTACGTTAACGTTACCGTGTTAACTGACAGCTTGTCGCGAGTCCTGTTTCTGTTTGCGTTTGCTTAACATTATAATGAAGGTAATTATCTCGTAACATTTGACAGTTACGGTTCCTTTCACTAAGTGACGTTTCTTGCGCTGTTTCACAGATTAACAGGACCATACACGGTGATGTATTTTAAACACGTTCATTATTGAGCTTCAGAAATTTGAATGGTTTTCAGGATATACAAGTAACTTATCACACATTGTCTCCGGAAACGCGTTTCCTCCTTCAATAAATGTGTTCGAGTTGTATCTGTTGTTGAACACAACCCTTTAACAGCCGTTTGTAGAGGCAGTCCTTCTGTTTGGAGTAAAATCCCAATGTGTTGATCTCTGCTTTGTGAAAATGTTAAACTGTGAAGGTCCTGCTCGTCTGGTAGGCCTCCTTTCTGCTTTTTTTTGTTTGTTTGTTTCAGTTGTGATCGTAATCAAGAAAATGACAGACAGGTGTGCTGCAGCCAGCTACACCTGATAGTGCTAAATGGAGTTTGATTGTACTGGATGGAGGGAAGCTGTGCTGGAGCTGGACACTATGTAACGTGGCTTTTTTGGGCACACTGTCTAATGTTTTGTGAATAAAACTAGTATAAGAAATACACATTTGGTTCGTATACAGACCTACTTTTATTTTTGTTCTCTTTGAAGTTGCCTTCAAAGGGCAGTAATTCATTTATTTCTCTTTTGATCTATAATTACATTAACATTAAGCAAGTATGGATAATAAATGGAGTGTATTTAAAAGTCTACTTAAAAATTTTTGTACCCAAGTATTTATTTATTTTTTAAATGACCAGTTTAACAACTTTTGTTTGGTGCTACAATTTGTAGTTTTCTTTATATGTTGAACAAGTATGGTCATTAAAATGTAATGAATAATTAAAACCCTACACAGGTTCACTTGCTGGTGTTCCTCTTTGATAATTGATTGATAAAAATAGGGTTAACTTAAGTTAAGATTAAACCTTTTAATACCTTGAGTGTATTAAGTTTGAATTACACATTTGTTCATTGGGATAATTCCAAAATATGTATGAAAAATTGAAACAAGTTTGAAAAAACAGACACTTCGTTGGGATTTTACTATAGACATTTATGTTGGATAATAAAGAAGTTAATGATGTCAGAAAAGCTAAGCTTTATATTCAATGTAAAGCTGTGTGTTTGAAGGGGTCATGAAATGAGAAATGTTATGTTTTGACATAAGAGCTAGTGCAACAATAAAACAACATTGAAAGTAACAGACTGACCCTCCCCTTTTAGTGACATAATATCCAATCAGCTCCTCCTTTTTCACAGAAAACTAACCATAAACTAATAAGCTATGTGTAATTAGCTAACAAGAGGCATTGGGAACACAATGGACAGGTGGATGAACTGATGGATCTGCTGATGCTCACATCTGGTCACCAAATCAGATAAAAGGTTTCTCTCTGATGCTGTGGTCCCACTAGCTTTTGAGAAGTCTTTTATAGCCAGAACTTCAGGGGAAGGCCTAGGGTTTTTAGCAGGTTTATTTGATCAAGATGTGCTCATGAGGCCGATTGACTGCCATGACAAACAACCAATCCAATGTCATTTTGGTTAACGTCATGTTTCTGAGTTGAACTTCATTTCAGAGCAGAACGAAAACAAACCACTGACAAAAAGTGCCTGCCAAAGGAAAAAAAGCACCAAACCCATTAGACCTTTAGCTCACTTTCAGTGGGTTTTGAGATCTGAGGCCGAGACATCTAACTTAGGGGTTGACTGCATAGTCGTAAGGAGTGACGACCCCGCCCCCTATACATGCATGTTTGTAAAAAATTCTAAATAGAAATAATCTAAATGGCAACCGGATTCACTCCAATTTATGTCACATTAACACTGAATTCGTAAAATAAGAAAATGTTCCTCTGCAAGCTCATTCTCTTACCTCTCTAATTGAGTGGTTGAAGCCATGTCTGGTGATGTGGTATCTGCTCAAGTTTCCATTGGGACACAATCAGGGATTGCAACTCTTTGCTCTGAACTCCCAAATTTCAAATCTTTGTATGCTATCCTATTCAAGTTTCTTTCAGTGTGATGGGAGCATGAATCTTCGATAGCCATTCATTTTCTTTCTGGCCAGCAAAGAAATCTACTCATTTCATGTTTCTGGTGCACTGACAATTCTCTAGTCCTGGAGGTCTTCAGTAATGTTAGCCACTCCGGGAACTTAAAATGTATATGAAAAATCTAAGTATGAGGCTGAATCCAGCTTCTTATTTATAGCTTTCGTTTCATCTTGGTTGATGTTATGCTTCTGCTCTTGAAGTGTCTCATTCATGCTTGGCTTAAAGACAGAGGGACCAGAAGTCAGTCTCTTCTCTTGAGGGAGCTTAGGTGACTCTGGCTGTTTGTCTGCTTAGTTTTTTGCCTTGTTTATACATGCAATGTTTCAATACAAAATGCATTTTGTACTCTATTTCCACAATCTTGGACTATGAATTATGTTTAATGCAACACTGTTTCTGAACAGCACAAAGTACTGTAAAAAAATGCAATACAGTTCTTGAGCTCTGTAAATCAACTAGGTCTATGTTCAGATTGCAGTCCAAAGTGACACAAATTCAATAATTTTGCCCTTATGTGATTTGTATTGGAAACTTTCACAATGGCCTGAAAGCCTCAATTTAGACCAGACCACTTTCATATGTAGTCTTGAATCTGAGACGGTTCTGATTTCTTGCTTGGTGACCTCTGTCTTAATGGTCATGCCAAATTTTTCTTGGTTTTACATTATTGAACCAAATTTTACTGAGATTTCTCACAGAAACAAGACACTCTTCTACTGAAAACTGTTTCAAGAAGATTCTCAGATATGTTTTTAAAGGTTTGAATCAGGGTTTATCTTGTTTTAAAATATTTTAACCCTTTACATCGTTGCACCGTCAAACACAGAAATGTATTGTTTTGAAGTGGCCACTAGCTAAGAGGAAGAACAATCTACCTTCAAGCGAGCACACTTAAACAGATAATTAGCTATCATTGAAGACAATGAAGATCAGAAATATTGGTTAAATGATATAAAAGTGTAGTTGTCGGTTCATGGCCTAACCTTACCGTACCTTCAATATATAATGAAGATGTAATGAAAGAGTTGCCTTTCTTTGTACAGAACTATAAGAGGAGAAATTTATATTGGCAACGCACAGCTTGACAATTTCTGAGAAAGATCTAATGAGATATCTGGCATGCCTCAGATTCTGGTTCAGTAAGTAAATTCTTGGAACACATGGCTTCTCCTTGATTTTGGTCTTTCCATTCTTGTCTGACTCCATTCTTTTTTCCTTTTCTCTCGTCTATTTTATCTATGAGGTCTTTTTAAAAAAGTTAATGTACCTTATTCTGCCATAATCAGTATGTCCATGAACACAGAATATTTTCATTATCTAAACAATCAATCAAATAGGCCGTGTTTGGTCTGTTGGAGATGTAATAATATGCATATTTATTTTTTGTGTGATTTGAATATAAACAATATTCAGTATCTATGCTATCTATAATCTATACGATTATAGATATCTATATGTTCAGATATTGATGGAAGTGTAGATGAGCCAATCATCTGGTTTACAGCTAATTCTACGGTGTGTGTGATTAATGTTAGTGTTTAAGGTTTTGTGTGTATTCTTGACTATAAAATGTGAACATCCAGCAGGTTTTTGTGTTAAGACTACTTACTATTTAAAGTAGTTGATTTGCTAAGTTTTTTCATTCAAATACAGTTGTAGTTCATGTCTTCACCCTCTAATATGACTGTATTTGCTCTTAAAGTCCATGATTTCACTTAAAACCCTTTCGTTTGACCAATTGTCTCACACTTCACACCTGCCCTCTACAGCAAACCTAATGAGAACATCAGCAGGAAGCGGTGAAGGATATCCCGAAGCAACATTCAGAGTGTTATGTCTGTGTTTTTGACCGTTCGATTTGATTATATCAGGAAAGAGTAAATTACATGTGTTTTATATAATGTCTTTTAAATCAAGTAAATCCACTTATTGTGAAAGACCTCAGGCACGATTTCAATACATGGTTCATGAAATGATGTGTCACTGTATTTTTTTCTTATAACTGAAATTCTAGCATAACTGATGTACATTTCAACTGTCAAAAGTATTTGACATAACATATGACAAGCATAATCATTGCGTAAAAGAGAGGATGTCTAATCGAAGTAAAATAATATTCAAGAAAATAAATAGTGTTCTGTTCAGTTATGTTCACATTAAAAATGGGAAAGCTGAACAATCGAATGCAAAACTGCTGAGAAATATTGTTACAACCCTAATCTCAAAGGTTTGTTTTCCTCTTGAAGTGATTTTTTTTGTGAACTTTGTAAATGTGAAAAGTAAACAATTATTATACAAGCTAACATCATGCTACTTTTGGATGCATCTGGCATGTATATACACACACACACACATATATATATATATATATCACCAGTCATTGGTTGATGACACTTGCTCGGTTGGCATAGCATATATCATGTACCATAACCCTGTTGATTAGTTTTAGAAATTATTTTTTATATCTTTACATTATTTTCATTTGGGATCGACATGCAGATGTTACACACTTTTATGAATTCCCCCTCCACATTTGTGTGCCTCATACAAAGTGGCTTTTTATATTTATCTATTTTTGGATGAACCAGTTTAAGTCAGTTACTCCTTGATTGTCATAAAGACTCTTGCTTTGTATGAAATAATCAAATTTTGCTTCCCCTCCTCAAAGCTAGCTGAGACCAGATAGAAAGTGCTTAATGTACACACGAATATGACTAATTTAAATGATTCTTTCTACTGAGCAATGCAACATTCTTTCTAAATCACAAACCCTCTGCTAGCTGCAGATTTGTTCCAGTAGATTTAGGACATTTTCTTCTGAGTTACTAGTATAAAATCACTTATGTGTTATGTGTTATGTGTGTTGGGGTGTTTTTTTTTACCTTAGAGAAGTTGATTCATACAGCACTGTAGAAATGGCTTCTTGTTGGTTTAGTAGGACTACAGTAGGATTGAACATGATCTCAACAAATTGTCAATTCAAGACCGGTCACATGTGTAACCTGTTCTTTAAAATGTATGTGAATTTACTGCTGCTTTTACTATTTGTTTTTTTGTTAGAGTGCATTATTCTGTGATAATATACAATTTCAAGTTTTTAGATTAAGTCAGTTTTGTACATCTTGTTTACTTTGCAATAGCATAAGAAGAAGACTGCTACTCCGTATGAAAATAGCCATGTAAGCTCGCAAGATGTTCAGATAGAATGAATTTATGTCAATATGGCAATTTATTAAGAATTTGATGGTATGATCGTGTGACCTCAAACTGATTTGAGAAATCTGTTCTTTTGTAAACTTTAAATCCTCTTGTTATCTTACTTTCTCATTCTATCTGTTTTTTTATTTTGTCTATGTGGATGACTTCCTCCCTGCGCTGATCTGTGGATTCTTATCGTCACTTCTTCCCGCTTTCCATCTAATCAACTATCCATCTGTGGAACACCATGACCTGAATGCTCTCCAAAGTAGCAGTAAGTATGCTGAAATCTTCACTAGGATGAGCCACAAACAAAAATGAGGCTGTTAATCTCTGATACTAGCTTGCTTAAAAGCGTTTTTGCTTTCCACTTTAATTTACATTGAGAAATTGGTCAAAAGTCCTGTCTAGTTATATTTTGATGGAAATAAAGCCTAGGAACTGTATCAAGTTTGATGGGTTTTTTTTTAATGGACCAATAATAATAATAAAAGTAATTAAGAATTTTGTACATTGCTTTGCAATTGTGTACTTGTAACTGACAATTAGATATGAAAAGTATCAATATTTACACTTTATATTTGTTGAGTTTTGACTGAGGTTAGTTTGTTGGATTATTTTGCGTAAACTGCAGGGATTTTAATGCCTCTTTCTCCCTTCTTAAATAATTATCTTTAGTTTCCAAAACCATGAACTAAAATAGCTAATGTATATCATGCATTTTATGGATTATATGTGATTTTTTGTAACCAAAACAGTTGTTAAAAGCAGAGATAGCTCCATGCTCAACAAATTCATGAGCATTGTTTCATCATTGCTCACATGATTACATAAGTGCTGCATGACTCTAAACATCATTATCTCTGTCTTTAAATGAGCAGATCTAAAATTCAAAACTCTGTCATAGCTGAAGCTTTCCATTCATTTTTTTTCTTAATTTCTCACAGTTAAGTAAATCAAGTTGGCTGACATGTTTTGCTTTAACCGATATTATTGAACAAAATCATCACTTTTGACAGCTTTTATAAATGTGTGGTTACACCAATCCATTCTTGTCTTTACATGTGGATGAATTGGGAAACCTTGTGAAAAGTTGTGATTATCTACTTAATTACCTAAGTGTGAACAGCAAGTTAGCCTAATCTATTCCAATATTTCTTGACTTTTACTTTCTGTTTAGATTGACATAAATATAAAAGCTTTGTTACTGTGTTTTAGTGTACACTTTGTCAAGTTTTAATTGATCATCGTCCTCCTCTTGGCTTTGTTATACTCGGTTGCTGTCTGGTCAAACCATTAACTGTGTTTGGTTCTGGTCTACAGCAACAGAAGAACCTTGAGGGCTATGTGGGATTTGCAAATCTCCCCAACCAAGTGTACAGAAAGTCTGTGAAGAGGGGCTTTGAGTTCACTCTCATGGTTGTCGGTGAGTAAATGGTCGTTCTTATAATCTGGGAAATTTTAATAAAAGACACTCAGTTTGAAAGTCAACCTAAGCTCCATGATGAAATTAGTAAAAAATGTCAGAATACATCCATTAACAGTTGGCTTAGTAATTTCTTAGATTGGTTTCTCCCTCAGAGGATTGAAACGTATGGGAAAAATGTTTGAATAAAAGGAGGGTCAAAAATAGAGAGCTGTGACCCAGCATGCAGCACTATATGGATTATTCACACTCATGTGTCTGACAGTGTACAGTTTCAGAAGTTGGCAGCTGTTTGTTGAAACGCATTAGTGATGGCTTTCACGTGGCACAGCAGACCTAGAGAGCAGGCTTGAAAAAAATGTCCATTCAAACCATTCTTCCCATTCCCTCATGGGTGATCTTTCCCCTCCTTTGGAATGTGTGTGTGAGAGCATGGCCTAGTGGGTGGGAAGTTTCCTGTAATCCCATTCATTCAACCTGGCCTGAGGACTTGTATCTTCCTCCATCTTCCAAACACAAAGCAACCAGAAACTGTCTCCGATGCCCTGGTGGGGTCACCTCATGTCCGAAGCTAATCTAGAGCAGAAGTAGATTTTTTATGATTTGTTTTACGTCTCCGTGGGATTTTGGGAGGAGAGTGGGTGGAGTTTCCCCTATTGCTGCACGCTGGGCAGGAAAAGAGCTTTTGGATGGCAATTTGGTGTAGAGTGTGTAATTAGAATTGCAGAGTAATTGAAGTGCAGTTCTGTAAAATGCTGTTGCTGGTTGAAGGAGGCACAGATGTTGTTGTTTAAGTGTGCTCTCAGTGGGACGAGTGCATGGATTCTGACCTGTCTGTTGACTGACAGTAAGAAAGCTGGTCAAAGCCAATGTTTAGAAGTGATTAGCACATTTAGCTGGCTGTTTAAGGATTGACTTTGATCTGGGCTAATCTAGAAGTGTTTATGTTCTTTTGTTTTCTTTTAGAGTTATTAAATGTGTTCAGGATTAAAAGATTAAGGGTTTACATGCCTATGAATGCTTTGGTGCTTTGATTTATTTTCCTGATTAAAATGGTATTTCATGTAACCTGTTCGATAGGAGGAGTTGCCGTTTTTTTAATTGTGCATTATTTCAAATGCATCTTTTTTGGTCATTTAAGCATACTATTCAACCTGTAAGGTTTTCCAGATAGTAATTGAAAGACATGTTGAGTTGTTTTACTATTAACTCACGGGTTCTTAAATTACGTTTTCAAATTATTTGCAAGTATTGATCACTTACAAATAATATTTCAAAGTACAGCATGTCATTTTCACTAAATATCTGAGGTCCACCTTCTTGGTGTGATGCATTCCAGACAGTATTCCTTGATTCCACAGAAACGTTTCAGAAGTAAAAATAACTAAAATGTAAAAGACAACATAAAGAGGTAGTTTTAAGTCATTCTGGAGCAAGATGTTGTAATTTGCCCATTTTCCTGTTTTGCTTTGAAGCTTTGCCCCAAAAGAGAGAGATCTGCCAATTATACGTTGACACTTAAACCTCTTTTTTTTTTTTGTTAAATTCACTCCCTTTTTTTTATGCCCGAAATATGTCTGAAATATTTTTGGACAATATTCTTATTCTGTTAAATTTAGCCATTCACAATATTTGACCGTTAAGTTAAAGGGGGTCAGGTACTAAGTTAAAACGAGGTCAGGTACATAACATCTTCAAGTGCCAGTCTTTGGCTGAAGAAACACATCCATACACATCCTCCATTGGTTAAAAAATAGTAATAATATAACATTATTATATATAATGAATAAAAGAATATAGTGTACAGTTTAATTTAGATTTTTTTCTCTATTTAGCTAAACCAGCCCTTTAAATATATCTCACACCATTCATAAACAGACCTCTTTTCCTGCTCCCCCCCACTCCATCATCTGATGGGCTATTCCTCTACATTGAGCCTCCTGGTTTACACAGCTGTGGGATATTTCCTTTAAAGGAAGCACACTGAACCCTCTCTGAGCTACACTATGGGCTGTGAGCTGAAAAGTGGCACAACTCTCATCGTACTCATTGTGCATGTTTATTAGTCTAAGACACACTCGGCTGTGGTAAATGTTGTGAAATATGAAATATAGGTAGTTCAATGGAATTTCCTTCAGGCTTTTGTTTTGGCGCAGCCCAAATACTTGAGTTTTGTCAACACCAGATCCATAAGAAGTGATGCAGCATTTTTATTAATAGCACTTTTAGCTTAAACATTAAGTGGGTCATTGCCAGTCAAGGCAGTTCACTGTTCTGTAATTAAAAAAAGTTGCTTGCTACCTTTGTTGATTGAGGTTATTTTAGTTGCCATGCTTGATTGATTTCCTCGTCTTTCTATATGATGCTATGATCATATAAGTGAAGAAGGAAATGCTTATTTATTATGATGTCAGTGGTGAATTGCAGAGCATTCACTTCCAGGCAGCATGGCCCGGGGCATGCTCATGAGACAAGCGTGCACTCACCTGGCCACGGAAACGACTCTTCTTCTCTTCTCTTAATGCCAGGGCTGGTAAAAATAATTTATTAATGCAGATAGATACATTTGAGAATTTTATACAGTCTCTGTAGTATTAGGGTGAGACCTTTTTTCACACTTTCCCATCAATAGCAGATACAAGTTCCCCAGTCCTTCTTTAATCTGGTATAAAAGGGGATGATTTACCTTAATTTCCACATTGGCTGTCATTTCAGGCAGTTAGGCGCATATGAGCTCCTCGCTCAGTGCAACAAAATTTATCTATATTTGGAGCAGTGAATGACGAGTACGTTCATGTGTCTGGTTCACAGAAAGTGTCTGCATTTGTGGGCGAATATATGCACATTCACGTTTGAGTGATTTAATTAAGCAGTGATAACTCCTTAGTGATTTAAATGCCATTAGCATTATACTCGTTGAAAATTATATGAAAAATGCAATGGTATTGCTTATTGCAATATTGTCACTTACTCCAATAAATCTGAGGCAATTCATTGCAATGCAAGTTTGTTCAATCCCAAATAGTCCAATCGATTGAAAGAGGAAACATTTGTTCTAAGGAGTCTTTGCACTTAATACAAAAATGTAAATAAACATGCAGTAACCGACAGCATCACTTTCCTGCCACATCCAACCCAAGCATTGTCATGAAATATGTTCCTACACAACCATAAAACCTTTTTTTCTTTGTTTTTGTTATTTAGTATTGTTTTCTGAGATATTGTGCATGCTGGTAGTTTCAATTTACATTTGAAATGGAATTGGTCACATTTGTAAGTTTTATAGATGTGGAGCGCCTTGAGGGAGAAAGAAAATTTTCAGTTTGAATAAAAATTACCCTTTACTCAAAAAAGCTTCAAGTACAAATCCAGCATGATGACTGTGTTGCTTCTTTCATGGTTTCAGAAAAGTGCATCTCAGTCTCTGCTTTGCTCCACTACATTGTGCATGTTTTTACTCTTTCCTTAACCCATAATGACATTTAAAGATGACCATATATCACAAGAACATCAGCTTGTTTTCAAAGACCACGTTAGCGAGCAAGATAAATCCTGCCAAGCTATTTCTCATTCACCTCGAAGAAAGCTGTCGGGTTTCTATCTCTCCAGCAATGGTGGACATCGTTTCAGTTGCAGCGGTGAAGTCACTGTTGTTCCTCCCTTCTGGAAAATATTTAGGGTTTGAAAAGAAGCTTTTCTTTGTTTGAAGGTTCCCCTCGCTTGTTTTTGGTGCTGTTTTTGTTGGCTGTGGCAGCGGCACATGGTTTGGTACTTATTAAAGGTCAGAAGACAAACCCTGTGCCAGTGTGTACCCAGTTTTCTTCACACTGTGCTCATTGTTCTTGGCCTCGCAGGATCCATGTTGCTCTGTATCTAGTTGACAAGTTGTTTTCAGATACTGGGAGGAATTGTTCCATGAAAAGACATTTATTGATGTATGCATTCTGCTCTGCCAGCCCTGTCAGCATTATTGCACTATGGTTTGGCTTTGTTCAAATTAATGTTTTTAGGCAAAATGTGTAAATATCTGCCTTATTTCAAAAGCTTCAGGTTTTTTCTATAAACCTTCTGTAAAAATGTCCAAAATCTTTGATTGAATTACATAGCATTTACAACTGTTATTGGTTGCGTTTCTTTCGGTTATTTAGACATATAGAGCTTAAAACAAAAACACTGAAGCTTGAAAATAATTTAGTTTGTTTGATTTAACTAACACTGGGAAAAATGCTGAAAGCATCTCAACAGGTGAAGTCATTCAGTAGAAAGTGAAATCATGGGGAATTATACACATTACAGAGTGACTCTGTCGAAAAGAAACTCCACCTCAGTTTTTAACTCCTATATTGTCCAGAAAGGCCTGGTTTGCTCCACGTAGCCCTAAGGAAGCCCAGTTGTAAGGACAGCCAAACTTTAGTTTTATCGCTGAAATTATTGAATTGAAATGTATTGAAATTAAATTTTTTTATGTCCATGTAAATTAGTTGTCACAGTGTTCATTACGTTGACATATGAAGGTGTTCTTTTTGCTCTGGTTGCATAAAACTGTTAATGTTAGGGGAAAAAAAGAGTTTTAAACATTAAAATGTGAAGTGAAAGTGATCAGTTGGCCTGATATGGAATGACTCATACCCAGAATTTGTGCTCTGCATGTAACCATCCCAGTATACACACACACAGCAGTTAACAAACGCACCGTGAACACACACCCGGAGCAGTGGGCAGCCATGGTTGCCCACTGCCCGGGGAGCAGTCGGGAAACTGGTGTTTTTCTCAAGTGCATCACAGCTGTGGTTGTAGAAGATGGGAGAGCAAGTGTTTCATCACTCACACCACCTTCAACTCGGTGGATCTGTGGATCGAACCAGTGACCTTCTGATCACAAGTCAGAATTCGAAATGCGTAATAGAATACAAGTTCTGACCACCAGACCACATCTGCCATTAAAATGTTTTGCCCAATCGGGCCAATTTGTCAGCAATGTAAAGTATTCAAGTCATTTATTTTAATTTTTCTATGTTGAGGAAAAAAAGAACAGAACACAAGGAGTAAAAAATAATGTACGTATGAGGAGAACGAGTTCTTCTCCAGGGAGACTTCCCTCAGCGAGGTGAAATAGTATGCATTGTTCAAGTGGGTATTTTTCTCAACACTGTCAAAGTAAGTCATAAACCAATCTGTGGCCTTTTTTAAAAAGGTGGGAAGATTTCTAACAAGCCAAAGTAGGTCAGATACGAAACGTGCCTTAAGAATCTCACATCCTGCACATCCGTCCTTTTTGTTTTCAACACCATTTTAACCATTTATTGCCAAGGTAAAAGCCATTCTTTGTTCCATGTATCCATGAATGTTTTTTTTGTGATTTTTACCAAAGTATTTTACCATTTTGTTTTGAAGTAAATAAGTTTAATATTTATTTTTTTGTCTGTTTTTATTTTCTTTGTTTTTAATATTTTTGATTTTGTATGCAAAATGTTTCTTACTGATCCCATCCTTTCAAGCAAAGATTTGTTTTTATAAACACAATGAGATTTCTTTTAAGCACCTTTTAAATATTGACCCCTGCTGAACCTGCATGGTTTTAGTCTCAGGGTCAAGAGGTAAAGATGTTGGATGGCTAGATGTGAAACTTAGTCTTCTTTGCTGCCTCTGGTTTATTTTCTTACTTGTTTCTGTTTTATCATGCTGCAGTTAGTTTCAGACTGTTAAGAATGCCCTTCCATATAGTTAAATAGTTTTGTTCCCTTGTGTTTTGTGGAATTCCACATTTTAGAAGCTGTGTGCGATTCTCAGGCTGATGCTGGGAACGACCCAATTTCAGTTCATGTCAAAGCTGATCACATTTTGCCACTCCTCCAGACTGATATCCTGTTTTTGGAGCCAAGTAAAAAAATAAAACAAGAAGTCTAAGAGCACAGCAAGTCCTGTGTTTAGAGGACTTGCTGTGATGGGATTACAAAAATGCGTCTTCTGGCTTCTTCAAACATGTGTTCTTTAGTAACATTTATATTAGGCTACTGATGATTTATTGTTTATTTGCTAAAAAAAACTTTTGCTTTCATTTGCTGTTCTCAGTATAGTTTTATAGTTGTTTTTTATTCCGATGCTTGTGAGAGGTTAATGCATCAAATAACTCTGGATTAAAATATGATTGTATCCATCTAATCAGGAATGTTTTGAGTACTATGTTAATTGATTCAAACTAGGTTTTGTAAGTGATTAAAGAAGTAATAAACAAGTTGCTCTTGTTGTCCTGCATGTTATTCTTATATTTTTTTTATTTTTGAGAACTGGAAGTAACATAACTTTCCAAAAATCAGTTGATATGACCAACAGTGATGCAACAGAAGATGAATAAGCACATGGTTGAATAAAGCTAGATTGGTTTATTCCCCTAAGAGCCTCTTAAGCTGATTTCTCCTTAATTAACAAGATTATTGAACTGATCTGAATCAACTTGAAGGTAGCTAAACTGAGTAGTTAAATTGCTTCAGAGCTAACCGCAAGGTCTTTGCTTGAGGGAAGGCTCAAGACTACTTTTTCATGATTTTATCTGATTCCAAAATGTGATCTGCTGGCACCAATATAAGCTCTGCATCATGTTTATTAGGTTTAGCAAGTATTTCTATGAAAATTAACCTAGCTGAAACCACAAATATAATTTTAATCCAGCTACTTTTTCGTCGTAATTTTAAGTCATGATTATGTATTTCAGTCATGTCTTTTTTGTGCAATAAGGTTATATTCATTTTGTTTTTGCACTGTTTTTTTATACTAAAATAATTTAAATACTCTAATCAATAAATAAATAAATTTTTAATGCGACACAAATCGCATATCATCCTCAGTAGGGTTTGTGTGGTATGATGAGAAATTAATAAAGGGGTTCCAAAGTTCAGTCAAACCTCACTTTTTGTACAACAGTCTATTATGATAACATTTCAGTTCTCTGTAACTTTAATCTGCAAAAAGGTCTGTATGTTATTTTTGTCATCTTTTGACTTTTGATACACAAATTACACTTAATTACTATTACATATGACTTCAATACAGCACTCTACTGGTCTTCTGGCGTGGTCAGATGCCCTGATGCAATACAGAACATTGTGAACAAGAACCCAGAAGTGGGTTGTGTAGCAGATTTGTTCTTTTGTTTTTGATCCATGATTTTTGACCGATGTCAGAGTTGTATAGATACTAAAGATCTGATTGGTACACATATATTTTTGGGCCACATGACAGCAATTTAAAATTTTCATTGGTGTGTTTCTTTGTTCTTCAATACACCTGGAATAAGGTGAATAAACGTGCTGATCCTCTCTCACTTTCTGTTCACAGGAGAATCGGGTTTAGGGAAGTCTACCCTCATCAACTCCCTCTTCCTGACAGATTTGTACTCCTCAGAGTATCCCGGACCATCTCACAGAATTAAGAAAACTGTGCAGGTAAGATATTCCTGGTCTATATGTATAATCATTATCACTGAACATGATGCCATGGGATGAAGAGTGCTGTGGTTTATTTTTGAAGGTTTTAAGTTTGCCTGCTCTGAGTTTCTTTAAATTTCACAGGCTATCCAATACTGTTAACTGTAAACATTTGAGTTTACCTATTTTTTAATAGAAGATTTGAATCTTTGAATTGGAACCAGATGGTTCAATTGTCAGCGTGTTTTAGTATTTACAGCTTGAAAAAAAAACTGCAGTGTTGTCACCTGGATGACACATGCTGCCAACTTCCATGCAAGTTGAATCTCTATGAGCCAACAGTGTTCATATGAGCATAAACAGAAAATGTTTCTTCTGAAGTAGAGGCTTTGAGATGGCCAGAACAATAAGAGTTGTCTGTCACGGTCACAGACGAACCCCGTCGTCGCTCACTGGATTTGAGGCATGTCATTTGTGGTATGTTGAGGACAGGACTGTTTTTCTAGTCATTGACATGACTCTACTCAGACATGAATCATAATTTTGAGACTGTGTTAAACTTTCAAGAAATGGAAATCTTGATTGAGAGGTTTCGATGTTGTAAATAACAGAGCAATCAGAATCCAACATGCTTAAATAGAATACTTGTATTATTATTATTATTATTATTATTATTATTATTAATATATTTGTTTTTGGTTATGTCACTGAATGTCATTTAACTGAATATTTTGCACCTCTTAAAATTAAGCTGAAATTATTTTGTTATTGGCATTATTATCATCAGATTTTTTTTCATCTTTAGGACTGACTCTTTAACTTTCTAATGAAAGAACTTGTGGTGGTGGTTGTTGTTGTTAGTTGCTGTATCTTTGCTTCATAATATATATATATATATATATATATATATATATATATATATATATATATATATATATGTGTATGTGTATATGTGTGTGTGTGTGTGTGAAAGTGACCAGTTGGCCATCTCTCACACCAACTTCAACTCGGTGGATCTGGGGATCAAACCCACGATCTTCAGATCACAAGTCGATTATCCACTTGACATATTCAAATAAATAAATAATTTTTTTAATAATAGTTAGGATGGGAAGCTTTATATTCCAAACCCTGAATTTCTTCTAAATGGAAGTTTTGTACAGCGCACATTTAATTTAGGGCTATGCTGTGGACTAACCAGTTTTGGGCACGTGCCTTTAAAAAAAGGAATTAGTTATAGTTACTAGTTACTTTTCACAAAGTAACATCTGATTGGCAAGCAATTGACGGTTACTCTACATTAGCTAATCATCACATTCTTCATCGACACCACGTTCACAGATACACACATGATCATTGTGTCCCTCATTAGACCTGAACACACACACAAAAACACACACGCGTGTAGCTGGTGCTGCTGCGGTGCCGCCATTTCAGCAACTGATTTAACGGTTTCATGTGATCCCCTCTGTATCTTGGGTCAAGCATGGCTGCTTTGTGTGTTACTCATGGTGTAGTTACTGTTTCTGGTCAGCTGTGAGTTTCACTTTCCCTTCAGATGTGTCTCGTGGCTGTCCTCTTTCATTCAACCCTACCGTTTGTATCGCGCCATTATTCCCATCGCTGGGGATAACCCTGTACATGTAGATCTTGGAAAAGTTGTTTAAGTCTCTGGTGAAGATGTTATTAATTTCAGTTTTTAGTATATAGCAGTTATATTAGAATTGATTTTAAAATACAGAAAAGCAAAACATCATTGGAGCTGTAAACTGTTTAACCTAACTGCACATATGAGCTATGAGGATATCACAGTCTGGTGCTTTTCTCAAGTACAAACAATGCATGTATAATTTGTAATGACGCTGAGCCATTTCCATGTTTTTTCAGTTAATTGTAGAGCCTCAGGCTAAACCCGTTAATATCTGTTTATAACATTCCATTGAGTCTGATGAAGATTATGCTGGTTAAATCTGAAGGGAAGGGTTATGCAGAAGCGGGTCAGTTTTGATATCATTGCTCTTCGCTCACATTAGGTGATGGATTAAGTTTTTATCTGGATTAGTTTTTCATGGGTATATGATTCAGATTTTTGTGTTGAAATCGCCTTCATTCAAGAGCAAACAAGTATTTGATCATTTTAATCATTTATGCGATCATTTATGGGTTTTATGCTCAGAGCTTTGTGTTTAAGTGGTGTATTTCACACCAGTGTATTTATTTTGACATATTTATATTGGTTTTCTTTGCATTTTATGAATGTGTGCCTTTCAGGAAGCTACATGTATGTGTCTTGACTCTCTTGGCGTCTTTCTGATAGCTCAACTAGCTACATGCTAATAGTTTATTGGACTACATATTAAAATCTTTGTAAATGAGTTGGCTACAAATTTCAGAATGAATGCATTTCAGCACTGTTGTATTTCAGCAATGTGAAATTGCAGCCATCTTAAGAATACACATATTAGTTTTAACTTTTGCATAATGATAAAAAATCTCTGTGTTTTTGTACCAGATCTTCAGTTTCTTGCTAAATCTATAAAAAGAAGAGGCAACATTTTCATTTTGCGCTTTGAAATGCGGTTTGCATGTTCTTTTCAATAATGTCACTATCTGAGAATATTAATCTGATAACATATTTCTAAACAACCTGCTAAATAATAGATAAACAGTCCTCTTGGCTTGTATGATGCTAGAGTAGTCTGCGGTATGTAGAGCAAGGTTACGACTAAAATGTGTCAAACGCCTACTTTAGAGGAATTAATAATGTTAACAACTAATCATGTGAAAATGTCAAAAAGTCAGAGAATTTGAATAGACAGTGACATTACTGCACTGCTTTCTTTCATTCTATTACATATTAGATTTAAAGAGATGGGTAAAAAAGGTTTCAGTTAGGGGGTCATTAATTAATACTAACATAAATTAAACATATATTTAAGGATATATTTATTTGCCTTAAAAATCAAGAAAAATCTAAAATATGTTGCATCTCTGCTCTGAAAGTCTTTCTTAGTGAGTTAGGGTGCAGATGAGGGATTATTGAACTGGACGAAAAAGAGTCAGGTTTCTTTCTTACTGGTTTCACTGTTCGTCCACACATAAACAGAGCAGAGCTTCAGCGCAAGCGGGTATTTAAAAAAAAAATGTAACCAACACACACATGTGAAGGTTTTTGAAAAATGTTATTACATACATTTTGTTTTGTACAAGGTCTGGTTGAAATTTAAGTTATTGGAAACATTTTGATTAATTGTTGGTAAAGAAACACTAGAGGGTTTTTGTATATCAAGGATATTGTTAATCTTTGTGAGCGGCTTTGCTGACACATTGAAGGAAAAAAAAGTCTTGCAGAATTTTACAGTCTAGTTCTAACTATCGAATGCTGTAGTGTACCTGAAAGGTGTACCTGTGGAGATCTGAACCAATGACTGCAGGGCCTCTAACCTCTTAGCAGAGATGCTTGAAATAGTGAAACTCATCAGCGTGGAATTTATTTGTCTGTTCTACTTCACCTAAAGCAGAAAGGTTGGTTTACAGGAACTCAATGAAATGAACTTTGTGAAATGCAGTCATTTCAATGGGAATCATGTGCTTTCACATGAGCACTGATCTCGAGTGGAGTTATGTCATCGTTGATATTGTTGATGAAGATCCCTCTCTGATTAGCAAATATTTAAATTTGTGCGTATGTTGGGACTCTGTGGCTTTGATTTTTAAAGTCTTGCTCTCATAATTTAAGAAGCTAGAGCTATGTTGTCTCAAACATGTCATATCGACATATTTATAACTTCAACTTTCAAGGCAGCTCGTAACAAAAAAAATATTAGCAAGCTTCACTGGAATGGCATTACCAAGGGAAATCAGGGGATTTATAGATATCGCTTAAATTTTATTTGCATAGGATAACCAAAGCTTGGGTTTTTACTGAAAATACTGACATCTGCTGGATAAGAGGTCACCTATTATTCTATATGAACCCTGTCATGCACTTTTAAGCATTAAGTTGGAAAAAAACTTTTTCTTCAGTTTTAGTCACAAACTATACACATCATTAGAAGAATAATCATAATCAGAAGAAAGCCAATGACATCAATCCACTAATTGTTTTATAGAATTCTCCATTTATTAAGGGTAAGATCATACCATTAATAATCTTAGAGACTAAATAAAACCTTTGTTCTTCCCCAATTGTATTGAAAAGCTCCTTGAAACACACATTTGCTAGTTTAGAAATATATGAACTAGATTTAGTGTTTAGTCTGGTCTGTGTTTTTGAAAAACAGAATATTTTCAGCCTTAAACTTTTGTTGAAGAAAGGCTAAGTTTCATAAATGGATTTTAATTTAATTGCTTATATCAGCCACAAATCTGTGTCCTGGGCATCACTTTTCAATGTTTAAATTCTCAACTCAATATTAGTTGAATTCTCCCTTGCATGATATATAAAGTGCGCCAAAAGCAGTTTTAGATATTTTCTAAGCTAGTCATGATCTCCTCTTTATTTGTACATAGCTGTTGAGTGATGAAACTGGTGTGGTGTAATTATCAGCATGATGTCATTCATCAAAAATCTTGGGCAGGGCTGATCTCACCCCTATGATTTCTCATAGTAAAAATAACAATTCTGTATGTTAGTGCTTGTAATAACCTGAAACTTGTTTGGTAAATTTAATAACAAACAATTACTGTTTTTGTTTTCAAGCAAGCTTAGACTCAAAAATGTCATTCTTTATAATGGCTTATTGTTTAATGCTTAGGTTTCCTCCTCTAAAAAAATTTGGTAGTAAATCACTAACATGTGAATTGTACTTGAATTTGAAGTTGAAGGTCTTAAAGCACAGCCTAAGTGTAAAATATGATTTATTCTTATCGCAGAATATTACTGTAACAAGAAACATTAGAACATTTCATTAGATCATGTTCAGTTTTTTCTCTCTCTCCAAACCTAGCTCTCTATGATGCAATAAGGAGAGGAACTCTTGGTATGGGCATTTCTTACAGAAGTATGCAACCGAATTGAATTCCATCACCCAGTTCATACTCAATGAGCACCTTTTAACATGCTCAAATACTAGTGATGGGAAGTTCGGATCATTTCGCCGACTCAGATCTTTGAGTCCCGTTTAGCAAAATTAACTAATCTTTTTTCGAGTCATTTCATTCATTTTAGTAAAATACCAATAAAATGTTGTGTGTTTCTTCCCTAACACATTTAGTATATAAACAAACCCGAATCACAATACAAATAAGACAAAACTATAATGCTAGAACACAAAAAACATATTTTAATTAAGCCTACCTGGGTCTTTTAGTCTGATTCAGCTCAGCTCTGATCTGTCTTTAGGTTAAAGTCTCATTTGTTTGTCACATTTCTTCTCTCTGATTTTAAAGCGTGCAGTCCGGCCCCGGGTCCTTTTGTCACGTGACCGCTCCCTAATATTTACCAACACAATATGAGCCGGACACCTACAAGTTTCGTGCTTTCCCCGAGTCCTCCAGCTCATTTCGTTCTCTTGTCATTAATGATGAGCGCGTTACGCTCGGAAGACCAGAAGAACGTTGTGCATGCGCCGCTGAACGAATCACTCTCCTACACGATTCGTTCCTACAGAGTCACATTAAAGAGTCGTTCAAAAAGAACAAATCGTTCATGAACTACACATCACTATCAAATACAGAAAATGAAGAATGACTGTCAAGATTAGCAACTTAACAATTTTAGCAATAATAACTAAACAAATTAGTACAGTTACTTGCCATACAGACATGTCCTGCTGTAATCGTGGCAGCTGTGGGTCATTTTGCCATTCAGACCGAGAGTTGAATTCTGGATCATATATGTATGAAGGATGTAATTTTCAGATGTAATTTTTTGTTAATAGTAAAAAGGTACTTCATTTTAACTTAAGGGTATCACTATTTGGCATCAGGAGTCAATTTGACAAGTTTGTTGCATTAAAAGGGATGTTTTTATCTTTGATTGAAGTATTTCCGTGGATTGACTTAAGTTTCTGTAGGTTTTAGTATTGATTGTTCTGTTCTCTAATATATTTATTTACATATTTAAAAGTTGTTCAATAATTTTTTTTTTTAATCACAAACCTCTTCACACCAATCCATGAATTTATGTAAGTGCTATTTACAACACAGACAGGAATGCGTGTATTGATCAGTTACACTCAACATATTTTGATTAGTTAAAACATAATATAGTGTAAAAATACGTTATAACATAAAGGTAGGTCTTATAAACAATGACAACCAAATACTTTCGTTGTTTATATTACAACCAGACACTTTCACAATTTAAACTTAATTTTGTGTCTTTATTCAACATTTAATTTAATTCTGACTGACATCATCTGTAAAACTGAATCTCGTTAGTCACAAATATAGACATATACAAGCCTTTTGTTTGCTTTTTGTTTTAAAATGATTTTACAGTAAGCAGTAGCTCGTTTTCTATGTTCTGGCACCTCTCAGCAGTGTGAGTAAAATCCCCCACAGGAAGGTTTTGGAAGATGAACCATTGACTGGGCTAATCCTGAGTTTTCTTGCCAGAGGCAGGTTATGACATGGAGGATGAGTATCAACCTTATTTATTTATTTAGGTTTTTAATCCCCTCTCGAAGAATCAAAAGTCAAAAATTGATAACGGAGCGGTTAAACTATAGTTTCTCTCCCTGCGTCAGAACCTGTCAATGTTTTTCAGTCCACACAGTTACGCTGCCTTTCTGGTTTCTCTGCATTGCTGGAAAACAGCGCTGCTCTGTCATCTGCATGTCACTGCATGCTCATATTTTCTTCCTCATAATCATAAAGATTTCCATGACTTTTAATCTATGCTACATGTCATTGTTAATGCCAAGGAATGTGCTGATTCACAAAAGCATACACTTAAAATGTAATTTTTTTTTGCCATTTGCAGGTAGAATTCCACAGAAGAAGACAAAAAATATAAGTTAAAGGCTAGCTCTAGCTTCAAATCAGCTTTAAAAGCTATATATATATATGTATGTATGTATGTATATATGTGTGTGTAATTTTGTCTTTAGGCTCATGTATTGAACATTTTATTTGATTAAGTATATTTTTAAATGGCATTTATTGAAACACAAACCAAGCTCAAATTGTAGATGAGACAAGACATTAAGGGAAAATCTCTGTAGCAGACTTAGATTATTCTAAAATATTCCAGAAAGACACCTGTTGGGTTTGGCAAAATCTGCTGTTGAAATCAATCCATGCTCTCTCTAAGGATGGAAGAAAAGATGATTGTTGTTCTCAAAACCTCTCGAGTGGAGCATTTTAATGCCTTTTTGTGAACTAGTTGAACCACACATAAAATATCTGTTTTTAACATGTCAGTCCAAACCTTTCTACAGATGTTCTGTGTTATTCCTTTGTGGCTGCCTGTCAGCACACTGCATATTGAAGATAAATACTTGTAATGATTTATTATGACATTTTTCACTATATTGTCACTTTATATTGCTTTACAATGTCTTTTATTTGTATAAATTTAAGGAGATGTAGATTATAGGATATGCTATGTAAATCTAGGGCTGCAAATAATCAATGTTTCCATAATCTGATAAACTGACAGATTGTTTTACATAATTTTTTTATTTCATTCTTATTTTTTGTCTGATTTCTTGTATAAGTGGAGGATTTGTGCAATGTTATTATTCAAGACCGTTGAATTAATCATTAGCTGTGCTCAATTGCTCTCATGTTTTTCTAAGAATATATTAGACGCATCAATAGGAGTTAAGCTCGCTTCTGTTAGGGGAGAACATCCAATAGGTTCATTATTTCTTTGCCATAACTATAAGGATCAAAAATTAACAGATAATTAATCTGTTAAATTCTATGTTGGATTCGCATCTCATGTGACCACGGGAGGCCATGCTTTGTTTCATAGTACTTTGCCATTAATTTATTCAGATTGCGATCTCAATTTTGAGCTCCAACAAATCATGATCATCATCATTTTGCACATGTGAATGTGTTTGGTCTGAAGCCCAAACTTGGTGTTTTATACTGAGTTATAAGTAAGCTCATGCTTTCACCTTTCCAATCTGGTCGAGTAGGAGGGAGATTTATTTTAGCAGTATTTAGAGCAACTTTGGACTTGGTGATACATTTTAATGAAAAGAATTGCAAAATAATAAATGTCAGGATGGCTAAACTCGTTTTATCATCAAGCTCAGCAAGAATAAATTTAATTTTGATTTTGAATTTGAAAAAGTTTTTACATTTTTACCAAAATCAAGCAGCTCACTCGAGCTAGAACATCAAATTGCTTCTTACCTACTCGAGTTCCTTCAATTCACACATTCTGCTAAATATTTTACTGCATGTTAGATGTACGATTTTCAGGCACTTCTCTATATAGACAGCATTTTAAGCAAACCTTTGTCTAAAGAATGGAACTTACTTTATAATCTGTGATATACTTTCATCAAGATGAATAGATGATCGACTGTCATTGATTAATCTTTAGTTTTGGAACAGTATTTTAATTGTTTGCAGGTGTTTTTATGGTACAGTCATATTTAATGTAAAGTTTTTATTGGTACATGCTGTGTCTGACATTGTGCAGTGTTGTCAGTGCAACATTGTGAAATTGATTTTTAGTGCAATAATTGTTTTTTGTTTTTTGTTTTTTTTTTTTGAAGGCAAATTAGTTTGACTCTGTCTAACACCTTATATTTGTGACACATCTGTAAGAAAATTATTTGGGACCTGTGTTGAATTTTACAGTTGCTTAACTGTCTCTCCCCTTTTAGCACTATATAGTCATCTCCATAGGTCAAAGGTGAGACACATGTGAGATTTATGCTGGTGCATGTTTATGGAGGTCTCAGTCAGACATGAGTGGAATGAGTTAGATGTCTCTGGGGTCACCTGATCTTCACAGATGGAGAAATGTGCAAGAATTCTCAATTTATCTTAGCAGCAGGCATCTTCATGCTCTTCTGAAAAAGTATCCAGAGGCTTCTTCTCCTGATCTAGTGATTTGTTCTGACATTCATAGTCTTTGCAGAAAACATTTTACATTCTTTGGTTTTGCAGTTGGTAATTTACTGAATGACAGACATGTGGTGGCTGCATGAAGGCCACCTTCTCGTGTTTCTAAAAAACCCCCGCAGCCTCTGTTAGAACTAATGCTTTTCAAAACACCGCATTGACTGAAAAGGCTGATATGTAGCAAGATTTACCACCACAGGAATCTCAAGTTGCTAGTCTTTTTTATGTTTAGTTTTTTTTACATGTAGTCTATTGTTCCTTTAGGAAAGAGAGCGTGTTGGCAAAAATGTATAACCCATAATTCTATTTGTCAGCATATTTTGACTTCCTCAAAGGGTTTTAAACATGTACAGATTTTTCTCTGCATGGAAAGTATTTTGAAGAATTTTACCACTGTATGTTTGGTTTCTTTGAGAGTTGTGTTGTTTTTTAGAGCTGAATTTTTTATTCAGTTTAATTGTTTGCTGCAGTTTGATGGATTGGTTGCTTTTTTGTACAGCCCACACTACTTGAGCTGGGTGATGATACCAACTTCTTGTCAAACTTTGTGTCTTAAAAAGTTAAATTTCTTCTTTTTTAATGTATTCAGGGCGTAGAACTATATAGTCTTCGTAACAAAGGGGTGTGATGGATTTTCCTTTAGACAATGCCTCATGGTTTACCTCAGGAGAACACCTAGAAAAGTGAATACTATACTAATTTTTGTAAAACATTCAAGGAACAATGAATTTATGTGTAATCTCATCATATGCGTCAAACTACTTTGGCCCCCTTCTTTACAAAAGCATCATTAATGTAAATTCTCAATCAGGGCACATTGAAACAAGTTTCGTTATATCTCCATACAGACTTATCATCTTCACAGTAAACAATGTAAACCGGCTATCTCGGTGTTGTGTAGCAGCTAGCGATTACATATCCTGTTGGGGTGTGCCATTTATATGTTTTTTTTTTTTTACCCCTACATCTTAAAGCTCTTTTTCAAGGGCCAGACAGAACAGGTGTAAATAAATTACAGAAATGAAATAAAGCAAACATACACCCATATATGTTGTCTTAACATTTGAAATAAGAGATCATTTGCAAGTTTAAATCACATTCTCCTAAAACAGACCAAATTAAGGGCGTTCATATTCCTTCCCAGCTGTTTGGAAGATGACACTTTCCAAGCTGCTCTTATTGCAGTGTGTTTCATGAAATAAATATCCTGGTCTGGGTTTTGTGGTGTCCATCTTGAGCTGTGGAATGCTGAGGGCTGTTTTAGAGGAAATCATAAAGTGCAGGCCTCAACAGCCCAAAGCCAGAAGCCACAGTCTCAGACCGCAACTGCATCATGATGCCGATTCAGAAGTGTGGGCTTGAGCTGCTTTTAGCTGAGACTACCACATGTGGGTGAAAGCTGTTGAGCTGGGCAGCTTTTCAGTGTATTTAAAGAGCTTTAATCGTGTACGCTATGTATTTAAAGAGGCTAGCGGAGGTTACCTGCGTGATTTAAGATATTATTCATGTCTTTGGAGCAAGTTGCAAGTTTAGGTTGAATTTTGCTTAGATTCTAGTTAGCATTATTCCAAGTAAAACTGCAGAACAACATGGTTTCTTTAAAGTGAGCACATAAAAGTTGTTTTCAGGACTGCAGGGCTTGATTTTGACTGCATGATTGAATGTAAATCTGAGTCTTTGCACATCACGAGTTTTTGGCCTCATGCTGGTTGCAGATATGCTTCAATAGAGTCCCACAGTTCTCTAAAAACAGCCAATTTTTTTTACAGTTCCTTTTTGCAATGCATGCCTTTTTGTCCTCTGTATGTTTGGAATTGGCTTTGGTTAAGGCTAAAGATTTCTAAGTTGTTTTGTAGCAAAAACGATCTTCTCTGTAGTATGTAACTTATCAGTTAATGGGCTGTTTGTTGTCATGATGTGTACATCTGGTGAAGCACGTGGTTTGAGGACATGACAGGGGCAAATTGAACAAGAGCAGTTTGTACAAGCATTTATTTGTAACTTTGTAATAAATGTCTTCAATGCTTTAGTTGTTTGACCAGTAAAAGTATCTCCATTATTGCTGCATTCAGGTCAAGTCACTCAATGTGTAATTTTCTGTTTAGGTGGAGCAATCCAAGGTGCTGATTAAAGAGGGGGGAGTTCAGCTGCTGCTCACCATTGTTGACACACCCGGTTTTGGAGATGCCGTGGATAACAGTAACTGGTCTGTGTGATTTTTTTTTTTGTGTGTGTGTGTTACATTTTAACATGTTTGTATTTTTCAAGTTAACGACTCTAAATATCTGCTATGTGTTCTATAGCTGGCAGCCCGTCATCGATCACATCGACAGTAAATTTGAGGATTATCTCAATTCAGAGTCACGGGTCAATAGGCGGCAGATGCCTGACAGCAGAGTTCATTGCTGTCTGTACTTTATATCCCCTTCTGGTCATGGGTAAGCTCTCAAAATGAATGCACAAAAAGTACAGAATTAATGGCAGAAATGTTAGAGCCAGATCACTAAACATAACCCTAGCCAAATCACAGTCCAATTATTTTTTTACCTTGTTTTTTATATTTACATTTAAGTGTATGCATTTGGCAGATGCTTTTGTTCAAAGCAACTTGCAGAAGGAGAGAGACAATATGCAATTTTTTACACAGTCAAAGTCTCACTCAAGTCGCTCATAGTAGAAATTGTATCAGCTGATCAATCAACCACAGTAAGAAGGAAATAAAGAGAAGAGAGGAAAAAGGGGATTTTTAAATAATAAGTGTTCCCTGAAGAGAAGAGTTTTCGGTTGGTTTTTGAAAGATGTTAGTGTTGCTGCTCTCCTGACTCAATCAGGGAGTTTGTTCCACCAGCCACAGTGAGAGAGAAGAGATTTTCTGCCTTTGTGGGACGGAACCACAAAATGCTGTTCGTTCTCTCAGCACATGCTTCTGGAGGGCATGTAGCACAGTATGAGCTTGTGGAGGTTAACAGGGGCTGATTTGGAGAGGGTTTGTAAGCCAGTATCAGTGATTTGAATTTAACACAATCTGCAATGGGGAGCCAGTGAAGAGTGATGAAGAGGGGAGTAACATGAGCTCACTTGAGTTCCTTGAAGATAAGAGGAGCTGCAGAGTTCTTGATCATCTGCAGAGGTTTGAGCGTGTTTGCTGGAACTCGTGCCAGAGGAGCATTGCAGTAGTCCATACATGAGCGAACCAGAGCCTGAACCAGGAGTTGAATTGCGTGCTCAGTTTAGAAGGGCCTGATATTTTGAATGTTGTCCAGTGCAAACCTACACACTCAATTTGTCTTGGTGATGTGGTGTTTGAAGGACAGCTGTTCATCCAAAATCACTCCAAGATTCCTGAGTAAGGGAATGAGAAGGGGGATATTGTTGAGGATTCCAGCTGAATGGTGAGGTCGTAATGCACAGAGGGATTAATGGGGATTACCAGAAGTTTTGTCTTGGCTTTGTTGATGTAGGTGATGGTTCGTCCATGTAGAGATGTCATTCAGACAGTTTGTTATTTTATGTTTTAGCTGTATTTAATGGGATTTTTGGATTTTTTTATTCAATGGAATATTGAGGACTTTCACTTGCCAGACATTGTTCAGGGAGAGACCGACCAATCAATCCAATTATAATAAACCTGTGCCGTTTGACTAACTGGTCGACCAAATGCTTAAAATCAAGAAATTATTGGGGGTTTTTATTTGTGTCATTACGTCTTTGTCAGATTTCAGTCTCGTAGCAGCCCATCTTCACACTAAGTAAACAGTCCCACGTACAGGACACAGAAGTGGAGTTGGCAAGATGCAGTTCAGGCAGCTGTCGAGCTCTTTGTCAACCTCTCTAGATCATCTTAAAATTAATCATAATCATAATTGTTTTTATCAAGTTATTATCCAGCCGTACAGTGCTTGAGTGTAACATATTCTGCTAAATCTCCCTTGGTCAAATGTCATAGTTTGAATCATTTAACCTCCATTCAATCAACGTGACCAAATAAACCTGGTTTCACACTCCGCTAGTGCTGCATGAATGTGTTGATTTGTGAAAAATCTGTAATGGTAAGGTGGTGGTCATGCACAAGTGATTTTAATGTGGGTTATTTATTTCAGCCCATGTGTCTTGGCTCAACTTGAGCCAAGCTGCCAAAGAGCAGTCTGAATGTGATTCCTTACTACTGCTGTGCTACAGATGAGACTTGGACTTGCGTTTAGTGTTGATGCTTGGAATTTTAAACCCTCATACTCTCTCTTACTCATTCCTCTCTGTCTGTCAGGCTGAAACCACTGGATATTGAGTTCATGAAACGGTTACATGAAAAAGTGAATATCGTCCCACTAATTGCAAAAGCAGACACACTGACACCAGAGGAGTGCCAACAGTTCAAGAAGCAGGTAAGTGCAATCCAAAGGCTGTTTTCTGTATTTTATGTCTCTTGCTCACTTTGACAATTTCCCAATGTTTGAAACATTGTAAAACATTTGTTATACAAACGGGTAACTATTTTGAAGATTTTAAGAATGGCAAAAAGAGTTGAAAATTTATATGTTACCCAAATTATGACCCAAATTACAACATAAAACAAGTAAGATTCTTTTAAATACCCAGTTATTAAAATGGTTTGTTCCACTGACCATCAAAGTTATCTTAAAGAAATGTAGTTTCAATCCTTTAAGAGTTGGCCCTCTCAAGAAAAGTTCAGCATAAATATTTCTGGTTATTTTTTTAATCACAGGTACGGACTTTTTAAAATTAACCTATGCACCAGACTGAGCAACAACCCTACCTCTTTCTATCTAAGTGAAAGGTTGTTTGTGAACAGTTTTGGCCTCACAGTGATCTGGTTTTAAACTTGACAATGGTTTAAAAAAAACACATTTTATCCGCCACTGTGCATTAACTTGACTCAGTCAACTTCAGCAGCGGCAGATTCAAAGATGTGCTTTTCTTTGCTCTGTAAATCGAGATCTAAATGCTCTTTATAAACAAAAAAAGACTGATCGCTCACACATGTTGTCCTTGCCATTCTCTAAGTGAAACTCAACACAGTGCAATTAACCAGTTAATGGTATTACTTAAATTTGTTTGTTCATGCTAATCTTTCATTTCTTGATTCGATGCTCTGATGTTTTCTGCCAATATGTTAGAAATGCAAAATGTAAGTCATTCTTTCTCATGAAAAGAATTAGATAGTTGTTGAAAATGTAAATTCTAGTTATGTTTTAAACTTAGAATTTCTTCATTCAGTGCAATCTGCCTTTCCAGATCATGAGAGAAATCCAGGAGCATAAGATCAAAATCTACGAGTTCCCAGAAACTAACGATGAAGAGGAAATCAAGCTAGTGAAGAAGATTAAGGTGTGTAGCTTTTGGAATTTTTCAGTCATTTGTACCAACACTGGAAGATTGATTAATTTATTTGTAAAAGTAAAAGTTTTTTTTTTAATTTTAAATTTTCTTGAAGAAATAGTTCTTCAACTATTTGTGTTTGTGTTTGGGTGGATCAGATTTATTTTTACTGTCTTTTTATGGATCGCACCCAACCAAACACCTGCATAATAACAGTGCTTCACCCCAACAAATAAAGCTTTAGCTCAAAAATGTGTAACTAATCTGATGTAAACCCTTGCTATAAAAACTGAAATGCACAGTTTAACCCTAGTTAGAGTGCACCAAAGGCTCAAATATTTGTTCCCTAATTCATTCCACAAGAGGAAATAGGTCAAATAAAGACACTACAAGCACATTATTGGCATTCCCACCCTCGCATACACGCAGTCACACACAGAGTCAATATGAGCCACCTGACAAATACTCTTTTATTTCCATCTCTCTCCCTCCCCCTCTTTCTGTCTTTCTCTTCCCCTTTCTTCTCTCCCTCTTTCTTTCTCATGCTGCTCTTTAGCTTTTCTTCCAGTCATGGTCTCTCTCTTTCTCTATGCTCTCTCTCCCTCGATCCCCCTCTTTTGCTCTGTCTCTCTCCCTCACATTGTAAATCTGTCGGTATGTTTAATGTCTGTATGTTTTGCTGTCCCACAGGATCGTCTGCCTCTGGCTGTAGTGGGCAGTAACACCATCATTGAGGTCAATGGGAAGCGTGTGCGAGGCAGGCAGTACCCGTGGGGCGTAGCAGAAGGTGAGGGGTGAGAGTTCTGCATGTATGGGGTGTTAGTTGGGTTGAATGAACCTGAGGGCTATTGATATTTTCTAGGCCGCAGTGAAAACTTTCCTGAACAAAGCTATGCTGAATCAGAGTATTCATACTATTTCTTCTTCTATTACAATCATTCTCTTAGCGTTATCTACAATTTAGTTTCAAGAAACTAATTCCAAAGTTATTTTAAAGAAGAATAAAAACATCTCCGGGATGAAAACAGACTGTTATACATTAAAAATAATTTGAAAGGTAAGACTACAAAAGCATTCATAAAGCATTACACATCTGAGATCGAAAACAGAAGTTCATGAGGGTGGCGCTGATTATACAGCAATACTCTGTAATCAAATGCCAATTTAAATCAATTTAAACATGTAAGAAGTATATTAAAACATTTCTGTAGCAAAATTTACACTCCAATTGTACTTTGGGCTATATCTTGCATAATTCACTAGTTTATAATATGCCAAAATGCAGGATGTATTATTTTTTACTATTAAAGGATGATAATTACATTTAAAGATGATTTGGCATTTTAATTGAGGACTGTTGGAAGATTAGTGGACAATTTAGTTTTTATTAAATAGTTCATGAACTGAGAAACCATGAAGCACCTAATTGTTTTCTTATCAGGACTCTCTTCCCTAAATCCTCATCGACTGAGTAGTAGCAAGTCAGTTGTATATTAAAGAGGTAACACTTTACTTAAGATGTAGACAGACTTAATCCAAAATGCCAAATTAGAAAATCCAAGACAACTAATGCTAGCACTCATTGTTCCATTTGTTCAGGCTGTTGAGGGTGAACAATGAGTCATTGAAATGGAACAAACATCAAGCAATATCTGTTTTTGCATATAGTTTTATGCTCTGTGAGAACAAAAGCGGGCTTCAGGTTTTAATGTGATGCTATCGATTTTGACTGTGCACATGGTTGCTGGATTAATTATCTGGATGAAATCGTTCTCCGCCTTCCATATTGTAAAAGTGAAACCCATGACGTGATTATCATTGTGTGTGTAGGTTCATGTGATCAACACAGGTATTGGGTGGTGGCTGAAACATTATTTGTTTCAACTCTGTAGAGAAACTTTCATGTAACACAGCACAATGCTAGAGTATGAAATATAACACTGTTTGAACTCTGAAAGAACCCACTTTCACCTTCATCATCTATGGATTATTGTTCTTCAGGATGTAGATGATTTGACTAAGTATAGGTTGCATCTGTTCACTCTCTTCAGAGGTTTGACTGGGTTGAAGCCAGGAAACTTCCCCTGGTTTCTCTACCCGTGACCCCTGATAAGGTCCGAGGGGTATTGTCTCTGAGCTCCAGACATGATCAGGAAGGGTCTGGCTTTAAGTGCTGTATGACTTTGGGCTGTAAATGTGGACTGCATGGTTATCAGTGTTTTAAGAGGCTGAGTGCTGAATGCCTGAGATGCTTTGAGCAGCATGTAAGCTCACAGATGGCATGTGGTCAGGAAACAGGGAGAGCTCTGCTGGATGTGCTTCATTCATTCAGCGAGTGACGCGTCCATGCAGTAAGAAACTTGAGTCATGTTCAGATCTACTGACACCTGGTGGACAGTTTGTACAGGGGACAATGGCTGCATCACTGCAGAAATAGTCTCCATTCGTTCTGTTATAGATGATACTTTAGGTGTGTTTGGGTTTTGTAATTAACAATTAGCCATTTTTTTCCATGCGTTTTAAGTCCATTATCAACCGATTTTGTTTGCTTTTAAATGGGTAGTTTTCATTTGTGTATTTAGTAAAGATCAGATTGCTTTCTCTACAGTGACATTAATCTCTTAATTAATACATATTCTATACTATTGTATTAAACAAAATTATTTTAATAAAACCCCAGTTTTTAATTTTGTCAGTTTTTCCAATAGATTAATTCTACCTGTTTTTCTGCTACTTTTATTGCTTTTCTTTTTGGCTTTTAGTTTGCTGTCAAGACATTTTTTTCTATATTAAATCACATTTTATTGATTTACATTTTTGCTTTTAAAGCATTTGACGTACCCATTCACCCCTATTAGCTGAATTGTTGCATCCTCTTTACACATTTTTTGTTTTTGTACAAACATAACATAATGTAACATAATCAATTACATTTTCCTCATCAAACCCCGGCTTATAATCAGAAGCATATCCTTATATTCAAGTCTTTTTCAAGCAGGTTTTGTACCAGTGATCTTATTTAATGATCTGATAGGTTCTGGGGACATGTCTATTCCCTCATTAAATTGTGATTTTAATGAAAGACATATTAAATTGTTGGTTATAGTTACAAAGAAAATCCTAATTAATATACTTTCTTTTGATAACTTCATGAAAGGGGTTTGGATGGTATTGTAGTCTTCTCTCTAATGTAGGAAGTTTCATTTAGTCAGTAGTGTTTAGCTGGTTGTTTTTCTGTCTGTTGTGTGCAATGCTCTTCCTTTTTTCTGAGCTTAGTTTTAAAACATTGGTTTCTTTTCTTTCAGTGGAGAATGGAGAACACTGTGACTTCACAATCCTTCGAGACATGCTCATCAGGTACGCGACACCAGTTCTGCATAAGCACTAATGCAGTATATTATCCCCAGACTGACCTCTAAACAGACAGTCGATGTACCTGATTGATGTCCACATGACAGTGATGCATCTGCTGTCGTCAATGATCTGATGATTTTCACAGCTAGAGGGCTTGAAAAGATATGTTAGATTTGTATACAAATTATTAAAAATTCAGATTAAAAAAATTAAGTGGCTTTTTATAGATAACATGTCAATTCTATAAACAATGTTTTTCATGTTTTAAAGCATGAAAAGAAATCTGACAATGCCTAACTGACTTAAATTAAAATAAAATGTATTAACTAACATGTAAAACTGATTTATGCTGTGATCATTTAAAATAAAATACATACATTATGGGGCTCATTTACACAGAAGCATTATTTGGATTTTGAAGTCTTGAATGAAAGTCACCTTTGATTTTAAAACAATAGTTAATGAAACACTGTGTTTATTATTTTTTGTATCTTTGCTTCTCATCTTCTCAATTGCAGAACTCACATGCAGGACCTGAAGGATGTGACCAACAATGTTCATTATGAGAACTATCGGAGTAGGAAACTGGCTGCTGTCACTTACAACGGTGTAGACAACAATAAGAGCAAAGGCCAGCTTACAAAGTAAGTGTGTTTTATCAATCGAAGCAGAGGAACCGTCTGCATTGAGCTGTTCAACAAGCGTACACAAACACAAACCTTACTGTGAATAAAATCGACGATTTTGTTCTCATGTCTGTGAAAGTAAATAGTCAGTGTTTTCAACCATCTCAATCTGGACCTAAACACACCCGCAGTGACTTTAAACCCTTCAACATGCTGTTGAACCTTTAATTCAACAAACATTGCTGCACAGCACTGTCCACGTCTGCCCCTTTATTGACTGGCACAAAAACATTAAAATCAATACTCAAATACACAGTATGCAGCACATTATTAGACAGATTTCCATATTGGCTAAAATAGTTGATCCAAGAATTCAATCATTCTGAGCTCTAAAGACCAAAATCTTCTCTGCTGTAGACTTGAATTCTAAATGTTGCGAAAGTCACTGGAAACTTTTCAATGTAATGACTGAAAAATGCTTCCCTATGTGAACAAATATAACTTGCAATTAATCTAAATTAGATTGTTACATGTCTATACAATTTTGGAAAAGTCTTGTGGTAAAGTGCAAAAGCAAGAGAAAGCCTAATAAATTAATGTAAAATATATTTTATAAATGGAATAATGAAACAAAACTACAGGCTTCAATCAAGCCTTCTTCAGATTAGTTTGACACAAGTGATGTAAAATATGTTGAAGTTGAATGTCTGTTCCTGTAGATGTTGGCTTTCTTAATGTATAGGCATGGCATGACTGGTAATAGGAGTCTGTCTGTTAGCTATACATTTACATTTACATTTATGCATTTGGCAGATGACAATCCAAGAACTATTATTATCATGTGCAGCTTCAATTGAGTTTACGATTTCATTTTTAAATTATGGCCTGGTTGCATAAAACAACCAATTACATTATCAACCAGGGTCACTAAAGGCATGAATCACTTGGTGTCAGATTTTCCTTAAAAGTTAATGAAAGTGAATAAGTCAGTGATAAAGTAACTTCTAAGGTAACTGCATAAAATCTATGACTTAAAGCACTCCCAGGGTATGGGTCTCAAAGTGGGTCCCATAGTCTTCCTGTAGTGGACTTTTAGGGGAAAAAATTATTACAATGTATCTGTAACATGACTTAGACGAAGAACAATAGAAAAACAACATTTGCTTATAGGTTTTTATAGTTTATGAACGCGTCAGAGAGTGTATGGTTAGACACCTGAAAAAGTATCTGCTCATCTAAGAGAGACTCAGCTCATGGTGTATCGACGAATCCATGTCTCAGGTTTGAACCACAGTTTGATATCAGTAAAATATGTTGGTCTTTAAATTTGAGTTAGACACCCTACACTTAGCATTCTACTAATCACTTAAATTAGAGAAGCTTGTAGACCTATCTAAAAAAAAACAGCGGTTGGCATAAATTAAAGGTGGCTGTGCAATGAAAAAAACTAGGTGAGTACTAGAACAGCAGGAGTTTTTCAGAAATCACGAGGTGCTGTTGATCTAGAAATTGATCCCAGAAACATACAGCATTTTTTTTTATCAAATCTTTAGGGAAGCCATTATTCCGCTCATTTTTTTTTATACACCTGATGCACTGCGAGCATGCTAAGTATGTGTGTGCTCTTTGTTTTAGATCTGACACAGTTGATGGCATGTAAGTGTTGTCCACATGGTCACAGTTGTTTGTCTTCTCCTCCTTTTTTTTCTATTTCTCCAAGACTTTTCACATCTCTTAGCCTCAGTTGTTTCCCCTCGGTGCTTAGAAATCTGTTGTACATTTGTTGGGTTGACCATTCTGCCTGATTTCTATTCACTTGGTGTGTAGTGTGTTTAAAAAAAAAACCAATCAACAGAATTTAAACCATTTTCTCTCTCTTTGAGGGAAACCACTTTGAGTACTTGAACAAACACCACTCGGAAAGCTCCTTTTGACTGAGAGGAAATTGTGCTCAACACTGCACTATTAATGTTAATAAGTACTGTTTATTTTTTAATCTTTCATTAGTTTTTTTGCTGTATTTAAACACACCCACGCGCGCACACCCACACGCGCACACACACACACACACGCACACACATTTTTTTAAAGGATTGATTGTATTCGTAAGAACTTCTGGTTTTAGTTTCGATGGATAAAACTTTTTTGTGTTTTTTTTTTACATAGAAAAGTGAACATTTGTACAAATCATTTTTAGCAATGAATGCAATCATTGTATGTGAATGCTATCCCATACTCTCCCTGCTCTAGATGAATAACTGTTGTTGTTTTTTCACCCAGTAATAATAGCTTGTTTACCCTATTCTATTTAGCGTGATCATTTACTTATTTAATTTTTTTATTTGAGAATCCAAATTCAGAGTCTCACTCATCAATCACTGTTCATTGTATATCTCTGGGTAATACACCCACCCTTGTGAGGTCCCCACTGTCATTTCTGCTCTAAACCTATGGTCACTTTCTCCACCTGTTCTGGGTCCTACTAGCATATTCTTGTTAATTCGGGTGTTCTCTCTAAATCGGCAAGCCTCTATTCTGGTGCTGGATCCGAGTTATTTTGTATTAAATGTTTGTTTTTGCTCCTGTCCTTGCATTTCTTTTGGGTGTGTGTATATGTGAAGGAGCCCTCTAGCACAGATGGAGGAGGAGAGGAGAGAACATGTGGCAAAGATGAAGAAGATGGAGATGGAGATGGAGCAAGTGTTTGAGATGAAGGTCAAAGAGAAGATCCAGAAACTCAAAGATTCAGAGGGCGAGGTACAAACTTAACCTAATCAGAATTGTTTTGGTTTGTCACAATTTAAAAAATAAAACATTATTTTACAGCTAGGTTGGTAATAAAGTTTTAATTTTGTGTGTGAAAGTACTTTTGTTTTTACTTTTTAAGTAAAATGTAGGAAGTTTATTTATAAAGGACATTTCTTGCTCTAAAGTTAAACCCAGGATACACAAAAGAAACAAGGCATGCGATAGAAAGAAACTTAAATACTTAAAATCAACAGACTTAAAAAGCCTTGTGCAATAAATTGATTTGAGTCTGTTTTAAAAATCACAATATTTGCTGGCAGATGCATGTTAGTAGTCAGACCATTCCAGAAAAAAGAGGAAATAACAGAAATACACCAGGCGAGAGTAAATATTTCGTTTATTACAAAACCAAAGTCTAACTAACTAGTTCACATAGAAGTTGTCTCAGCTGATCACCTGAACAAAGAAGAGATAGGAAGAAGGAAATAATCAAAGAAAATGGAAGCATTGTTATCACTGAAGAGAAGAGTGTTGTGTTTCAGGACAGTTGTGTGGTCGACTTATTTAGGTTGCTGAAATGTTGAAATCACATTTTATCCTTTATTATATCCTATATTCTAAGTGAATTGGAATCTCTGTTTTCAGCTTCAGCGGCGCCATGAACAGATGAAGAAGAACCTGGAGGCTCAGCACAAGGAGCTGGAGGAGAAGAGGCGGCAGTTTGAGGAGGAGAAGGGCAGCTGGGAGGTCCAGCAGCGCATCCTGGAGCAGCAGAAGCTTGATGCGTCCAGGTGAGCACCAACACAAAACAAGTTGAAAACTGGCCAAAACTACTTATAATGTTATCCATGTGTTTATAGATACAGGATTAATGTTAATCTTCTATTTTAGGTTTAAACACAAAACAGGGTGATTTAAATTGTATTGACTTTAAGGCTGCTCAGATCCCCCAAAATTGTCTTGTTTGACTTTTTTTTTTGTTCACGGAGCGTGTTACAGAGATTTAATTAAAACGGTTCAAAACAAGGATTAAAAGGCATCAATTTAAACATTCTGAAGTTTGTGCAGTAAGAATTTGAGAATGTGTCTCCTTTTACTTGCAATTGTCACAATGATGAATGCAACTTCTTGGAATTGGCTTTGATAGAAGTTTCTTAAAAGTTATTTTCTTTAAGATGTCTTCCTATGAAATGGCTTCTCTCACTTTTGTTTCTTTGGTTTTCCACCCTGAAGGACCTTGGAAAAGAACAAAAAGAAGAAGATCTTTTAAACCACATGGAACATCACCACATTCATGTTGCCAACAGTACCAGCCTGGAAGACCAAACTCATTTTTATAAAGCTCCATCATTTCTGGGTTACTTGTGTGTAAGGGGACAGAAAGCGTGTGTCTGTCCCACTGACCTGGAAACAGTTAACAGCCTCATGCTCTGAAACAACTCCTCATTCGCTAAAACGGAGAGCGCTTGGTCCATAGTGGATAAAACACACACACCCACACCACAGAGATTATGCAATATTGGCTCAACAGTGAACCTCTTGAGATCGGTTTTTAATGATTATGATAATGTCCGCTTTCTGGTTTTAAACCCAGAGGTTATATCCTCTGCTACAAATGTGTATCGATTGGAAATGTCAGTCAAGTCGAACGGCTGAATCTTACCTCAGGCATTTCTGTCTTTTAAATGACAAATGTGTGGCTTTTTCCCCATCCTCAAAAGTTCCGCTCTTCCAAACATTGTTCAATTTAAATTATTTATCTGTGGACCTTAGCCATTTATAAACTCTCTTTCTTGATACTTTGATTTAGTAATGCTTTTTTTCAGCCTATTCCAGTTCACTGCTTCTTATCAGGGGTACATGAATTTATTTATGGTTGATTCTAGACTTGTTTTGTCGCTTTATGGGTCTATGGTTTAAAGTTAATTCATTTTAAAGTCAAGTAAACTGTTAAAGAAGCAGTGAAGTGATGATTCTGGCCAGTTGTTCTTTCAACAGTCGGTGTGTTCCCAGCACTACTGGCCTCCCTTGAAGCCACTTTTAACATTCAGTTTTGGTATTTCGCTAATTCTTTTTTGTAATTTGTTTCTTTTTGTTTTTCTCTTGCATTTTTACTGTACAAAGCCACATAATAAACTTGTGATGATGCCAATTGAGATGTACAAGTACCTTTCTTGTGATGGCACCTGACCATTTATGGTCTCTTTGTTTACTTTGTTTTTGTTAGTTGTAAAGGGCAGCTAGCTACCTAACCAAGTGTCACAAACTGCCCTCCCCTACCAGGCCTGCCCACCCCTAATGATGGGTCTTCCAAACAAAGGGAAAATAATGCAAACTACATTTAGGAAACCACCGGGAAAACTCTAAAGAGTATGATTATTTAAATAACTATTTTAGCATTTTTATATACAAGTTAAATACACCTATTTACAAGTAAACCACATAAAATGAGAAGGGCAGCTTGGGTCCTTCAACAATATCTATTTATCTAAATGTAGATAGATTTTGTTTTGATTATTTAGCAAAAGCTGCTTGAATCAAAGTGGTTTATTGAGTTTTTAAGACGATACAAATTGTGATGACTTACTAGTATCATTGTACAGAATACCCCTGACCGATAATCCACCATCTCTAATTTTGCTTTACCATATCGAGTAAGTATTGCAAACAAGCATTCTGAAGAAAAAGGACATGATTCAATGCTGTTGTGATTGACACAAGTCCTGAAGGGGCTAAAATGAACCAGAACCAGTAGAAAGTATAGTATCTATGTTTATGCCACAATCTAGAGAAACTGGGTGTGATTTTAACTTTAGTCAGCAAAACTGAAGTGGATTTGTTAAATCTTGCTACCAGATCTTTCCATCATCTTCCAGTTAATTAAAATGTACCCAAGTTACATTCTAAGATCTAAGCTTTTGTTTTACTATCTAAATAACTGTTTTCTTGTTATCTAAAAAACACTACATCAAAAATAAAACGTACAAAAAAAAGTTACTTGATCGGAAAGGAAGTGTCTTAATTATAGGCTTTTGACAGGTAGAGGGCAGCAAACACTGTTTTGTTTGTTATATGACATGAATTCAAAATTGTTTAGCTTGTTTCTCATCATGTATATGTAGCTTGAAAAGAAACATTCCTTAGAATTAATTTGCCATCGTCTGTTTGAAAAGGCATACTATGTACTAGGTGATTTCATATATTTCGTTTATTTTATTTGAAGCATATTATCAACAATCAGAAGAAGCTATGCTGTGATTACTGGTAGTATAATCTTCAAATTGAAAATATAATGGCATTATTAGATAAAAATAGTGAGACATATAAGTAATCCGTCTCCTTATTTTCACATAGCTTGAATGCATGCTCTTTTTCATTTCATTTAATTATGAGCTTTAAAGAACATAATTTTAACCAGGCACTTTTGCTTTGTCTTAGAGGTATTTTTCTAAAAGAGGATTTTTTTAAAATATCTACGTTTTTGTTTGATTAGGATATTGGTAACCTCTAAAATTTTACACAAGATTAACACTCTAAAATGTTAAAGTGAAGTATTTATATAAAATGTTTTTTTTCTCAAACTACCAGTTTTCAACGTAATAATCCATTTATGTGCATTTTGTGTGGAGGTGAAAGAAAACCCCCACCATTGAGGTGCTGACCTGTCAATAATTAGAGCCTTTACTTTTTTGGGGGGGAGGAGTTGAACGCTTGCTCATCAGGTGTAGTGACTTATCCTGCTTCTCTGATTGGCTGAACAAACCCCTAACTAGATGATGAGAGCTAGAGATTGACCAATCACTGCTGCCGCTCTCTGTTCCAGTGTGAGGTTGTTGTTGTTTTTTTACTTCAGAATCAATGAATATCACAATTAATACAAACAAATAGTCCATAGCAAGCTCAAAGCTTCTAAACTTGGAACACATTGCAGGATTTTATTTAGATTCACTTGGATAATAGAAACATAATTAAGTGCACACAAATAAACAAATCATTTGATGAATTTAGCTGAAACATAATTGATTGCTCTCTTTGCAGACACTGTTTGCTGTCAGAGACGCCACAGAATCAAAATCAGTAGAAAAACCCCTCTATATGCATTTGTAATTTCTCAACAAACTGTTTAAAAGACAATTTTGCACAATTTCTTAAAGATGTGCTTAGATGAGACTTTAAATTCACAATATAAAAGAGAAAAAGGGCAGAGTATTTGGCATTATAGGGTAATTACACTTTTAAGACTCTCTCAAATAGTTTATGACCTGCGTTTACAGTAAAAAAATAAAAGTTTAACAGAATATGTTACACCTATCTTAATGTCTGTTCAATTACTCTGCAGCACCCCTAGTCTCTCACCATGGATACATTCCTTTTGTTAAAGGGAAATGGTATTACATCACCATCGGTTGTTACTGAACTCCCTGAACTCAGATTTTAGAGAGTGAGCTGCTGGCTCTTCCAGAGAGTTCCCTTTCAGAGATGTTCTCAACTGAACAAGATTCCAAATCCAGATTCACCTTGGCCTCTAAAACACGTGAGTGAATCTAATCCATGAAGAGGATCACAGCTGTTATGAAAAAGACTAGTATTTTACTTGATTTTTAAAACGCATACGCTAATGTGCTGTAACACTGAACCGAAAACAGATAAAAAGCAAAATGCACAAAACCTAATTTTATCAAATTATCACTTTTTAGCATACTGATAGCATTGGTTTCTCTAATACAGTAAAATCCTAAAGGAAATTCACAAAATTAGCGCAATAATGTAAAAGCTCAATATTATGAGTACAATTATTTGTGGTTTGTGTGTGTATCAAGTAACATTTTTGTCTATTGTGTTGTTAAAGATTTGGTTAGGGTTAGGTTAGATTCTGCAGTGGCTAATGACCTATTCTGACTTATTGAATAGTTAACCAATCGAGCGCAGGAGCACTGACTGAAGATGCTTAATCTATTGACTTGCACTTAAAATAGCACCAAATGAAATCACTGGACAAATAAACATTAAAACAACAAAAAAGAAAAAGAGAGAGAGAACATTTTAATGGAATCATTGATAATTTATATATGACTGCTACTTACTGAAGTAAAAAAAAAAAACTGAAATGAACCTGTGTGTAGAAAGTGAACACTACACTCAGTTCCACGCAAAACACCACTATAAAATGTTTCCAATGAAGAGATGCTCAGTTCATCAGGCTGTGGGTAAATTGAAATGCTGGACTTCCAAACCATCAAGCAGCTTTAATAACAATGCCAAGTCAAACCCAAGTAAGATTAATTCTAGAATAATTCTGTTCCCGGAAGCTGATGTTCCCTTTACAGTGGTTCTATGAGCGGTGATGCACAGCTCTAGTGCTTGAGACTCTGTGTATTGACACCAGTTGAGTGCAAGCCCAGACTGAGTTAAAGCGTAAAAACACATCCGGGCTGGCAAACTAAAATCATAGCAATCAATGGTGTCAAAATATAGACCCCTCATTGATTTAAGCTTGTTTTCTCACTGGTTCTGAGAGAAACTTTGGAAAAGTTCCTGCCATCAAAACTTTTAAAAGATTTTTTTTTAATTGCTATAGCTGTATAAAAACTATTGAAAAATGATAAAGTATAAAATGTGCACAACCCCATTCAGCTTATAAACATTAAACCATTATTATAGAGAGTATTTTTATTTACAAAGTTTGGGTAATTTTTTTTCAGCATTCCTAAAATAGAACAAATTAAGCCTCCTTTCAGCGCACAGTTTGTTCTCAGAGTGAAATGATTCAGGGAAGATATTGAATCAGTTGCAAGGAGTCGGCTCCAGGCTTCGTTTTGTTTGAGAATCGGATTCGGACAACACATGACAACCTGAGTCAGTTCACCTTCTAGCAGTTAGTCTGCCCGAGAGCAGGCTCAGGTGCTCTGCGTGTCTCTTCTGAGGGAGAAGAACAGGAGGATTTTAGCTCAGTTCAGAGACTCTCAGACAGACGCGTTTCGTTCGTCCACGAGTCGAGGCTTTAAATACCGAGTTTATGTAACGGGATTAAATGTTCCAGCAGCACCGGTGGGACAATCCAAGCTAGAGCAGAGTCCCGGACGGTATCCTCTCCCAGCTAGCAAACCGAATAATGGGCGGGAATCTCGGGTGCCACCGCTCCATCCCCAAAGACCCCACGGACTTCTGTCAGGGCAAGCGCAAGTTCAGCGCGGCGTGCAACTTCAGCCACATCCTCGTGAACCAGGAGCGGCTGAACATCAACAGCGCCACCGAGGAGGAGCTCATGACTCTCCCGGGGGTCAGCCGCGCGGTGGCGCAGAACATCGTGGAGTACCGGGAGTGCATCGACGGCTTCAAGAAGGTCGAGGACCTGGCGCTGGTCAGCGGGGTGGGTGCTACCAAGCTCGAGGCGATCAAACTGGAGATCTGCGTGTCGAGCAAGAGCAGCTCGTCCAACCACTCGCCCTCGTCGCTGCGCAAAGAGCACGAGGCGCTACCGAACACCGGCGTCAACATCAACACCGCCACGCTCCCGCAGCTCATGAGCGTGCGCGGCATCACTGAGAAAATCGCCAAGAACATCGTGGACTTTCGCTCCACGCACGGCCCGTTCAGGAGCGTCGAGGACCTGGTCAAAGTGGCCAACATCAACTCGTCCCTGCTGGAGCGCATCCGCTTCCAGGTGTTCGTGGGGCGTTCCAGGACTCCCTCCAGCAACACGAGTGGAGGCTGCACGCAGCCGAGCCCCACGTCCTTCTGTGACCGCAGCCAGGAGCTGGCACCTCCGTTCGTCTCCTCGGTGCGGCCGTTTGTGGAGCCTCCGGCGGGCACGCGCGATGGCAAGCCCGTGGTGCGCGTGGGCACCTGGAACCTGCAGCGCTGCTCCAGCGAGAAGGCGAATAACCCCGGGGTCAAAGAGGTCGTCTGCATGACCCTGCTGGAAAACGAGTGAGTGAATCACTTTAAAGGTTTATCTCTTCGTTAAAAAATCTATCTCAGGATAGACGGTGTGCGTGTGATGCGTTCCACGTTAAATTTTGATTATAATCCAAGCAACTTGCTTCCAAACTTAAATTACAAAACTTCTATATCAGTAGGTTAGTCTTCTTCTGCTTCTATACCAGTAGGTTAGTCTTCTTCTGCTTCTATACCAGTAGGTTAGTCTTCTTCTGCCTCTATACCAGTAGGTTAGTCTTCTTCTGCCTCTATACCAGTAGGTTAGTCTTCTTCTGCTTCTATACCAGTAGGTTAGTCTTCTTCTGCTTCTATACCAGTAGGTTAGTCTTCTTCTGCCTCTATACCAGTAGGTTAGTCTTCTTCTGCCTCTATACCAGTAGGTTAGTCTTCTTCTGCCTCTATACCAGTAGGTTAGTCTTCTTCTGCCTCTATACCAGTAGGTTAGTCTTCTTCTGCTTCTATACCAGTAGGTTAGTCTTCTTCTGCTTCTATACCAGTAGGTTAGTCTTCTTCTGCCTCTATACCAGTAGGTTAGTCTTCTTCTGCTTCTATACCAGTAGGTTAGTCTTCTTCTGCCTCTATACCAGTAGGTTAGTCTTCTTCTGCTTCTATACCAGTAGGTTAGTCTTCTTCTGCTTCTATACCAGTAGGTTAGTCTTCTTCTGCCTCTATACCAGTAGGTTAGTCTTCTTCTGCTTCTGTACCAGTTGGTTATTTGTGTTTTGCTCTCAACAGGATGACATCAATGCAAGGTCAAAAACACTTTTTTGTTAACATATGCATTTATTTGTACCTGATTTTTTAATGGCTCCAAAATGGCAATCAATCAATCAATTAATAAATGAATCAATCAACATAAGTTTAAATAACACTTTCAAATCAGCTTCACAAAGTCCTAGTGTGGTTCAGATGGTGTAAATAGGAATTCCCTTTGTGAGGTCCCTGGGAGCCTCGCTGACTGAGGCAGGTGCTGATCACCTCCTCAGCATAAAGTATATACAAACTTAATATCCATCAACGAACAGCTCGCCAGACAGCACCTGAAAAAACCCCAGACAAACCAAAAATGAAGAAATGAGAAACAATGGTTAAAAAAATTTAACCCAGACAACAAACAGGTGATCAGCATCAGCTGCAGGATGAGTGATTAATGATGAGGATAGGCTAGAGAGGAACATTAAACCACATTGAGCACTATAAACATACAAATTGTTGAAAAAACAGACACTATATCTGTTTGGACACATACCAGGAGCCAATTATTCGAATGCTAGATTAAACAGATAGATAGAGAGATATTCCCTTGATCCCATTCAAGTAACAGATCGTTTGAAATTTTAACCAGCGCAGTCTCTGTGCTGTGATGCGCTCTGAATCCAGATTGAAGATCTTCATAAAAGCTGCTCTTCTGTAAGAAGGAGCTGAGCTGTGCTATTACAACTTTCTCTAATATTTTTGACAAGAACGGAAGGTTAGAGATTGGCCTATTGTTGGATATCTCAGTAGCATCCAGGTGCGTTTTCTTGATTAGTGTTTAGGAATTAGTTTAGGAATGTAACCTAGTGATAGAGATGATTTTATCATATTCAGAAACTGTTCTTGAGCTATTTGTAGCAATTCTTTTAGTAATTTTGTTGGTACAGGGACAAGAGAGCATCACTAGTACTATATTATTATTATTATTATTATTATTATGTGATTTTATCAAAGGAAGGTGAATGAATTGTTTAAATTAAAAAGTTTATCATTGCACATACAGAGTAAAATACAGCAACTATTAACAACACACTCATCGGTTTTGACTGATAGGAAGATGCTGGCTCAAATAAAGTGGGAAGTGATCCATTCTTATCAAAAGCCTTTTTGTGAAACCTGAGTTGTTCACATGTACACATGTAGATTCACAAAGCAGTACTCGTGAAAATGGTGGGAACACAACAAAAAGTTGGTGTTGTACTTCTGAGGTACATGTGTTTAGAGTAAGTTGAACCATTGCTCCCTTACAGCCTTTTCTCTTAGCAGAGAATATAAAGATGTGAATCCCTCACAAAGGAAAAAAACAGTTCCTCTAGCAACTATGTTTGAGGACACCTTTCCAGGTAACCTTGCGCGAGCGGGGGGAGTAACTTACAATGTCTCGTACAGTCTTACATCACTTTTCGAAAAGTCTTTTTTTAGCAAATCTGAGTCGTCGCTTTCCTCTATATAGAGGATAACTTGACACACAAAAACTTTACACAATAAAACTCAAACTGGATGTTCCTTAGACTTACAGCTATGTTAGCCGCATCATGAACGATTATTTTCAAGGACTCATACTGGCTTTTTTAAAACAAACACACAATATGCTTCCTAGTTAATGTATGGTTTAGAGTTTTGTTCACCGTTTGTTCAACACATTCTAAAGCTGTTAATTTTTTTCAAAAGGTAAAGTTTAAAAGGCATAACGTTTCCTTTCAACCATGAATCATCTTTTTTTTATTGTCTGCGTTTCTTTGTTCCTTTTTTTTTGGCTTTCAACAGACATTGATGCACTTGACTACACTGCCAATGAATTATTATCTTTGTTTTATTGATTGTAGCAGATAAATGTTTGCTCTGCTGTCGGTTTTTATAGTCCACACGCGCACATACACAATCACACCCACCCACGCACACACACACACACACACACGCACGCACACACATGCACACACACACCACTTACAATTTCTTACTGTATTTCCCTCAGGATATCTTGAAGGTAGGTGACCTATAGCAAGGACAGGGAGAATTGTTATGTAAGTGTACATGAGGGATAGGGTTGAAATATGGAGATAGAAAGCTCAGCGAAGAATTTATAGTTAAATGAAGGTAAGTGTAGGGCTCTTCAATTCCGTACGATGCAGTGCATATAAGGACACCACTGCAAAGACATCGAGGCTCATGTAACCTTGAATCCTTAATAGCATTTAGACCATTTAAGGAATGCAGAGCCATATTTAAAAAGTTAGATTTCAGCTTTCATTGTCACTGATTAGCTTATTTAAAGGATGAAATAAGTTTTGATTAAGTGGCTGAATGATTACTTTTTCTTTCTTATATTTTTAAATATAAAACTTTCAATCTTTCACTTATGCCAAACTTAACCCCAAGACTATTTTGTCTGAATATACTTCACTATACTGACCATTTTTGGCTATACTCATTGGAAGTGCTAGAATCTGTTACTGCCGGATGGGGGTAGCAGGTACTTGATGGATCATTTGAATGGTTTAATATGAAGTTAGCAAACAAACATTATAAACTAAAATGATTAACATTTTTCTTTATAAAGCACAGGTTAATAACTATTTGTGTTGACCAATGTACTGAACAATAAAGACATGGACAGCTAAGGTAAAAACAAATGAGTAAAAAGGCACAAGGAGGGAAATGTCTGATCACTGTACAGACTCATATAGCTTAAGTGATCTTTGAGTTTTAAGTACTGTCCTCTTGTGTCAATGTGTTTTAGTGGTTCGTTCACAACTGTTCAAGTGGAGAACACTTCAGATAAGCTCATGCAGCACTGATACTGATGTTCCACAAAGAGTCATTAGACACTTATGTCTGCACCCTGGGGCATTTATCATCTTAATCAACATTTTCAACTTCAACTACTTAAGATTTTCAGGTATCTTTAAGGTCAACTTATTCTCATACATTTAACTCAAGTAGTAGTATATAATATAGTAGAGAATATAGAAACACTGTTATGGCACTTCACATGGAGTGTAGACCAACCGCTTGTTAACAATCTGTAAGTTATAACTCATCTTTGTTTTGTATTTTTAAATGCCTCTCGTGCATTTATGACTCCTATTATATAACTGTCTCCTTGTAACAGCATTAGGCAAAGTGAAGAAAACTGAAAGCAAATAAATCAGTCATTTAGATTAGAAGTGTGGGTGCAGGACAAACATGGTTCCCCTGAGGAATGAGTTCAGCCTGTTTGATTAATCTGACCTTTGGAGCTGCCATTCAAGATGTCTCTACTTGTATTTGGACTTTTTAGCAGAAGAGCAAATGGTTTCAGATATTTTGTGAGTTTTACTTGTTTTATTGAAACGCCTCCTGTTAACATGTCAACATTTTAAACACTTTTGAGTGTTTAAACCTAGGAAAATACAAGCACATTGCTAGCTACAAACATTTCAGTTACATGAATTAGTGAAAATTGCCACAGCATTTTTTTCTTTTCTATGATTTAATAAATACAATTTCTTTTCATAATATTTAGTCTAGAACATGTTAAAGTACAGCTCTTAAACAAATATTCTCATAATTTTAAATAATTTAGTCAATACAGATTTTAATTGAGTTGTGAAGTCGCATCTTTTTCATCTGTTTAAAAGGTATGGAATCAATAAAAATCCCATGTTTTTTTTTTATATAAAAAACAAATTTTTAAAATATCAATAGCATGTTTATGGTGAAAATATGTAACTCAAAACAAAACAAAATTTAATTTTGATAAAAGTGTTTGATTTTCTTGAAAACTGTTTTCATGTAGTTTTTGTTGTTTTTGTAGAATTTGGTTAAAGGTTGCATTCTGTTAATATGTCATTATGAATGCATGTAGGACTATTAATCACCTTAGTTTCGGTTGGACTGATAATAACTACTGTAATTGTAATACTTAATTACACTAGTTAAACCAGAATAATCTAATTATTTGTTCAGCTTTTGGTTTACAGTACTAAAAAATATTTGTTCAGTCACAATTGTCCCATGATTGCGTCAACATCCAATGTTTATCTTGGAGTTTCTACTGGCACAAAAAATATCAGTTTCAGTTCAGCAGGCTGTGTATGTGTGAGGCAATAGCTGATCAGATCTCTGTGTGCTCTGTTTGAGAAAATCCTGCTGTCTGTGAGGCATGCGACCCATAATCAGTGTAAAAGAATGCATCAAACGTTGCAATGCTTGAACTGTTAAGAAACAGCAGCTAGACCTCCGCTCACACAGACGCAGCGTGAAGACATCATGGACAGCCTGATCAAAGGTTACTCTAGTTCACTCAGAAGAAAGTGAAGTGTACTCAGATGGCCTGCAGTAACCCTGCAAACCAAATACCATGAGTCATAGCTCTCAGAATTAGCTTAGTTTCTGAGCGCACCAGCCACATGTGTTTCGTTTCTATGGTGCTCCCATACATTGTGATGAGCCAGGCAGTTTCAGATCTCTAAACTCATGTCCTGAATGTGCGATAGCTCTGTTTTGCTTGAAATATAGAACGCTTCACTTATTTAATATTTTTATTAAATAAAAGAATTGGAATGATGTACACCAGAAGTGAAAAATTAAAAAGGGCAAAAAGTTGCCAAACAACTAGCTTACAGAAAAATACCAAGTGTAACTTTATGGTAGGATCTTTCTCATATATTTATATACATGTTGCAATAAAGGGAACAATCTAAATAGTTGAATGTAATCTGTTATTATATATTTGTTGTTTTATAGATTTATTATTTATATAAATGCATGAAAACCCTGTAAAACAATTGTCTTCGTGTAAATTATATTTTCAGTTTAAAACTGCTTTGACCAATGTGTTTATTATTTTTCAATTCTTAATATTAGTTTTTCTGTAGATTTACTGCTTCTTGGATGTTTGTACAATGTGGAAGCTATACCACAGTACTAAAAATATATATATTTTTAATTCACCTAACAGAGAAGATTCGGGACAAGCAAGGGTGTTTTGGGAAAGTATAACCTCTGAAGCAATGCAAACTCGCACACGAGCGTGAGAGTAAATGTGCTGAGCTTCTTTGCATGCAAGATCAAGGCCTTAACACATGCACTCTTGGGATATTTACCTTTCTTGCATCTGCCTTGAAATTTGAAAACAGGAAGCAACTCCTTCTGAGATTGGTGTGTCTTGTATGCCGTCAAACACACAGTTACAGTATCGTCACATGTTCTGCTTGTACAGTGTTTTCCTGTCGTTTCAGTGGCATCTCCTGTTTCTATTTTCGAACAGTCTGGCCCCATTATTACCCTGTAAGTTCATTTAGTGAGTGCCAATCCTTTATTTCTCGATCTCTTACTGGATTCTGGATTGTATTATGTTGGATCCAATATGTGACTGGACAAGACAGGGATGTCTTTACAAACACCAGAGCTCTTATTGTAATATTGGCTTTTGAAAAGTTTGCTTGCATTGCTTTTTGAAAGAGGGAATGTTTTTTGCAGGTTTTCTGAAAGCCTTCTGTAAGCAGGTCAGTGTGCGCAAAGTGCACATGAATTCCTCAGTTTTTCTAAATAGGGCACACAGAAAACATGCCAACTCAGCAGTTAAACTTTGACTGTTTTTGACCTCTCATTTTGCACTTACTGACTGAACTATCACCACAGATTTGCGGTTGTATACAGGCAACAACCTCCCTCTTTTACTCCAGGGAGGGATTTAAACTGCAATTCGTCGACTGGCCACTAGAGTCAGTGTGCGCTACAAAATTGACGAAGGTTAAAGGTTCAATTTAAAAAAAAAAACAGTCAGTTCCAAGTTTTTTAAGTTGCTAATTTTGACCTTCAAGATAGCAGTGAAAATTCTGTAAAAATCTGCACATTTGTTTAAATTATAAAAATATATTATTATTTCAGTGCTCCCTGTGGAAAGCTACAACTTTAACCAACTCTACGTCCCTTGTTTTGTACAGTCAATTGTTAACTTCCTAACGGTAATAAAAGTCAGATTTTTTTAATGCAATTTAGCAACACCAAAAACCTTACTGATTGACATGGTTTTTTATGCTGAGGTGGGATTTTATTTGCTTTATGTAGGCCAGTTCCATTCAAATCTGCCCAATAATACGATGTATGCTTTTCAGGGAATGGTGGGAATAATACTGAAGCCCCGACACAAACGTAGAGGGAAAAAAAGCCATTTCTTATCTATACAAAAAAACTAATAAAAAAAATTGTTATTTAACCTTTTTTATTGCTATTTTTAACAAATTGTCTTGTTTATTGGTATGTCTGGAAGGTGCAAAATCACATCTTTTTGGTGCCAAAAAAAAGGCACCCCAGCAAACTGATTCAGATGGGTCACTTGATACAAGCAACGATTTAGAGGTGCTTTGTAAAAAAATCTTGGTATTCAAAGAAGGAACAGTGACTTGTTCCGCAATCTCAGAAAGGCAAAAAATCCCTCACCAGAACTTTCTCAGTCACTGTCTCTGGCTAGAGGACTTTCAAAAGATGAGGTTCTTTCAAAAAACCAACCTCTTCTTTTATGAGTTTCTTTAAAAAAAGCAAAGTCCTATCCTTCTTGTCAATGACTGTCCTCTAAATAGAAGTGTAATGTTAAAATTGCTTATTGTCCCTTCCCTGTTGTAAGTCACTTTAAATATACTTGTCTACCAAATGCATGCATGTTTATTTGATTTTGATTTAAACAGAATAGTAATTTGCTAATGATATTTTGATTGGAAGAGATATGAGTCATTTGTAGAAAATGTCTGTGTTCTGCTTTTCCACTCGTCTCAATGGTAAACGGCTTACAAAAGAACTTTCATATTAAGGGATTGATTTTTGAAGTCCATCACATGACTCAGGAAATCAGGTCAGCTACTTGAGAGTAATTTTTTTCCTTCAAGATTTGCAATGATATCTTGAAGATTATGGTACACAAGTTAGCTTTTATTTGGAAAATCAGCTGCTTTAAATTAGCCTCTAGCATGTATAGCATTTGTGATAAATGGTTTATTATAGACGTCAACCAAAATGTTTTTTTTCTCTGCCGACATTTCAAAATCCGAAAAAAAGAAATAAATAAATTTTAAAAAATAATTATATATATATATTTGTTTGTTTATTTTATTTTCTGGAACTACCAATATACTTTTGCTTAAATAAACTATTTATCAAACACATTATCAGTGAACATGTATAATTTAAAATAAAATATTATATAACACACGTTAAGCATAAAAGCTTAAATAAATAAGGAAATAGTCAAATATTCACATATCTAGAAAACTGTCAAGCAAAACAGCAGAATGAGAAAGATCCCTGAATATACAGATAAATAAATTCTTGGAGTACTTGAGGAGGAATAGAAGACATGGCCAGTCTTTTAATGAATATTTTCATAAAATATGGATATTATAATCAATCCCTGTGGCATTGTATTTATCTTGCTATTTTACACTGCCATAATGATACAATTCTTCTACTAATGCATAAAAACAACAATCATGCTTGGAGTCTTGTTCTGTCTGGGTCATAATCAGCCAATGTTGTGGTCTGGTGGATAAGAAGATTGAAAGTTGCCGGTTCGATTCCCAGATCTACCGAGTTAAAGTGGTGGGAGTGATGTAACACTTGTTCTCCCATCTTCTACAACCACAGCTGTGGTGCCCTTGAAGCAAGCCACCAGTTTCCCGACTGCTCCCCCGGCGCCGCAGCTGTGACTGCCCACTGCTTCGGGTGTGTGTTCACAGTGTGTTTTTTCACTGCTGTGTGTGTGTGTGTATACTGGGATGGGTTAAATGCAGAGCATTAATTTCAGGTATGGGTCACTCCAAATCTGGCCAACTGGTGACTTTCACTTTCACAAAAATTTGCATCAATGAGGCCATACCAAATTTTTTAAAAATGATCAATATATCAATCCACTTTTAATCTGGAGGGTTTTTTTTGTACTTCACTATCCTTTTATTAGAATTTTTTAGCTTTTTTCTTTCATTTTTTTTAGTTGTTTATTTTTTTTATAATATTTTCATTTCGCAATTTTATTTATTAAGCATTTTATTTGTATTATGTTTTTTTAGATACCTATGTCACAGGGTCATCTAGGGTTGAGAAAGAATAGAACCAGTTACGGACCTAGTTTCTTCTGCCAGATTCACTCACCATTCACTCTTGCTTAATAAATTGTGTATTCAACTTTAATTAATCTCACGAGTGGGTTATATTTTAATGTAAACTTTGTATCGTATATAAGTGAGTGAGGTGTTTTAATAGAACTGTTTCCACAAATCAGTATTTCTCTGATGCACTTGGCTCAACTTTCTCTGGATTACTGTGTAGCCTCTACAGTGAGTTTGTAGCGGTTAATGTTCGTTAATGTTCCACTATTGAGTTTCTAAGTTCCTTGTAGAGTTCCTTGTAAGTCCCTAAGTAACTTAAAGAAATTCAATGCAATTTTTTTTAATCTTTGGCGTAAATCCCCATTTCTGATTTTCTTCTGAGAACGCAGAGCTGTCATCACAGGGTTAATGGTTAACTCTCCAAATAATATTTTCTTTGAGGATAGAAGCTTTAAAACACATGTTTGTACTTTAAGTTTAACTTACAAAAAAGATTTTGAGAACAGATTTTTCTAAACATTCTACCGTTTTTTTAAAGCTAGGAGTATGTTCTCAAGCTTCGAGTCTGGTTGTTTGCTGGTTCAGACGTTGATCTCTTCCAGTTAAATATAAAAGGGAAGTTGGAAGTTCAGGATGCTTTGTTTATTATTTTATATGCAAAGATGGGGTTTACATAGAAGACTCAGTCTAGTCAGTCTAATCTCTCTCTTTGAATTTTAAGCATGTGAGTATGATTAGTTTAGATATAACAAGGTTTTGCTCTGTAATCCTTTATAATAATGATGTATAGCCATTTTTATTTAATTTTGTTAATGGCAAAAGAGATTGATAGAAGATTTTAGGTGGCAGACAATCACTTCAAAACGTTGATCTACAATAAATGGTGGCAAACGTCAATCAAGCTGATGTTTGTTATATAAATTAGTGAAAAAAGTATGTAAACAAAATGTGGCATTTGAGGCTGGAGGAGGAGCCGGAGTTGACGCATGTCTGACAACAGACATGTCTGCTTTTTAAAGACAAATGCCTCATGCCTATTGGCCGGTCAAGCTGTAAATCACAGCTCATCCTGTTTCAAAACGATAAAAACATTTGCTGGTTAACATTGGACCTGTCTAAGTGCTGAATTTGCATAGAGTACTTGAGCCAGAGAGCATGGCTTGTGCCTGGTATGACTGTCTGTCTGAGGCACTTTACAGCATCGAGAGTGGCTCTACACCTGCTGCTTCTCATTACAATCACCTTCATCGTCCTCCTGAAAGTCTGACGAAGACAAAAGTCTCTCAACACTTAACCTCAGATTCAATTCCAAGTGAGGTAAACCACTTGACTCTCTGATCTTGCTGTAATGGTTCCTGAGAACAGGAGCTCACAGACACTCGAGTTATGGAAGCACTACAGCTTCCTGCTATCCAAGCCCTGTGCACCGTGTGTCCATATCGAGTGAACCCGGACTTAACTTAAGGAGAAGAAAGGCAAAATACAGTAGTGCGCAGACTCACTCAATTAAACCAAGAGGCCTGACATGATGGAATTTACCAAGTCACAAACGTCTCCCCCTCCAAACCTGAGCCGACAGAAAAGGTGACTCTACTTGAAACAACAAATGTTTATAGTATCAATCACTATATTTGTATAAATAGACATCTGTAAACACTACAAAATAAAATATATTAATGACAAAACATTTATTAATATATTAAAACCGAAGTACATAAAAGCCATTCAATACAGGTCTGGTTGCTGATCTTTGATGTCTTTGTTGGTTATGTAATCACTCTGGTATAAATGTTCATCTATGTTTATGATGTTTATCAGTAGTATTTAATGAGCAGACATCTTCTTGATTTCATGAGATCAATTTTATTAAGCTTAATAGAAGTAATGACCAGAAAGGTTATATAATGTGCATGTATTGAATAAATGGCAAACGTTGACAGACAGCGAGGCAGACAGGCCATGTGCTGCTCACCTTTGAGGGAGCAGGAAGTTGTGTGAATGTTTGCTCTCAAAACAGGATCTATGTATTAAGCTTCAGAGCCAGCTGGAAACAAAAATATTTTTCTCTCGTGAGCAGTCCCTGCAACAGGACTTGTGTACAGAGAGATACAGGTGTGCCATCTTCTGAAAAACAACATTTTAATAGCTCCAATGCAGTAGATAACTTCTCAAATGTAATGGATACCAATCCAACTAGTCTAACGCTAAGTTTTGATTAAATAAAATCTTCTTGTTTTTTATTACATTTTATTATTGTTCTCATTTTAAATTCAAAAACAGTAAATGTCAATAATAGTAGCTTATTTGAATACATAGTTTAGCATAAATCATTGTATAGGATTTTTGGTTTAGTAACATTCTTTGTCGCAGTAGCAGAGTTATCTGCATTTTGATCTCATTTGCTATTTAAAAATTGATTTCTTGAACGAAACACACCTATCTTTTTGAGCTGCATGCTACCCCCGCACCTGCTCATGGTGTTTGCAGCAAAGCTTCTAGATTATAACTCTGGACTGAGAGCATAGTACCTAACGATATGGGACTAGAACATTTATACTTTTCCTTTTCTTAGTGCTGGTGTGTGCTTGATGTGTCAACTATCAAATTTTAAATTGTGTAAATTTGCAAAAAATTGTCTGATCAGATTAAATGCCGCACTAAAATCGGATTGAACGGTCTGCACTGGGATCGGATTGAACGGTCTGCACTGGGATCGGATTGAACGGTCTGCACTGGGATCGGATTGAACGGTCTGCACTGGGATCGGATTGAACGGTCTGCACTGGGTTGGGATTGAACGGTCTGCACTGGGTTGGGATTGAACGGTCTGCACTGGGTTGGGATTGAACGGTCTGCACTGGGTTGGGGATTGAACGGTCTGCACTGGGTTGGGATTGAACGGTCTGCACTGGGTTGGGATTGACGGTCTGCACTGGGTTGGGATTGAACGGTCTGCACTGGGTTGGGATTGAACGGTCTGCACTGGGTTGGGATTGAACGGTCTGCACTGGGTTGGGATTGAACGGTCTGCACTGGGTTGGGATTGAACGGTCTGCACTGGGTTGGGATTGAACGGTCTGCACTGGGATCGGATTGAACGGTCTGCACTGGGTTGGGATTGAACGGTCTGCACTGGGTTGGGATTGAACGGTCTGCACTGGGTTGGGATTGAACGGTCTGCACTGGGTTGGGATTTGAACGGTCTGCACTGGGTTGGGATTGAACGGTCTGCACTGGGTTGGGATTGAACGGTCTGCACTGGGTTGGGATTGAACGGTCTGCACTGGGTTGGGATTGAACGGTCTGCACTGGATTGGGATTATACGGTCTGCACTGGATTGGGATTATACGGTCTGCACTGGATTGGGATTATACGGTCTGCACTGGGTTGGGATTGAACGGTCTGCACTGGGTTGGGCTTGAACGGTCTGCACTGGGTTGGGCTTGAACGGTCTGCACTGGGTTGGGATTGAACGGTCTGCACTGGGTTGGGATTGAACGGTCTGCACTGGGTTGGGATTGAAAGGTCTGCACTGGGTTGGGATTGAACGGTCTGCACTGGGTTGGGATTGAACGGTCTGCACTGGATTGGGATTATATGGTCTGCACTGGATTGGGATTGAACGGTCTGCACTGGATTGGGATTGAACGGTCTGCACTGGGTTGGGATTGAACGGTCTGCACTGGGTTGGGATTGAACGGTCTGCACTGGGTTGGGATTGAACGGTCTGCACTGGGTTGGGATTGAACGGTCTGCACTGGGTTGGGATTGAACGGTCTGCACTGGATTGGGATTGAACGGTCTGCACTGGATTGGGATTGAACGGTCTGCACTGGATTGGGATTATATGGTCTGCACTGGATTGGGATTGAACGGTCTGCACTGGATTGGGATTGAACGGTCTGCACTGGGTTGGGATTGAACGGTCTGCACTGGGTTGGGATTGAACGGTCTGCACTGGGTTGGGATTGAACGGTCTGCACTGGATTGGGATTATACGGTCTGCACTGGGTTGGGATTGAACGGTCTGCACTGGGTTGGGATTGAACGGTCTGCACTGGGTTGGGATTGAACGGTCTGCACTGGGTTGGGATTGAACGGTCTGCACTGGGTTGGGATTGAACGGTCTGCACTGGGTTGGGATTGAACGGTCTGCACTGGGTTGGGATTGAACGGTCTGCACTGGGTTGGGATTGAACGGTCTGCACTGGGTTGGGATTGAACGGTCTGCACTGGGTTGGGATTGAACGGTCTGCACTGGGTTGGGATTGAACGGTCTGCACTGGGTTGGGATTGAACGGTCTGCACTGGGTTGGGATTGAACGGTCTGCACTGGGATCGGATTGAACGGTCTGCACTGGGTTGGGATTGAACGGTCTGCACTGGGTTGGGATTGAACGGTCTGCACTGGGATCGGATTGAACGGTCTGCACTGGGATCGGATTGAACGGTCTGCACTGGGTTGGGATTGAACGGTCTGCACTGGGTTGGGATTGAACGGTCTGCACTGGGATCGGATTGAACGGTCTGCACTGGGTTGGGATTGAACGGTCTGCACTGGGTGGGATTGAACGGTCTGCACTGGGATCGGATTGAACGGTCTGCACTGGGTTGGGATTGAACGGTCTGCACTGGGTTGGGATTGAACGGTCTGCACTGGGTTGGGATTGAACGGTCTGCACTGGGTTGGGATTGAACGGTCTGCACTGGGATCGGATTGAACGGTCTGCACTGGGTTGGGATTGAACGGTCTGCACTGGGATCAGATTGAATGTTCTGTTAATAAACTGTTGTTCTTGGATTTGGAGAATGACCCGAAGTCCAAGCGGTGGACTGTTCCTTTAAGACATTTTGGTAGAAAACAAATTCAGTCTTCCTCACACTGTTCTCCAGTGACATTTTCCTTTTACAAACACAACTATTTATACAAACATTGATGACTCTTCCAAAGAAGTTTGTGAAATACAGAATATTGTGACTTTTGCTTTTATCTTTTATCTTTTAAAAAACACTTGACTGAAAAGCTTTCTTGCATTTAAAATGGTATTTTCGACTGGCAAAAGTTGATTCTGTTAGTGCCCTCGAACTCTGTTTTTTTACATCCTTTGTAGCTGTTTTTTGTTTTTGATGTGGCATGTTTGTGTGTGTGTTTTTTTTTAAGTCTGCATCTTGGATTGTTTTGAACCAGGTGTTTAGCTTCAAATAGTTATGTATCCTGGATTTTTTGTTTATTCGCTCCACCTCAGATCTTATGATGATCACATGAGTATCAGAACCAATACAACGATTATTTGTGAGTATAAAACATTGTTCCCTGAGGGGTTGACATTCATCAGAAAAACAATGAGTGCAATGAGTTTTGTTTTTAATAACAGCTGTTTGAAATAAGCTCAAAGTTCTACTTCTCAGTGTAGCACATTCTTGTATAAATAGTTGAGATGTTTTTAGAAGTGTTTCTTTTGTACACAATTAAAAATAAAAAAGTATTAGCTAAAGGTTGCCAGATGAGTAAATCTGTTGCATTGTATTTCTCTTGAGTATGTTTAGGGTTATATATATTTAAATAAATATATGACCATTTTATAACCTTTTGAAAAAATGAGTTCTAAGATTATTTTAACAAAATAATTTGAAAATATATTATTCATCAATTTGTGATTTATGGGACTAAAATAATATTAAAAATTATTACTTGTCTATTACTTCTATGACAAGTATTTGACAATGACAAAACACTCTTTTTAACAACCTTTTCTCATAGCATTTAGGGTTACAAATGAGAAGATAGACTAAATATTATTAGAAAACATAACTGACTTTTTATTCATTTTTTATTATTATTTTAGCACAGATATCTAAACAGTAAATAGTTTTTTTTTTAGCTTAATGGTTTTCGTAATAATAAGACCACCTTTTTGTATATCGAGACCAAAATGTGCTTAGGGGAAGCTTTTGAATAAGAGCTGAAACAATCCATGTGGAAAACTTAAAGTGCTCCTCTTTTCACCAGTTCTCCTCACAAAATATCCAATTTTAATGTAAAAATGTGAAACAGAAGTTTCCAAGAACCTATTTATGCAAAAACTTAGGGTTTGTTTAAACAACATAGGCATAGGTTATTTTATTTTATTGCCAATAGTTTTTATCAATAAGATTTTTAAAAATCTGCTTAATTTTCATGCATTATCTTGTTTTGGTGGCAGTGAAGTATAGAAATGAATGATGCCTTAGAGAAAGGTTCTCAATTCAAAATGTTAGTCATAGGTTTTTTTAAGACACTAATTTCTTTACGTTTAAGTGAAATACTTGACGCTACTCATAATTGTGCAGAATATTTTCACAAATATTTTGAATGAAATCTGCATTTTTTTAAATTAGTACTTTACTTAAGTTGTTTTGGTTTAACCTTAAAGATGTTAAAACCTGTGCTCTCCTTTTGATTATTCAGAATTTACCCCTAATTTAAGAAGTCTGACATTTTACATTATGCAAATGACTTTCTGTTATTATTAAATAATGAATCCTTCTTTTTATTAATTAAAATAAATTGATTTCAGTAGAGTAGATAAACCAGTACTGGAAATTCTTTTATGGAAAAAATCCCTAAATCTTGGATGTAGAGTTTGTCTTTGAAAATGAATGTTGTCCACATGTCAAAAACACACCTGGTCACAACATCCCAAGATCCAGTTAGTTTTATTGTTAGGTGCTGCGTGGTTTCAGAGGACAGCTAGTCCAAGACTGTCTGTGTTGTACTTGAAGAGCAAGATGAGCTTTCTGAACATGATTCATTTAGTATTGATCGAGTACTGCCAGATCCTGTTCCAGTCAGCGCTTGATCAGTGTGCTCTGTACACTTGTTCCCTATAAAATAATAGCTCAGATTGTTTTTGGTCTTCAAAACTTAACATATTGTTCACCAGGTTTTTACTAAAGTCTGCAAAATTACTAAAAATATACGTATAGTGTAGAAGTGAGGTGGAACAAAGGTGGAAAGTAGAGAGCTACACTTACATACTACTTCTTTTAAATAAGATTGTTTACTGAGAAATAGGGGTTAATATAATTATTCACACAATATTTTTTTTTAACAATAATTTTTTTTATTTTCAAAACAATCCTAGATAACCATAGAAGTTCATAGATTAGGATCATAAATCTGAGGAGGAAGCCAGATTTATGTGGAACGAAGGAAGGATTTTTTTTATACAGAACTCTGAATTTACCATTTAAAAATGGCACAGTCAAACATTAAAGCCAGAATACAGAGAAAACAAATAGGAATTCCTTAAAATGTCTAATATCAAAGTCTGAAATCCAAACCTAAAATCTTGAAATAGCACCAATAGTACAGCATGAGAAATGCTGAGCTGGTGATTTACTGGGAATGACTGTGATTTCTTGGTCATGTTCAAAGGTCTGACATGCTTTGTTTTCTCTATGTCTTTTTAGCATCAAGCTGCTAGCTGTTCAGGACTTGATTGATCAGGAGGCCTTGGAGAAGGTATCAATACACTCACCAAACAAGTGATCTTAAATAGACATTCACATCACGTCTATATGACGTCTTTTGGTTCAGAACTAGTAAAAGTGAAATTCTGTTCACTTTGACTGCTCAGGGGGCAGTAACACTGACAAACATACATCTCTTGCCTTTAGTGCACTAGTGCTACACAGTAGACTGCTTACTTTTCATTGAAAAAGTGCAAATCATCACCTCTTTAATGTTCATCGGTAATGTGTGTTCACCATTCAACAACTGTCATGATTTTATAAAACTTATCACCACATTCCAACTGATTATGAACGGTCATCCAATAGCAGAGTAGATTGCAACAGTTGCACTCTATATTAGTGGCAAATCAAAGCTTTCTTGGGGCCCTCAACACAGATCAATGCAAATCTGAGAATTATAATAATGTTTTATTTGAAGCAACTTTCGGGACATTTAATTGGGCACATTGTTGTGCGAGTCTTTGTTGTCTCTGAGTAGTTTGAATGAAACTTACTCAATACTCACCTCACTCCCTCTGCACCTCTGGCATACTCAAGTACTCATGTTCTGGGGTAGCCTGTTAATAAGCATGAAGCAAAAATTTTCACATACAATGCTTAATATTTGCACCATACCTATTGTAACTTCAATAGCAAATCTATGCAAAAAAAAAAGCTTTATTAACTAAACATATTTGTAGCTTGGTGATAGAGGACAAAAATCTCCTTTTTTTTATTCTAACCTAGTAACATAATGCTTCTCTTCTATTTTAATAATCTATTTTTATGGTCTCCTCTGTGCCAAAATGACCATGACTGCAGTAGGTCGTCTCCAAGCTGGCAGCCTAGAAAAGTAGGTTAACAGAGCAGCAGTTTGTCACTGAGAAGTGTGGGGCAGAATCACAGCATACTTTGCTCTTCTCCCCTTTCATGCTCTCCTTTAGTCTCTAACATAGTGTTCTAGTAAAGGATTTTCAAGGGTGGCTGGACTATGAAGGTCAATGATTTGCCTGATCACCATCTGCCCTTTAGATCCAGAGTTGTCCATGTAAAGTGGTGTTCACACTGACGTTTTTCTGTGCTTGGGAACCTGTTACGTGAAAGCAATCATTTCTAAATAATCGTCTAATAATTTATTCACACTTTGACTGCAAAAAGTGATGACGATTCAAACCCATTTCTCTATTTAAGTAAAATGTTATAGCATGGCTTTTTGTGCATGAGAAATTTGGGGCCTCATCATTGTAAGAGTCTAATTTTAGTTTTGCTTTAAATGTAAAATAATTTGCAAATAAACTAAGTTTGTGTTTACAAGCAGCCATTAAAATGACAGATGCTTAATTGTCCATGTTTTGTATTGTTTTGCACTTTTTCCCAATGTAATAAAACTTCATTGTTTTTAGGAATGAAAGCATTTACATGCACACGATAACTGGATAACTCACAAAAATTGGTTTATATAAAAATAACTGTTTTGTTTGTTCACATGCAAATTAGTAAACCAATGCCTATCTGCCTAATCCACCATAACATGACGTTTTTAGCTACACTGAGTTGTCAGGTGCTTTATGGTATAAACCAAATCAAATTTGTTTGAACAGTACATTTTTGCAGTTACTTCAAAGCATTACAAATTCCTAATGTGGATTAACAGTATAATATTAATGCATACTAAATAATTAAATGGGGTGGAAATACAATTAACCTATACTGTTAATTTAGGAACTGTAGTCTGTTTTGAAATCAGGAAAAATTATTATCTTGTTCAATCAATGTGGTAAAGTTTATTATTCACTAACTTATTATGTAAGCCTAGTTTAGCCTAATTTTGTGTTTAAATATTTCATTATTGAAATATTTTATTAAAGAACTCTTCCCTCTGGGAGCAACCCCCATGTGAGCTCACAAGCCTGAGTTAGTCTGGGGCTAATCACCTCACAAGCATTTAATATCAAGTTCCATCGATGAACAGATCACCAGACATTGCACGAATCACCCTAAAACAGCACTAAACACTAAAGGAGTGGTCAGAACAACAGGTGGTTTAATCTGTGTTCATGGTTAGATAAATACATTGAACCACCCTTGTTGTTTCAGCAGTTTCTATGTTTATATCCTTCAGGCATCAAATGAGTTTGGACACATTCCAAGAACCAATCAAGTAGTATCTTGTTTTATGGTCTTCAATTAATTATTTATACCTTAAACTTAAATTATTCTCCGTTTAGGTCAAGGAAGTCAAATCTGCCCTGTATTCAAAGCTTTTTAATTGTCTTACACTCTTTTAAAAGACTCATTTGTGGTCTGTTCTCTCGAAGCTTTTGTAAAATTAATAAAATTGTGTCCCTTCATTCCAGATTTACATAACTGTTCACACTATCTAATTCTGTATTACATCATCAATAAGTTGGTTCACTTGTCAAACTTATAGTTTAAGTTAATGTTATTTCTGAAGCAGCTCATACAATGATAATTACAGCGTCCTCGATAGACAACATTTCTATTTAATTCTCACAACTGTCCCATTACCTTTTGTGTTGTTGCAGTCTGGTGCCTCTGTCTTGGAATGAAATAGTTAAGGTGTACATATCATATGCTTTAGAACAATTACCAAAAACGCAATTTGCACTACATCCGCCATTGACTTGGATCTTTGTAAAGAAAGGAAGCTCCGCCTCTATCACAGTAAAAACAAGTTTGGCTGTCCACTGTACAACAAATACTCTGTTATGCTTAAATGCTAGCGATTCACGTAACGACAAACCACATAACCGAGGAGAGAAAAATCAATCAATTAAAAAACAAGGGAAAGTGTAGACAGGGTTTTAGTGCTATTTTCAGAAGTGCTGGAAAACAAGAACCCCGGGAGATTCAGGAAGAGGTCCAGAGTAGACGTCACTGAAGAGGCTTCATGCATTCCTCTAGCTCCTTTCTCAGATCAGCTGATGATAGGAGCTCCAGCTTCTGGCCCCTGCAGGAAACTCTCCCCTGCAGCGGCTGGTTAAATATAGGACACGAACGGGAGCTAATGCTTATGTCAGATGGACTTATCAGATTTCCCAGCTCCTGTGAGGTGCAGTTGCATGTACAGATCTGTTTGCTAGGATAATCATCGTTCACTCGAAACATACTTTGATTGCTGTCTGTATGCAATTGATGAGCATTGTTTTTATGTAAATATCATTCATTCAAGATTTATACTAGTTTGAATTGTAACAATAACCCAAACAAGTGCCACAGGAAAATAAGGATTAACAAAAAAGTAAAGTCAAGGATGTCGACACTGTGTACATACATGTTGATTTAAATCTTTATTTGGAGTGTTGTAGAGCCCAGAAAGGGAAGCAAAAATTCAAGGTATGTTCATTAATTGACAAAAGTGCAGTATGTAAAAATGTGTTCAAAATTAATTATAAAATAACCCTTATATGTCAAAAAAATGTTTTTTTGTGAGCACTGATATCACAGACAGTAATAACCCTACTAGAATAATCACATTGAAAAGTATTATATCACTGAAATTATGTTTATGTTTACATATTTAGTTTTAAACTCTTGCCTCAATCACTCAAGCGAGACCTCTTTTAGTCTTTATATATAGTTTGAATAGCTCCGAGCTGTAAACCTTTAGTTTGAAATGGTAGCAGTGTGAATCCTCCAAAGTATTTTGTTATTGCAGTAACCTGTAATACTGTTTCATTTAAAGTAAAGAGGCAGACTTTGACAAAGAAATAAACTTGTTTAAAACTGTACAAAAACATCAAGCTAAAGATATTTTCAGAGAATTTATGTTCGAAGGCTTAACTTTTTCCACTCAATGTCTCGTATGCACATCAATGGGAGACGCAGGCCCCTCTTCTCTTGAAGAGGACCCCTCCCTCTCCCGGGAGGGACTCACCCTGTCTGAAAAACATACATTGTTTAACCAGCCAGATCAAAGTATATTGTCTAACCTTTGAGAATGAACGTTGAAGACTGAATAACCATGTAAAAAAAGAATGAAAATGCACAGGTGTGTAATGAAGAGGTCAGATTGATAGATTTATTAACTAAAATCAAAAGGATAAAGGGTAGGTTTAGGTACACAATTAATAATTCACAATTCAAATTGGGTCAGGTGTTAAAATATCTAAAAGCAGTATGTGACGAAACATGTCGATTGGTCATTGGTCACTGGAATAGTCCCATGTCTTTAAAGTTTGAGTTATTATTGAATGAGACGATGTTTGAGCCCTTAATTTGCTGTCAATTTTCACTGATCTGAAATTTCCGATCTCCATGTAAAGCTTATTTGAGTTCTGTTTTTGTTGTTGCTTGGCTGACTTGATTGAGGCCATTTCCTACCAACGAACTTGAAGTATAATGTTTATGATCCAAAAAAGCAATGTTAAATAGTTTCTCACTTTTAAAACGAGATGTCAGTGCATGTACACCTAACGTTCCCAGTTAGATTGCTTTCTTGCATCATAAACATCATGCTTCAAGTTCATTGTTAGGAACCGGCCTCAATCAAATCTTCTAATGGATTCTCAAGTAATTATTTGAACCTGTAGAAAGCTTGTCACATATTAATACCAGACCATGATTCTTTAATACAGCTCAACAGACATTTGATCTGACTTGCTTGAAAATCGCTCTTGCCGATAACAATAAAACAATTAACTATGGCTAAAAGTACAATAAATAATGTGACCAGCAGTCACATATTGTTCACAATATTCATATCACAAGTTCACATATTGTTGAATCTTTTGGCGCTTTGTATTTACACAACTCCACAACATAGACATACAAGTCTTACATAATGTACTTACTACACAAATTCAGCCTATAAAGGGGGTTTGCAAGAGGAATCAAGAGAAATATCTGATCGAGTTCATATTCATAATAGTACAGTTATTCTACTGTAATGTGCTTCACATTTAAATGTCTGATAGAACCTCCAAAATCTTCCCTATGTTCAACACTGGGCTACTGGGATGCTAATGGGATTGCAGAAATACAAACACATCACCCCAATCCTTCTCGCTCTTCACTGCCTTCATTACTGTATATAGTGCAAAATATGTCTTCACAGATATCTCTGTTGATACTTACCTTACCTTCCAGTCAAAATCTGGTATTCACCCATCCGGGATGGATACCAAAATATTGAGATACAGGGCTTTAGAAGATGCCACTGTCATTTTACCTTGAGGCTACAAATGTGGGGTGTGGAACTTTACAAAAGTTCAAAATGGCTCACAAATAATCTAATTATAATAATAGCGTGAAATATGTTTGTCATACATGCTGTGGGAGAAATCAATGACCAATAAAACATTTTTTTTATCATCAATCTTAATGATTATTCATGTATTGGTTCTTAGAAGATATGTTCAACAGGAAATGTAGATATTTGCCCTCTGATCAGCTGCTCTCTGTGTTTGTTTGTGTCAGTTTTGTGCAGAGCTGAATCAGCCCACACTCAGCAGCGTGCGCAAATGGAAGGGAGCCAGAGGCTTGTGGAAATGTGCCGTCTCAGAAAAACCCACCGGACAGGCCAGTGATGTGAGTTTACTTTTCTCTAAACAAACGAAAACACACGCACGCAATTTCTACATAACAACAGCCTACGTAAGTGAATACCTTCATGAATAAATACTTGACAACAGAACGCTTTACAAGAAAGCACGGTTTAGGTTTGTTATGGTATTATTTAGATACAAAAAAACACATGCAACTGTTGTTCTAGTTGGGTGTACATTACGTGAGGGTGACCGTTCAAGAAAAGGGGAAACAATTTTTTGATTATGCCAGGGCTGGGAAAAACAGTGTTTGTTGTGGACAACAGCCACTGCTGTTTTTTGTTCCTACCATGTTTCCAGAGACAAACCAGCAGTTTAAAATAAGCCAAGAGGAACTTGATTGTTTGTTTTTTTTTTTGTTAAAGCAAAGCTCTGCCAGTGTTCTAGTAATTTTTGCTACCCTGTGAGATTTGCCTTGCTTTAAATAAAGTACAATAGTACATGTTTAACTTAAAAATGCTAACTAATACCTGCATGATCATGGCCTCATTTTAACTTTACATGCTTGTATTAAATGCTCTATCAAATAAAATGTTTAAATAAAAGTTTTAACATGGTTTAAAACATGGCTTTGTTAATGTTAGTGTAATGGAAGCAAATGTGGTTTAATAAATAAAATAGAACTTGAAAAGTGTTTAAAACGCTTATCCTCCATAAAATACAGTACATCACAAAGAATTATGGTATGAAAAAATAATAAAAGTGATCAAATAAGCTAAACAAATCTCATGGGGCGGCAAAATCGTTAAAACACTGGGCTAAATCAACTCGGAGGTTTTGATTGGCTTCAGGTGTGGTTTTGATATTGACATCACCTGTTACTTGGCACAACGAGCTTAAATGAGCAGAACTAGTTTCAAATAGCACATAACTTCAAGATCATTCTTGTGTGTTAAATTATATTTATTGTAAATGTTTGTTATTGTTTGTTTGTTTTACCATCTACATTTAGGAAATGAAAGACCTCATACTTGAACATTTTAATTTTAGAGTTTTGTTGGGGAAAGGTTTTAAGCGACCGTCTATTTTCTCTTGGAAGGTTGTTCTAGCAATTTTTTGTTACCCCATGAGATTTGCCTACCCTCACTTTAAATTTAGAATTACAGTACATAAACATAAATTTAGAGTTTAACATAAATGCCAATTAATAACTGAATTGGGTCATATGTCAATTTTATATGCTTGTATTAAATGCTTTATTACATAAAAATTTAGAATAAAAGTTTTGTCATGGTTTTATATGAGCGAGCTAAGATAGACTTTGACAGTGTAACGGATTGCATATTGACTCTCCCCTAATGTAAGTCACTTTGGACAAAAACGTCTCCCAAATGCATAAATGTAAATGTTAGTGTAATGAAAGCAAATGTCATTTAATAAATCAAATAAAATGGTTTTTAGACTGCTTATCCTCCTTAAATTATGGTGTGAAAAATCTCATGATGTCTACTGTGATAGACGAAATGCAGACGTTGCCATTCGTGTAGTGTTCTTTGAGTACTCTGTGTTAAAATGGCCGTTGTTGGTTGAAAACTAGACATATAACTATATAACTTTAGTGTTCTGGAAAACTTGGTTGAAGCTATTGACTTCCTGTTCTCTGATCCTTAAAATGTCAGAATGACCAATCTGAACTGTCAATTTCACGCAAGCCATCTATATTTAGAGGAAAGTATTCCATTACTAGAGATATCTCAGGAGTAAGCAACCCTGTTTCTGAGTTCCTGAATACGGTTTGGCTTCAAATCTAATGAAAAGCAGCAGATCAAATCAAGTTCCTCCTGGCCTGTCTTGATTGGAAATACACGTTTGTTTAGAAAAATCTTTGAAATGTTGAGCATTTTGATCACTTCAAGAGGGTTTTCTCAAACTTTGAGATGTTTGAACACTGTGAATGCTTACAGAGACAAGGCAGATGTAAACTCCCCAGAGACTGAGCTGTCGAGCAGATAAATGAGTGAGATTAAACCGGAGGCTATGAATTATCCACTCGCGAAGCTCTGCTCTTTATCAAAGAGCATTACTGTAAATATTAATATGAATCAAGGTGCTCTGGGATGCATTAGACCGGATATTTCCCTGAGAACCGTAATCTATAAAATCTGATTATTCACATGGCTTTTTAGAGTCTGTAAGCCCTCATGTGTCCTTAATTCAGGTTCAGATTCCTGTTTTTATATCCACATTTTCCACAATAAAAAGAAATAGGGTTAATAGTATAATAAATAGTATAAATGAATTAGTTTGTGACCTCTGATCCCATTTTCAATAGTGTTTGACTGTTCATGATAAACTCAGATTTAATCTGTACACTGGGTACACAGAGAAATGTACTTAAAAAAAGTCTACCAATAATTGGCAGTGTGACTGAGCGGACATGATAAATTAAGGGAAGTAATTACAACTTTGCTTAGTTTGAGTTGAAACTATCTCCACTCATTTTCATTGCTTAAAACGTTCCCAAGTTTGAACCTAATAATTTATTTTACCACAGTTCCCCTTTTTACTCAATACACGTTACTTTGTCTTGAGCAAAAAGCTTTCATTTTCTTCGGTTTTTTGCCTAATAATCATTTAGCTTATGTTCTTTTAGTTATTCGTTTTATTGTTTAGGTTTAAATGTTTTTTATTTTATATGACTAAGACAATAATGACTTATTGATCTCGAGAGGCAGAAAGATCCTAACCAGGTTTTATTGTCCACAATGACTCACAACAACAGAAATGAATTTCAACTTCTCTTACATTTGTACCGTTCTAAACTAAAATTGCTTTTCATTATGTAACTCAGACGTTATTGTAATAGATGGTATTGTTGACCTATAGAACCTCCTGAGAACCTGTTTTATGCGGCTCTGAGATCTCTATTTTTTGCTCTCAATTGATCATGGGACATGTGGCTTCTTCCCTGCCAAGACATGAATTAGTATTGCCTAGGTGATTCAATTACGTAGGACAGAGATGGAGACAAATTGGTTTAATTATAATTACATCTAAAAGCACAAAAGCCTGTTGAGTTTGTGAGTGCAGCCTGGATCTAGGAGACTGTGTAGTCCTTTGCTAGAACATTTTCATTAATTTTAATTTTAATTTTTTGGTTAAATTTTGTTGAAATTGTTATGCTTATAGAATTAGTTCCATAAGAGTCAAGTTGTGTTATGGTTAGTTTAATGATTTTTTTTCTCCAACTGAACAGAATAACTGTGATTAACTGTTAGGAAGTAATCTACACTTTTCACCAGAGGCTTAGCCACAAAAAATTTTTCAGCATTCTATGAGTTCAGAGGGACAAGAAATCCTCCAAAACACCTCTTGTGAGCAAAACGTATCAGGAAGCATGAGACTAACCATTCCCAAAGCTCTCTTTCTGTTGATTAATTGGCTACTTGTACTTACTATGCACAGTGGGACTAATTTCAACTGAAGTTTGTCATTGAGATTTTAACTACATCCTGTTTGTTGAGTATAACTTTTCAACTAAATTTTCTTTATTATTATTATTGCTGTTAATTTGTGATTCTAAATCAGGGGTATAGCTATGTTCAAACAATAATGATGAAACCAATTTAAGAAAAAAAATACAGTTTCTGAAATAAAAAGTAGTATTTTTACAATATGTTGCTACAGTGCTCTTGTTTTACCGCATCTTGTCCACATTGCTATAATGGTATTCAGTTGCTTTGAAAAATAAATCAGAGGTTGAACACTTGTGTATTAGTCTGTCGTTAAATTAAAGAAGAGAACGGCATAATAAAAGCTCTGCTGACTACTAGTCCCATATGGCCATGATGAGAACGATCTTTTCAAGGAGGTTATTAATACCGTTATGTGAGGATTTTATTGTTTGCTCCTGTAGGCTGCCGAGTATCTGGGATTCTTGTGGGACAGCTCTTCTGGGGTCGATTTTAAAGATGCTGCTGTCATGGAGAATTCCACCACTAATGGGAACGGCAGTGCTCACCCGCAGCCATACCTCGGACACTTTTATGTAAGAGAACCAGATATTGTAATCTGTTAAATTAACTTGTTTTGATATTCTAATGGTCAACTCTCCGGTCTCATACGTAAGGATTTTATCTGTTGATGAGCCAATAAACAGTTTTGACTCATGAGGAGGCTGGGTTTAGGGTATTAATGTATGAACTGAAACTCAACATTTATGTTCATGTTGAAAATGCTCTATCATGATTGTTTCTCAATATTTTACATCAATAAAACAGAATGAAGCTTCTCCTGATAACTCCATTTGTTGTGCATGTTTCTCTTAACTGTCAAATTTCTCTCTCTTTCATGTAAGGTGGAAGCTCAGAATTGTTCCATTACAGTCATAAAATTAATGATTCAAATTATTATTTAAATATAGAAATAAAAAACACAAACTCATAAAGCTATTCAGTGGAATACATCCTTTTGAAATGTTTTAATGTTAGGAAAATGTTTATAAAAACTTTAGTCATGGAGAACACAGTCTTTCAAAGTCATTCTTGTATGCTAAAACATATGTGTTATGAGTCTAAAACTGAATCTCTCTCTCTCTCTCTCTCTCTCTCTCTGTCTCTCGCTCGCTCGCTCGCTCTCTCTCTCTCTCTCTCTCTCTCTCTCTCTCTCTCTCTCTCTCTCTCTCTCTCTCTCTCTCTCTCTCTCTCTCTCACTCACTCTCTCTGAGCAGATAGGCTCAAGTGAACTGACATTGGTGAATGTCCAACTGACAGCAGCTCCATCTGCTGCTGAACACAAGAGGAAAAGCAGCACTGAAGATATAAAGCATTTCAAACTGTGCGCTGCTGTCCAAGAGATTCTCAAAGGTCTGCTTTTCACTGAAACAACTTTAGGCTATAATAATGTTTTCAGATGTGCATAATAGACAGAAAATGTGGATTCATCAAGTATTTTATATTTTGTAATAAAATAAAGAATTTGTGAATGTTTAATGTTTAAAAAAAATTATTTAGAGTTTAGTTGAATGTAAATATATTTTGCCTAACAATTATTTTAATTAGTGATCAGTTTAAGTTCTATTTAAAAATCTATTTATGCTTTTAGTTCAATGCACGAATATGTATATATGATGGAACATTGAAACGCATTGAAATATATTTTCTTAGAATTTTTTTTTCAATCTGATTAAGTTTATTTTATTAACATTTCATTTCAGGCTCTACTTTATATAAACAAAAAATAGTCAATTATTTCATTTTCTATTTTAAGTTTTAAATGTAGGTCAGATTTTTTTTTTTTGTACTAGCTACATTTTCAAAAGATGTTAAGTTTTAATTACTAATTTGACTACATTTTGAAAAATTTGCAAAATTGTTTTGTTTTCAGTAGTTAAAAAGAAAATGCATATTATAGTCTGTATTTCCTGTAAAAAGATTTTACTGTTACTTAAAAGGTATACAATAATCAAAACTCATGCAACAAGCTTGTCATATATATCAAATATAAATTCTCAAATATGAAACCCTTAAACGCTACAATTTTGGAGAGCCATCAAGTGTTTTTTTTTTTTAATGGCTGACTACTCAAAACATGAATCCCAGCCATAACCGATCTCTTTGTATCCTTTTACATATAAATAAACAGGACATTGAGTGCAAATGAAACTCTCATCACTATTAGTCTTTCTCACAAAAAAAATGGCTCATTTGATTCATACTGCAACAAGACAATAACTGCATTTTTGGGTCAATAATGACTTGCTTTATTTTGTCGCATAACAAAGGATGTCTTAAATATAGTGAAAACTGTATCTCAAAGGTATATAAATTAACATTTAAATACCTACACCTACTTAGGAGGGAAAACTAGATGAATTTAATAATAACAACAACAATGGCTGGCTTCCCAAAGCACTGAACAGAGATCAAAAGTACCATAATGTACAGGAACAACAGAGATGAAATTAATAAAATAAGGTTTCCCTGAGCTTGAAAAATGTGATGTTATTTTTCTCAACTCTGCACTCTGCACAACTACTGCCTTTCTGCTTTGCTGGGCAGCGTACCTGAATAGATCTTGCTAAATTTGTTGTGTGGACACAGTTTAAAGATGTGTTTCTTCTTAATAGCGTCTGTATAATCCAGCACAGATCTCACAGGGTTTCTGTCTGGTCTTGTGTGTGTTTTAGGAGAGCGCGAGGTTCTACTATTGGGTCACTTTGCTGTGGGTCCAGACAGTCCTGAGATGGAGAGTCTACGGAAGGAGAAACTGACTGCTCTCCTCGCTCCGTCAGTCTTCACCAACATCAGCACACGATCTCCGCAGGGCTCCAGCTGCTTAGACAACATCTGGAGCAGCCGCACGCTCAAGAAGAGCTACACCGGTCAGCCAAACCTCCTGCAGAAACATCCTCTGATTTGATGTTTAGAAGCACTAGCCGATTTTAGTCTCTTGAGCTCTTCTTCACATTGTAACCTCTCTTCTAGCCCCGTCGATTAGAGCTGCTATTATGTTTGTTTGTTTTTTTCTCTCATGTGGTGTTCAACATAGCTTTAAGTCCAAGAAAAACTCAGCTTGAAAGCACTTTGTGTATCAAAATATTTCCTTTAAATAGAAAAAGTCGACTCAGAGTTACTGAAACTAGGTCTATAGTTGAAAGTTAGTAGGGTGATCTTTTAGCCCACAAGCTCACACGTCAGTCTGTGAAACCTTAGACGCAATTCATTCCTTCATGCCTAAAAACCCAACCCCTCACTCAAACACCTTGCTATTGTGTGGTCACATAATGCGTAGAAAATGTATTTTCATTTGTGAGGCTTTAGCAGCATTTTTTATATGTATTTTAACTCTATTCCTTGTCAGTACAGTACTTAGTATTGTATAGTTATCATTAAGGCTGAACAATTAATTGCAATTTGATAATGCGATTACCAAATCGCGGAAACTGTGATTATGCATTGGTAAACCTCATAGGCCCTGTCCCAAATGGCGCACTTGTGCACTCATGGACTTGAATCGCGCATGCCCTCGAAGTGCAGGACTCCATAGGGTGTCTATCCACCTATCATATTTAGGCTATTAAGTGTGATTATTAGCATCCTATATGCGCTCTTATCAATGCAGGCTTCCCGCGCCCAACAACCCAGAATGCTTTGCGAATGACCAATCAGACATTTGTTGGGAGGATCACTCAGATCGAAGACATGACATGACTGAAGTGACTCGTAAATTTATAAGAGAAATAACCTACTGATATTATTTAACTATTTAAACAGATGTGTTAACAACATGTGATTATACTGCATAATTTAAAGCCTTTGTCCAAAAACCGTGGTGAATTCCAAGCAGGTAACGTCTTTTTTCAAGTTGAATCGTAGCTGTAGTGTGAACACCTGCGGAGCTTTTCCTACTTCCGGCGAGACGCGAGTCTATCCCAAAATACGAGCTCAGAGTATGGAGTTAGGATGATCTCAAAAAGATTGGATTGGTACATTTCAGCTCATAAATGCATAGCTCAATTCAAATGTACAAAATCTAATTCGTACATTCAAAACAATGTTTGTACATTTCGAAGTGAAAGCATAAATATTTCCCTCAATTGATACTTGCATGCATTTTACCTAAATTCATTTGAAAACAGGTTCACAGATAAAAGTTTATAAATTTTTTCAGCTGCTTCTCATGAAAAATGTACAAACTGTGTAAGATATATTTACTCGTTTTTTGATTGTTTATTTGCAGTCTCGCTTACGAGTATGCTCCGCTCTGATTTTGTGCTCGATACCTATGTAACCAGGGCGTTCAGACCAAGCAGTAAAAACGCAGATAGAACCAGTCTCCCGCTCCTATATGACTGCTTTCAAACCCGGTGTGCACTCGAATGACTCAAGTGATGACGTCCGCTCCGAGAATGACACGTAACTAAGCGCGAGCTCGCCACAAGAGACACAGGAATGACGAGACCAGAGCATACCTGCTGCTGACCCACTCTTCCTCCCTTATTTTTCTCCTCTCCTTCAAAAAGTGTCCCTCAATCCTCTCCATCTCGTACTGCAAACTCACTCTGATATATAAACTAACTAGCATGCTTAGCTTTAGCTAATATTAGCACAATATCAATTTATATCAGGTTGATTGATTCTGGTAAGTTATACATTTTAATTAATTTTTGCTTCCACATGGACAGTATATAATAGATGGTACAACAAGTCATTCATTCTGGCTGGCCAAAGACTGTGATATTCGTCTCCTCCATTGTTGTTGCGCATGTTCCCTCTTCTTAAAACAATCATGTAACTACAAGAGCAAGCCACTGATTGGTTGCAGCGCAAATGCACTTCGTCTGAATAAACCAGATTCCTATTCCAGCGATCAGTCCGGTTTGCCATGCCTCATCTCTTGCGGCATTCACGTCCCCTGTGCCACGTGGTCTGGAACCTACGTGCCGCAGGGTGCCTTATCGCATCTTTACATAAACTTTACATTGAAATCAGCCGCTCTTCCCAAATCATTAGCGCTTGGTGTGTAGGCAACATGAGACTCTTCTTGCACTTTTGAGTTCGTACCCGTAACTTGCGCTGACTCAACCAGATCACAATTTTACCTCGACTTCTCACTCGGACAGCTCCCCTTGAACGCTTCTCCATTGGTTGCCACCCACACATGCGATACTACAATTATAAGCAAGAGCAAACTCGTGAAATATGCAAGTTTGAGAAACACTGTCATCTCATAATACATATGCAACAACCTGTTTGTGGAAATTCCCAAAATCAAATAATGAACCTTTCAAATTCACAATAGGAGCATTTTGTACTACCGCACGGAAGCCTTGATGTGCGTATGTGTAAACCACAATGAAACTGCTAAAACCTTCTTCTAAAACCGCCATTCCACACTTCTTGTTTCACCTGATTGTGTAAGAGTAGCTAATGCGAGGTCTAGATGCAATATGTGTTTAAATCTACTGTCAGTGAAAGAAGTCCTTGTGTGTGTCCTCTGCAGGTCATTGTTCAGTAGTGCGTGAGGGTTTAACCAGTCCTTGGATCCCTGATAACTGGTCGTGGGGCGGTGTGGCTTCTCAACACTGTCCAGTCATAGCGGAGTTCTTTGTGGATGCCATCCTGAAGGAGCGCAGCAGAGTACCCATGCTGGAGCGACTGGAGAGCGTGTGCAAGCACGAGCGATGACCTATGAGCTTTGAGCCTGGCTTCAAACACTGACTGAACAAACACTGATCTGAGGAGAAGCACACCGGGAATGCCTTGGTTTCCTTTGAGACTGATTTTAAAGCTACGAATGTTCGATTTTATCTGAGGGCAATATGTTGAGAGATATTTAGATTTATAAAGTATGTCCAGTTTGAAGATCTGTGTTTCTAAAGCTGTTAAGTGTTAACAATAAATCAGTATTTACAATCTGGTTTTGTCTCTTGTTTAGAGTTTTAAAAACTCTCTTTTTCTTATCTTAGTTTATCTGGAATCCACTTCAACTGTGTGAGGAAGAGCAAGCAGTAATGTGTAAAATACAATATTTGAAAGTGTCTGAACATTTGCAAATTAATATTTATTAAGCTGTTGTTTTTCTTTGTCAGAGCTTTCGCAAAATGTTAGGCAAAGGCAACTGTTCATGGTTCCAAGCTTGAGAGGGCTCTAGATTGGGATAGTTGTGTAATTTTCTCATTGAGTATTAGGAGAAACATTAAAAACATACTGAATTCTTGTGTGTTTTTGTTTAGAAAATATTATGGAGCGCCAGATGCTTGTTTGTTTGTTTGTGTCTACAGGTTTCTAGAGGTTAGATAAAAGAAAAGGCTTCATATAAAATAAAAAGATACTCTGATTATTAATGCACATTTATTATAAAGTGGCTACTATTATTAAAAAGAACAGTTTACCGGAACCTGATTGTGTGGCTTTCTGTTTTGTCCTTTACAACACGTTTACCATCTTTAATGTACTCTTATGTATCTCTAGTATATATATTATACATGTATATATTTATACATTATATTAGAATGTATTAATTTATAGAATTTGTTGTTTAATTTTAAAAAGTTAACTTTTTTGTAATTTATAGCTTTTACAGACTGTTGTGATCAGACTCCCAGCAAAAAAATCAATATGTCAGATTTAATTTAAAAATGTATGTAATCATTATTATGGGTCCTCACACTCGCCCTTTGCCCAGGGCTCAGTTGGCAATGACTCTGTTTGAGATTTGTGTTTTTAAAATAGAAAATACAAGAAACAGTTGTCTTCAAACGTTTTTGTTAAGTAGGTGTGAATTTTTTCAGCAGTTAAAAAAAGACAAATATAACATTTAAATATAATGTTAGGTTATAATGTATTAATATCTGGTAGATCCTTCAGTGTAGGGTGGAGGGGTGAGGTCTCCAACCCTCATAGACTACTCACCGTGGTTCCCCATGGTTCAATCCTTGATCCCCTTCTCTTCTCCATCTACACCACCTCCCTGGGCCCTATCATTCATCTATCATAGATGAAGAACCATCACCTACAGCTCAACATGGCCAAGACAGAATTTCTGGTAATCCCTGCCAATCCCTCTGTGCTTCGCGACCTGACCATCCAGTTCGAATCCTCTACAATCACTTCTTCTCCTTCAGTCAGGAATCTTGGAGTGCACTGCACAGCATTCGAAAGATCACGCCCTGCTTAACTGATCATGCAACTCAACTCCTGGTTCAGGCTCTGGATCTCTCACGTCTGAACTGCTGCAACGATCTCCTAGCAGGACTTCCAGCAAATACGCTCAAACCAGAATGCCGCAGGTCGTCTTATCTTCAAGGAACTTAAGTGAGCTCATGTTACTCCCCTCTTCAGCACTCTTCATTGGCTCCCCATGGCAGCTCGGGTTAAATTCAAATCGCTAATGCTGGCGTATAAAACTATCTCCAAATCAGCCCCTGTTTACCTCCAGAAGTTTATACACTCCTGCATGCCCTCCGTACGGCTGCGCTCAGAAAAGGAACAGCAACTCGTGGTTACGTCCCACAAAGGCAGAAAATCTCTTAGCAGAACCTTCCCTCTCACTGTCCCTGACTGGTGGAACAAACTCCCTGATCCAGTCAGGAAAGCAGCAACACTAACAGCTTTCAAAAAGCAACTTCTCTTCAGGGAACACCTTCTATAAAAAAAAATGTATTTCCTCCTCTGTCTTTATTTTTTTCCTGCTATGGTTTATTGATCAGTTGATAGAACGTCTATAATGAGTAAGCTGACAATAATTGCCTATTGTCTCCTCTACTGTAAGTGCTTTAGACAAAAGCGTCTGCCAAATGCACAAATAAAAATGTAAAAAGATCTATAACAAAGTTGTGTTGGGGTTTTGACTACTAATTTAACAAGAATTATAACTGGAAGCCAGTACTTTTCCTATTATATACGGAAATAAAATTTTGACATGAACGATGACTATTTAAAATGTTAAACTTTAAATAAGTGTGTGTAAGTGATCAATTGGCCAGATATGGAGTGACCTATACCCGGAATTTGTGCTCTGCATTTAACACATCCGAGTGTACACATACAGCAGTGATCACCCGGAACAGTGGGCAGCAATGGCTGTGGCGCCTGGGAAGCAGTCTGGAAAATGGTGCCTTGCTCCAGGGCACCCCAGCTGTGGTTGTTGAAGATGGAGAGCAAATGTTTTATCACTCACACCACCTTCAACTCAGTGAGCATTTTGCATGTAACTGTTGCTATGAAGCAGCACACCCTGTGAACAATGAGAAATTTCTGTTAAAATACCGTGTAATATTATCATTACCACACATTTTAATTACTTTACTTTTGTAGTATTATTTTCTTTTCCCGTTGTTACTTGTGAATTACATTTTTAATATAATTCAAACTGTTATGATTACTGTTTTATTTCAAGTTCCACTAAAACTTCCGCACACCTCAGATTATCTTGATACATCATAGCTAATTATCAACATTATTAAATGACGATGTCAATCTTTTTTAACCTCTGAAAAAGTAGAACGTTCACCTCAGCTAATGTGTTTTATTCTCATGGACTTGGAGGAGAGTATCTACTTAGGTCTTAGTATGAACAGATCCTGGCAGAACACCAGCTCTTGTATGAACACATTTGCTTTTAGAGTTGAATGAGCTTGGAAATCAAAGAGTGGGACAGAACTAAACACAAATCTGGACATTTTTGGAAGATGTCTAACTGGGGCTACTTTCAGGAAGAGCGTTATGCCTGCTGCACCCATCTTGTTTCAGCAAATATTCTTGATTTTTCCTCTGTAATGGCATGAAATGTCTGCCTTGATAGTAGCAATTGCAGTTCAGTGTCTGCGTGTCTAGGGTACAATGATACCTCAGAAGGGTCAAGTTTTAATGAGGAAAACTTTGATCATTTTAAATGAAAAAATGCCTCTGATCCCATAGACTCAATAGCTCCGCTCTGCTAAAAGTATTATTGAACTCAATATCTGTAAAACCTATAAACTCTGGAAGAAAGTCTGCTTCCAAAAAACAGTGTTTCTTCAAGGCTTTTTATGAATGCAAACTTTTGACTCCTTTTAAAACAAACAGTGTTCTCATTTAATGAGATAACTTTTTATAAGAAAAAAATGAAGTCAATTCACTTGATTTTGAGCAAAAAGTACACTTTGACCATCAGCTATTTTTGCCAAGAGAATAAAAAAGTCAGCTACTGGTGTCCTAGTTACACTGTATATAAGCAAGTAGGTCATTTAGAGCCTAGGAGACTTCTAGTTTGCTTTTTTTAGAAATTTGTTTACACAATTAGCATCTTAATTCAACAGTTTTTAAAATTATTAGCCAGAAGGACAAAACAAACAATATCACTTCTGTATTTTCCCATTCCACGTGTTACACAGATCAATACGGTAGAGTAGAGTGTAAAATGTACAAGAAATACATTGGAGGAAAATCCATAGTAAAAAGGTGAGTGTTAGATAAACATAAATTAAAAACAAGTATAAAAGAGGTTTGAAATGTTAACAACTCTAATAAAGAATGAGCTTTGAATGTGTTTGAACAAGGATGCCTTCCATTAAGGATTGCTAGTCAATCACTATCCAGCTTTACAATGATTAATATTCCGTTTTTTAAGGGAATTCTTTGGCTATTGATTTGAGTCGAATTTTAAAATAGTAAAATAATACAAATACATATTAGATTACTGCAATATAAAAGTTCCCATGATTTGTGTGTATTGAAAGGTTTAGTGTACTTTTCTTTAGTTGCTTTAGTGATTTAGTTACTAAAGTAAACACTAAGTAATAAGATAACTTTCAACCTCAGTTTTTTTGACCTGAGACAAATGCACAAGCGCCCCTGTTTGATAAAAATGTGTTTATGTAACATATTAGTCTTAAAACCTTCTGAGAATTTTGAGAATTCTCAGGTTAACTGTTAAATGCTGTGCTTTTAATGCAAAATAATTCTGATCCTTTGTAAGTGCTGAACATGTGGCAGGATTGATGACGCTTGATGGAACTGGAGAGAAAAATCAAGAAATGTAATTCAATTTTATATTTCAAGGGATGGATGGATGCAAAAGACAAAGAGATGAAAACTAAATATTAAAAGTTGGAGGCCATGGTAAGGCTTGTTCAACCTGTGTATCCAAGTTACAATAAACCCAGTGTGATAACTTGTATAACAGAATTATACAAGTATGTACCATAATTATTATTTTTATTGTGTAATATATAACATATTGTCGTAATAAACTTTAAATCTTCCAAAATGTTGTTTTTAAATTACTAATTTAATATTTATCTGCTTATAAACACTTAGAATCTTACATTTATATTGTCATCCAAGGTCCTTAATTAAATAATAAATAAGTAAATGAAATACCAAATTGTACTAATGCAGAAAGATGATCATTTTCTGTCACCATTATTCATCTTCATGTCGGCTTTATTCCCTTTCGGGGTCGCCACAGCGGAATGAAACACCAACTCTCTGGCATATGTTTTACGCAGCGGATGCCCTTCCCTGCCGCAACCCATCGCTGGGAAACATTCACACACACATTCACTCTTTAACACTATGGGCAATCGTTCTTATTCAATTCACTTATACCGCATGTCTTTGGACTTGTGGGGAATCCGGAGCACCCGGAGAAAACCCACACGATCACGGGGAGAACATGCAAACTCCACACAGAAATGCCACCTACCTTTTTATTACATTTATTGTGTATTAAATATTTTTCATCTTGTTTTATCTTATTAAAAAATTTTTTTTGCAGTTTAATAAAAAATGTCACATTCTGGCAACAATAATGTACCTGCTAAAAATAATCATGACAGTGTAAAAAGTACTTAATTCATACAAATAAATAATCTACTCATTGCAACATAAACTCAAAGGTTAGTAGAGTAGTGTTTGGTGTGAAAAGTTGCTAAATCATTGATAAGAATTTGCAACAGTTGCATGTTCTTGATCTAGCCCCGTGTTATCATTGCTCCCATGATGCTTAGTAATCACAGAACTCAAGATGTGATGACACACATCTTTATTTAAGTGTAGAAGAGACCCTTACACGCTTATAAGAGAGCCAGCCATCCCTCCCACTGTCAACCAACTGACAGTTACAAGTACTGAACTGTGAACAAGAGTCTATATTTTGCTGAACTGTGAACTTGAGTTTATATTTCAATGAAAAATATGTTTAAGTTTTACACTTACTCTTAAGTGTTATAGGTTATACAACAATAGCGCCGATTGTAGGCTTGTGGAAGAGCCAGATGAGCACATCTTTACCCCTTAAAAACCTGATAAGCTACAAGAAGCGAGGTGTTTTGTTGAATTTAGACTCCTTTCTTGAGACCCACAGTCACCTGTATTTCTGCTCACTATTGTAATGCAGCAAACATCTTTTGGTTTGTCAATCTTCATTTAGATATTCCTATCTCTCTTTATAGTATCTTATTCATGCCTCAGAATGTATCAGGATTGAGCTCGAAGAAGGTAAATGTGTCTCTGCATTGCTTCTAGTGCTTCGGATGTTAATAATATTACATATATAAATAAACTGTAATAGAAAGTAATTTAAATAAATATTTTTTAACTAATCCTATATATGTATTTTTCATTTGAAGCTGTACTTGAAGACTGTAACCTCAAAGGGGTGACAGAGGTTGGAGTTGCATGCAACAACAAAAAATCCTCTGCCTAAACAGTAAAGTCCACACGCTGTGAATAGAACTGCTGTGTGCTTTTCAGATGCTTTATCTACAGCAAACCCTAAACTGTTTACTAAGAGTCCATTACAGACAAACGTGATCAGAGAAATTTGCCCTCTGTTAAAGTTAGGTTAAAACACATCTTCCAGAAAACCAAATCCATGGAAGTGTTCATTTGCCAAAGTTTTAAATAATTTATGAAAGGTAATAGATAACTCTTTATATATATATATATATATATATATATATATATATATATATATATATATATATATATATATATATATATATATATATATATATATATATATATATACATACACACATTTTATGTTTATTACCTATGTAGATGTAAATAGCAAGCACTTCTTGGGACTCAAACCTAGACCCTGTATTCCCTGAATGTTAGCCAGGAGTAGCAACAGGCTGAATGAAATGGGCTTGAGATGCTCCTAAACAAACCTTATCTTTCCACTTCCTGCTTAATATTTAGCAGGCCTCAATCACCCATTCCACTTTCATCCTTGATGTTGATCATAAAAGAAATTTGTTATGATGCCCCCCAAATACGCCTCTACCCTCTCCAATGTACTCCAACAGCTGAACTGTGGAGATCGGGACTGGGTGCAATTTGGAATTATTTAAAGAAATGTTTTACTTTGATTGTTTTAAACTGGTATACAACAATTGATGTAAATGTTGGATTAGGTTTTTAATGAATTTTTTCCATTGTACAGACAAATCAGTTTAGCCATAGCCAACCTTCTGGAAAGGCAGAACAGCTGGTGACTGCCCTCTTGTGGACTTTTATATTAAGTATGTTAAAAAAAAGAACATTCCTTTAAGGTTTTCTAGCAACCTCTGAAAACATTTAAAGATTTTATGTTGCATGTCAAGCTTCACAGCTGATCAAAACATGCTAAATGTGCCATGTTTGGATTAGTCAAATAACACATTTATCAAGAAAAACACTTAAAATCCGACTATTTTTAAATCTGCAAGCATGTTCAGATTTAGTATTCAATTATAGTAGGATATGTCTAACAACTCCTCTCATGTTGATGCAAACCAGATTAAGTTTCTTTCTTTTGTGAAACACAACCAGTCATTTGATGATCATGTTGTATGTAACCAGTTACTTATGCTGCAGCTACCACCAGGCCTAGAAGAACAGTGTTTATTTGTGATCAACAGTTATCACAGAACTTCTTTTAATTAAACAGATATTTTAATAAATCAAGATTCATCACTAAATCTAACAAATACATGAATAAAAAAACTCTTAAAAGCAAATGATTGTGACATTTAATGAAAAACATCCAATCTAAAAACAGTTCATTAATGCTTACATCATGCTCTCAAACAGAGAACTTCAGGGGTTCAAACCTAGCACACTCTCATATTACAGAGGAAGTTAGTTTCAACACATACATTTAAAGGCCAGGGAAACTCTGCATCCAGCCTCTGAAACCACTTAAGCTTTTACTTTAATGGGAAAGTTAATGACTCCAGAACAATGACAATAGCTAGTTTGTGGATTTTCTGAATAAACAGACACATAATTCAATGTTACTCTCTTGGTACCTAATGTCAAATCAACATTAATATGAACCCCAATGATTTGTGTTCAAATGACATCAATAGGAAACCCAAAGATTCAAAGACGATACCATATTCTCCTTGGGTTAGCATCTCAAACTCATAAGAATTGCATCATTTTCTCTGCCCCTGTGACAGAAGATACCCAGTTAAACTACATTCTATGTTGTATATTGTCCTTGTTCTTGGTATTTTCCCTAATTTCAACTAGAGCCACAAAACCAGTATTGAGTGAACCTGCCAAACTTAATGAAAGAAAAAAAAAACAGTTTTTGGCCAACTCTATCCTCCAAGTTTGCATCTCTTCTATAATTAATCTATCACACTTTGTCTATTATCTGGCCTCATATTATGTGAGTTAAATAATTGTGCAATGCACTCTGACTTTTATAAAAAAAATTAGAAAGTCAGTTGACCCATGATGGACCCATCTGCTTCAGTGTAAACTCAATATTGTAATAAAAATTAAGATCACATGGGCTGTTCATGAACATTCATTCATTCATCTTCATGTCGGTTTTCTTCCTTTTCGGGGTCGCCACAGCGGAATGAACCACCAACATATGTTTTACACGGCAGATGCCCTTCCAGCCGCAACCCATCACTGGGAAACATTCACACGCTCATTCACTCTTTTAACACTATGGGCAATTGTTCTTACTCAACTCACTTATACCGCATGTCTTTGGACTTGTGGGGAAACCGGAGCACCCGGAGAAAATCACGGGGAGAACATGCAAACTCCACACAGAAATGCCACCTGCCCCAGCCGAGCCTAGAACCAGCGACCTTCTTGCTGTGAGACAACCGTGCTACCCACTGCGCCACCGTGACGCCCCTGTTCATGAACATTTGAAGTGAAAATGTATGTGCACCCTGACCATTGCTTTATTGAGTCTGTAGCCCTGCTGTAAATGACCTTGTGTTATTCATTGGCACTGAAGAAACATGCAGACATAAGGTATAGCTCATATGCAACTAACCAATCAATGTTTGTGGATTAACATTAGCTGTAAGGCCCTGCCCACTTGGCATCAGCGATCTCAGATCAAATTATCATCACGCATTTTGTAGACACAGGGGTTGGTGTATATCTTTATATAACACTAAGATGCCATCCCTAGCAGAGATACGGGAGGGGTTTTGTTTTACTAGGTAGCAAAGGGTAATGTTGCAATGGCAAAGCATTTTTTATAACTTTGTGTAGTTTAGTTATTTTTGTGGTGAAAACGAAATTCCAAGTTTTCTCTAAATTACATTTTGTTAATTAACCAACATTAACGTAACAATAATCCAATGACAATTTAACATAATTTGGTGTTATGTTATGACTCTGCCTTCTTAGTCATTTCAAAGCAATTCCTACCACCATTATCCTACAAAAATTTCAAAAGCTAAGTGGGAAACAGTTATCTGCAACAATCTTATTATTGTAAAAAATACATTTTGAGCATGCAAAAACACGTTATACAGTATGCACCTATTAACATCAAACTGATGATCAAAAACTGATGTTAAAATACGATCAAAGCTGCCCCCGAGACAGAGGTTCCCTAGTATGACCCTCAGACGTTGGCTATTCGTCTGATGAGCTCAGTGCGTTATTACAGCAGCACTTCAAGAATCCTAAAGTTGTGATCTGATTGGTTGTGTTCATCCAGATTTCTGAGAGAGGCAAGCGTTGCGTTTATTTTTGTAGACCAGGAAACAAGACGCTTATTTAAAGTGACATGACAATAGTTGTTTGTTTCAATAGTTTGTCAAACAGGTTCCTGGACAGGGCAAAGGAATCAGTGTGTTCTCTCTCAGTTTTCTAGTAATTCCCAAACGTGAGAAAGGCTATAGACTTCGTAAGGAGGAAAATATTTTTTGAGGATTATTTTGGTATTCTAATTTACATTATAATTGACCTACACTTTGGGTGAAATTTCCACCCCAATAGTTAAACCATTTCTGTGTAATTTTGTTAACAAGGCACTGATTCTGCTAGTAACCGATCATCACATTTAAACACACACTGATCTGTGTGAATGTGCGCCTGGCTCAATCCCATGCAGTTCAATCCTGCAGATTAAAAGAAGTGTGAAAGCTAGGAGCTCACAGAGATTAATGAGCCATGACACGTGTCTGAGTGCGAGTGTGTGGAGAAGCACAGCTGAAAACAGAGACCTTTTGTCCTGCAAGCCCGACCTTGTAGACACGATCTGCAGGATCGCTTACATAGCAATGATAGATGGACACCTACACAAACCTTCAGAATGACTTTGGGGGACATTGTATGGAAGAACACTGATCATCTGAAAGGCCACATGCTGTCTGACGAGAGCTTTGAGTAATTATTAATTAAAGAACAAGTGTTCTGTGGTCACATGCAGAGAGATGTCATGTTATACTGATGAGTTCATGAATGATAAATCCTCCACTCAGGAGAAGCTATTTGGTAAAGAGATCAAGGTGAGATGTGGTGTATTGTTCGAGGTAGAGGATTTGTGCTGGTTCATACACTGTATATGTAATTGTTTATAGGACACTTTTAAAACAAAGGTAAAAGCTGTGAAACATTTCAGTTTATAGGAACTAACATTTTAAATTTTTAAAAAGCTTTTCAAAACTGAAGGTCATTGAAAAGTAGAAAAAAACAGTTGTTTGGCAGTTTATTTCTATTATTTCTGTATGTTTTGTATGTATTTTGGCCCCTATTTTATCTTCACAAAACAAAAACTAAGCATTTTTTTATATCAAAATAAATAAATACATACTTTTTCTTTTAGAAACTAATACAGCCTCATATTACTTGTTAAGGTGATTTTTTTATACAACTTGTAACAAATGTTTTTTTGTGTGTAATGCACATTTATTTTTATTAATGTTGTGACTTCAGTAGCCTAAAAATTTTCCTTTTTACATCCCAGCAATCGGATTGTTTTGTTTTGATCTGAGATTGTATGGTAGAATGTAAAATTGTGCAGCTGGTCAGAATTTCAAATCAGGGTGCAAAGTTCCTCATCGGTTAACTGATTGACCGCCATGATTTTGTGAAGTTCCTCTGTGTAGCGTGCCTGGTCCTGCAGGAAGTGAGGGATTCGCGTGTGCTCCATCAGGGCCAAATCTTTCAGACGGCCCACATCCTCATAAGAAACCTGCACAACACACACAGACATTGCATATACACTGAATCTCTTTTGCAAACTGCCCAATCCATGGTGAGAGGGACATGCATTTCAAAGTAAAAGTCTTCCCTAAAAATGTTTGTTTACATTTAAAAAATAGATTCTTAACTGACCTTTCCCAAAGCCATGAGCAGGTGAAAGTCAATATTATCCCTGTGCCTGAGGATCTTTAAGATGCCATCCAGATAAACCTGGTCCTTACTGAAACAACCTGAAAAACAAACTTTGTTGTAACAAACATAACTGTGATGATTACAACTCTGGTGTAAACAGGAATTTTGTCATGCGCGGCTTAAAGGGCATATGTGCTGGTTTAAATTAGTTTACTGATTTAATCTGTTGATCAGCTGCTTGTATACGGGTTTAAATAGGTTCTAGCTGGTTATGCTAGTTCAACTGTTTCTTAACCATTTGTGTTTTGGTTTCAATCCTTTCTTGGCTGGTGAAGTGCTGGTTTAACTGGTTTAACCGATTCTTAGATGGTCACGAGATGGTGTAAATTAGTTCATATAAGATCATGTGCTGGTTTGAACTAGTTTTTAGGTGGTCATGTGCCAGTTTAAACAGATTCTAAGCTGGTTATGTACTAGTTTAACAACTTAAATTAGCTCTTTATTGGATTTTAGCAAGTTTAAACACATTAACAGTAGATTATGTACTGGTTTAAACTAGTTTTTAGCTGGTCACATGCTGGTTTAGGATGGTTTTGGGGTGGTTGTGCTGGTTCAAACAGTTCTTAGTTAATCCTTTTCTGGTTTCAACTTGTTCCTAGATGGTAAGGTACTGGTTTAAACTATTCTAATTTGATCATTTGGCGGAATGTACAGGTTGTTAGATGGTCATGTGCCGATTTAAAACTAGTTATTTTGAGTGTCATGTGCAATATTAAACTAGTTCTTGACTGGTAAATTGCTAGTTTAAACATGTTCTTTTGGAGGTCATGTGTAGGATTAAGGTATTTTTTAACTGGTCAAGTGTTTAAACTAGTTGTTAGCAGGTCATGTGTTAGTTTGAACAAGTTCTTAAGTCATTACATGTTGTTTTGAACAAGTACTTAGTTTGTTATGTGCTGGTTTAGAACTGTTCTTGTCTCATCATGTGAACAACTGAACGGAGTCTTAGTTGTTTAAGTATTGGTTTAAACTGAGCCATAGATGGTATATTGCTTGTACCTGGCAGTGAGGTGTCGGTCTGTCCACGCTTGGCCCTGACACAGTAGTCCCAGCGTGTGTCAGGATCATGTACGAATCGCCCCAGGCTTTGGAAGAGCTGGGAGAAAGACATTGTGCTGGCCTGGTAAACGGTGTAGTAGAGAAGGGCAGCTCGCCACAGTGTGGGGTCCTTGCGGAAGAGAACACTGTGGATACTGGCAAGACCCTCCTCAGTGGGATTGAATGGTCGCAGACCAAGCCTCTTCCTACCCACGCCACTGCCCCACGGCTGATGACTGTTGTTTATGCTGCGGAAGTAGTGTGTACCTGAGATAGTGCGCAAGAGGGGTATATTGGTTAAATCAGGGCTATTAAAATCTGTTTCTGAATACTAAGCATTCATAAGAAGCATTCATAAGAAACCTATCAGATATGACTCCCCTTTCAAGTGTACCTGCAGATGAAAATAAACTTGAAAAAAAAAATCACCTACAGTATGAATATTATTAGACAGGTCACTCCATTGTCTGATGATAATACAAAGGTGCTAAAAAGACAAACCAGAAACTATGAGCGCAAATGGAAAAGAACTTGATTGGAAGCATTCAAAATGTCTAAATATAGACTAGCATTAAAAACGGCAAGAACTTACTACTATCACAAATTAATAGAAACAAATCAAAATAACCCACGCCTTCTATTTGAAACGATGGCTAATCTACTAAACAGTCATCAACATCAAAAAACATCAACAGATTCAAATGCAGCTATAAAATCTAGCAGCAATTATTTTATGATGTATTTCTCAAACAAAATTACATCTATTAGGTGCAAAATCACTAAAATTCATACACAATTTACACAGTTTAACTCAAATTCTATGCCTTTGCCTCACTTGCATTAAAATTTTTCAAATATCACAGCATCTAAATCAACGACATGCTCTCTAGATCCTGTACCAACAAAATTACTGAAAGAATTGCTACAAATAACTCAAGAACCGCTTCTAAATAATATAAATTCATCTCTATCGCTAGGTTACATTCCTAAACAGCTAAAACGTGCAGTAATTAAACCACTAATCAAGAAAACACACCTGGATTCTGCTGAGTTATCCAACTATAGGCCAATCTCTAACCTTCCGTTCTTGTAATAGCACAGCTCAGCTCCTTCTTACAGAAGAGCAACTTTTATAAAGATCTTCAATCTAGATTCAGATCGCATCACAGCACAGAGATTGCACTGGTAAAAAATTACTTGATTGGGATCAAGGGAATATCTCTCTTCTAGTTCTGCTAGATCTCAGTGCAGCCTTCGATACGATAGATCACAGGATTCTTCTCGAGAGACTAGAGAATGATGCAGGCATCCATGGCCAGGATCTAAGATGGTTTAACTCTTACCTCTCTGAACGGAGTCAGTTTGTTCATGTAAATGGAGACTCATCAGAGACAATAGTAGTAGAGTATGGAGTTCCTCAAGGATCTGTTCTGGGACCATCCTATTGCCATCCTATTGCCCCTTGGCAAAATTATTAGAAGACATTGGTTTACACCCAACACCCAGCTCTATATCTTAGCAAAACCTAACGACATTTTAAAGCTAAATAAGATCTCAGAATGTGTCACTGATATCAATAATTGGAGGAATGAAAATGTCCTTACGCTAAGTCTGTATAAAACAGAAATATGACTTATTGGCTCTAAAAAGCAATTAGAGAATCTCTCAGTTTTGATTGATTAATTGATTGATTGATTAAAGGTTTTTATTTGTCACTACACTGTTACAGGCAGCAAAATTAGAGCCCTCCGACCAAGATATAGACATCACATTACAGAGGGCCAGACATGTCAGTGAGGTACCAAATAAAATAAGGAAATATACAACAGTAAAGGTGGCAAAAAAACCAACATACCCTTTTCACACTGTACTTTAGTCAGAGGAGTGTGAGATTAGGGGAGAAAAAAAAGTCATAGCAACAAGCACATTCAACACATTTACATAGACATAACATTGCATCCCCAGGCTTGTTAGAGTTTAGAGAGCAGGGCAAAGAGAGTCTCAGACACTAGATGCTAGACAGAGGGAGCCAGTAAGAGAGATACGGGGAAGGAGAGAGACAGGAGAGCCAAGAGAGATCTAAATATGGAGCTGGGGGGACACACTGTTCATTTCTCCACTACAAATATTTGCGTTATTATAGATAGTGAACAGACGTTTAAGAGAAACATCTCTTATGTTACCAAGACCGTCTTCTTTCACCTCAGGAACATTGCTAAAGTACGATGCATGCTGTCTATTGTAGATGTAGTGCATGCTTTCATGACCTCCAGAATGGATTATTGTGACGCTCTGTTAGCCGGCTGCTAAGCTGCCACACTACAAAAATTACAGTAAGTCCAGAAAGCAGCAGCTAAAGTTCTCACAAGAACAAAGAAATATGATCACATTACACTCTCTTCATTGGCTTCCTGTAAAACATTGCATTGACTATAAGATATTGCTCCTTGCCTTTAAGGCACTGAATGACTTGGCTCCAGTCTACCTGAGCAGTCTCCTATCACAATATATTCCAGCTCGCCCTCTCCGATCACAAGAAGCTGGACTATTGATTATTCCGGAGATTAGTAAATCCACCAGAGGGGGAACAAACTCCCGGATGCTGTCCGAAGCTCTGCTCTGCTCACAGAGTTCAAAACTAGATTAAAAACATATCTATTTTATCTAGAGTTTGAATAATTGGCTCTTGGTATTTGTCAAAACAGATATGGTGTCAGAGCACTAAACATACAAACTGTTGAAAAAACAATGTGGTTTAATGTGTCTATCTAATCTATCCCCATCATTTATTACTCATCCTGCAGCTGATGCTGATCCCCTATTTGTTGTCTATTACATTTTTCTAACCATTTTTTTTCGTTTGTTCGTTTCTGTTTTGTCTTTGTTGTTTTTTCTTTTGTTTTCAGGTGCTGTCCAGCGAACTTTTCGTCGATGGATCTTAAGTTTGTTTATTCTTTTTGCTGGGGATGTGACTAGCACCCGGCTCAGTCAGTGAGGCTCCCAAAGCAACTGCTAAAAAAGTGCTATATAAAAACTTGATTGACTGATTGATACTAAACATATTTTAATTTTTTTACTTTGTCCACATTTATTAACAACACATTCAATCTTGTTTTATGCATAATTGTTGTTATTGTTAATGTGTTATTCATCAACAGAGTTGCAGGAGACAAAAACCCACCAATTTCATGCCTCAGCATGCCCTCCAGCCACTGCTCCCGGGCTGTAGAGATATTAATGGTGAGTGTGGGTCTGCCGTTGACAACTGTCATAGAGGCTCTTGACAGCAGGTCGTCTGTAATATGAACCACAATCTGCACACAGAGAGAAAGGTCTTACTAATCAAAGCTCTCAAGATCAGATATCAGCTACTTCACTGTTCATAAATAATGAGCACAAACACATTAAAGTGTTTCACAGTTGGAATTCAGACTCTAACCTAGATGAAGGTGAGATTTTCAGACAGCTTTCATTCTTCTTGAAGTAGAAAAAACAGGTGTTAAAACTTGGGTTGATGACATAAAAAAATCAAGGTGATCAAATATTAAAAACACCATCTGGGGACAATAGCACTCAAAAATAGCGAACACACCATTGGGACTGGATTATAGGAAATATTGGAGTATAAGCTACAGGTGAGACCTCACAGAACTGCTGACAAGTATTTACACACCTACAGATAAACATTTCAGCTGTTGCAGACACATTCATTCAATTTTCTATTTTAGATAAAGGCTGTTCTTTATGTCACTGTTGCTCTAGATTTATGGCTTAAATTATATAAATGTTATAGGGTATAAATCATTTTTTAGGCTTAAGCCAGAAATTGCTTTAAACATTTAATAAATTTTGGAGACAAATTAAAGCATCTTGAATTGATGCACCATTAGACAGTGTTTATTACTGTGCCACTTGCATTTAAAAAAAGGTTAAGCTATTTATGGTAAGTAATGCCTCGTAGTTACACAGAAATAGTCTAAATGCCCTTTTAGCAATAACTACAAGCATACATATATCACTGGTTTAAACTAAAGACAACAGATAAACTTAAAAACAGACTTCTTTTTAATGTGTCAGTGGGCTCATCTACTCATTTTAATGGAAATGGAAGTGTTTATTTTTGTGTTTCGGCTTTTTCTTATCTTAATGAGGCACAACCCTACTTTTTATCAAAATGATAATAAGACCATAGAGTTTCTTTCAAGGATAAAGGGCCTGGTTGAATCTCACTGTCAAGGAGAAATCTCTTGCATTCCCTTTTGATAGGTATTAGGAAGTGCGTGCCGGAGCTGCAGTTCCTCGAACGGAATTTGTTTGTTTAAGATAAATTAAAATGAAAAGCGTCACTACAGCCTCTGTGGACGGGGTGTGTTTCCTGGCTATCCCTACTCTAAGCCTCTTTTAAATTCACAAAAGCTACATCGATGTTATATAGTCAATGCTCACAGTGCACTTTGTCCTTCGTTGCTTGAGCGTCTAAGAAATTATGAAACACTACAAATTAAAAGTCCCCCCCCTTTTTTTGTTCCATCAAATCTAGGATATGTTCACATTTTGATTATGGGTGCTTACTCTTAACAATCAGTTTAGAATTGACAAGGGTCACATCAAAATGCATACATTCATTGATTTTTTTCCCCAACAACCCTACTAACCTCTCCGGTGCATCCTTCCTTCTCCATGTATTTTTTCACTTGGTACCAGATGCGGCTTTTGGACAGAAGATTTCCTCCAGTAGCCTGTTCAAACTTCTCATAAGAGCCATATCTGTCCAGGGCCAGCTCCATGATCCGCACAGCCTGAGAAAACAACAAACTCTTACCAATGACATGTTGAGTACTGTTCTGTTGTTCCCTTTTTAAATTTAAATTTACTTTTCTGTAGTTCATGATATACATGACCACGCACTTTTTTAACACATTAAACTCAAAGTATTTATAGCAGTTTATATAAACTTGCTTACTATTGTATGATAAGGGTGGTTTTGCAGAAATGACCATTAATTGCTCTTATCAATGCACAGAGAATATTAGTGCTCATAGAAGGCATTGCTCTGTGAATCTTAGAGTAATCTCATGTCATGTTATATTATATAATGGTGGAGTTTATGCATAAACGAGACTGGTGATGTGACAGGAAATGCCAGAGGGAAATTCACATTCAGCTTCGATAATCTATATATATTGTCCTGAAAAAGAATTTAAAAAAGATTCTTTGTCCTGTACAACCCAAGCAGGTTAAATCTAGGATGTGTCTCACAAAAGCACATACAAAAGGCTTCTGGCTTATTTTCCTCTCTCTCACAAGAAGATAATACCTTTAATTCCAAAGTGTTTGTCTATAAAATGAATACCTTGCCTCCAGGTTTGGTTGAAATATGAAAAATTGTTTTCAGAAGAGAAGCAAAGTCTTTAAGGGCTTGGAACTAAATGGGGATATGTAAGGATAATTGTATAAATTTTTTTGTACCTTTTATTTGATCAACAAGTTACAGATATTATAAAGGCACCAAATTCACCCCAGAAAAATAATGAATGAAAGCAGAGTGAGTCAGAGAGAGCAAGTAGCACATATTAGGGAGTTACTTGAACCAAATCAAGCTAATGACTGCCTCTGAAACAATTACTTTTTCCATAACTTAGATTTAGAAATTTAATTTTTTAATGATTTTAGTATGTCACAAATGTAGAAGCTCTGTGAGGTGAATGAATATACAAATAACCAGATTCTAGTTAAAATTGTGATTTGTGAAAAGACTTTTCAGTAATTAAATGTCCAAACATTGAAATATAATTATTTAAACTAGTAACTACTAGTAAACTAGTAAACTAGTCTTGTGAACTAGTATATTAACTACAGTTATCCCTTACTGCAATCCCTTACAATACTATATTACCTTCTTAGAAATGTAATAAGTTACTTGGCTCTATATTGCCTACGTTGCTTTGAACAAATCAATACATATGAGGTAGTATAATGACTGTATATATATACAAGTAGACTATATATAGTAATTTTAGTATTTAGAGCTTTGCTCATTGTGGGCATCTGGAGGATAGACACGTAATGTTCCCCTGTAAGGTCATTTCTTTATTTGCAGCTACCAGAGGGAGTGAGTCTGCAGCAAGTTAAAGCTCTTGTCTGAGCAAAATTTAAAAAAGTAAGTTTTTATACTTTTAATGGCTTTATCTTTTCTCTCTTCTCCTCTTTTCGTTGACTTCCCAGCTTATGAATTTACCCATTTTACTGGTGTTGTTTAAGGTGTTTGGAATATTTTTTTACCTGGATGATTCTTTAGGTTTTAGACACTTGATCACTTTCTTTTTGTCATTTTTCGCAGATGGACTTAACATAATGAAAGTAAGACCATCTTACAAATGTTCCTTTGTTAATCTTTGTTATTTTTTTGTACCATGACCAATTTACTTTTTTACATAAATTTTATTACTCATTTTTACATTTTCTGTAAAAACTCCATTGTAATTTTTGCATTAATTGGTATGTAACTAATTACTTATTACAGAAAAAGAGTAATCCGCTGCACTACTGTGTTACTTAAAAAATAATATGCTACAGTATAATACTACTTTTGAAATACATTACTCTTGTCTCAATACTGTTTACATCAGCCAGAGGGGAAAAAAAAGCACTTTTTGTTTTTCACCTGCCATAAACTTTCAGTAATAAGGTGTTCCCCCACTCCAAATACTAAATACAAACTTAATAAGACTATTCCACTAATCCTCCTTCAGATGTAAGACTATGGTGTGTGAATGTGACTTATCACATATGGTACATTAAATACGAGATCATGTAGTACATTAAATACTGAAAATGCCTGTCACCCCTTTTAAACAGGTATGAGAATGATGGTGAATACTGACCTGTGTGAGGAAGCGGTCTGAAGCATTGCTGTGTTTTGCGAGTACTTGAGCAGGCAAAGGATTGTTGTACTCAAACTGAGGGTTGTATTTAAAGTCCGATTTAAAAAAACTTGGCCTTTTCCTTTTCCACATTGGTTGGTTTAATGGCAGTGAGAATGCAGAGCTTCTTTGTTGAGTTCTCTGCGTCAAGGGGCACTTTGGATAGCTGCGGAAGTTTCAAGCTTGTCTGCCAGCATTTTTTGGGTCTAGGAATGGGGCAGGGGGATAGACTGATGGCCCTGCCGAGCAGGGTGATGCTGTTTGTTTGAGTGGAATTGCTGGTGGAAAAACAAGGTAACAATGACTGTGCATGCCTTTTGTCTTTGAAACCGAAACACAGTCCATTCTTGGTGAGAGGTGCAATGGATGGGAGATGTCTTTCTCTGGAGACTCTTTTGAGACACTTGTGGGAGGAGATTTTTTGGTTCTCTTGAACCTCTTTCTTCAGGAGTTTGTGGAAGCTGTTGGTATCTGTGTTAAATAGATCCTTCAGAACACTAGAGGAGATGTTCTCCAGATGCAGCTGACTCGGGCTCAAAGGCCTGTCCACAGAGCTTAGGAGACAACTCTTAGATGCTTCCATCTCTGGCCAATGGAGCCGTTCTGAAACAAAACAATGAAATAGATTAACAAATATCCAAAGGATCATGACCAATGTCTTGTAGTGAAGTAGACCATTGCATTACAAATGACAAACCTTGTTTATGTTGGATTACAAATGTATTTAATCTGCAGGTTCATTTATTTTTTATGATAAAGAAAAAATGTTATTGAATTGTATTTTTCCAGTATATCCTAGATGCTTGGTAAAGGCCCTGTTACACACTCTGGCACTGTCCGTCGTCATTTATCAGAAACCCTTTTACATGTAAAGCAGTGGCAAGATAACTACTGGCTCAACTCCCTTGACGCACATATGATCTTAAGTGACATCCCTTCCTAATCCACAGGGTTCAATATGACATTGGTTCACCCTTCGCAGTTATGATCACTTCATCTCTTTTGGTAAGGTTGCCTACAAGGTTTAGCAGTGTGATTGTAGGAATTATTTACCATTCTTCCAGAAGTGAATTGGTGAGGTCACACACAACACATGTTGGATGACAAAACTCAATACAAAAAAAACAATGCAAAAGTCAACTCAAAGGTGTTCTTTCAGGACTCTGTGCAGGCCATTGACGTTCATCCACACCAGACTCTGTCATCCATGTCTTTATGGACCTTGCTTTGTGTACTGGTGGTATCAAAATAGTCTGCTTCACCTAGTCAGCAGTACCGGACTATCATGTTGCCATTCATGTGGTTTTGCCTAAATTTATTTAAATTAAACAGTTTGGCCAAATGCATCGCATAAATTGACTATTGCCCACTTTGTATGGCAACAAAGAAAGCAACAAAGGTATCTTTTCTGTTTCCATCAGTAGGGTTTGTGAGACACCCGGATTTGACAAACTCTCCCGATTGCTTGTTCTCATCTTTTGTGTAACTTAAATTTGCCATATCTTATAAACTCATCTTTTCAGATATTTCTTGCATGTTTAAGTATTGTTTCCTCAACAAAAACACGTCTCAAGTCATATTCAGATTGGTTGATGCATGTTCGTGAAATCCTCATCTCTTTTTCTGGGAGCTCAAAGCGACTTGATGATGGTGGCCCCGACAATTGGCCATAGCACCGCTCACTAACCAATCAGATGAAACGCTAATGCATCTCATCTCAATGAAGAACATACGCAATGACTAACCCAGAAATGTAACCGTAGCAGAACCATGTTTGATAAACAATGAAAAGAAAGTGTGATTTGGATGCACTGGGTCAAAAGTGTGTTTTGGTGGTTCACTAAAAATGATTGTATTTGTTGGAAATGGGTGGATTTTCTCTGTGCCAACAGGGAGCAGAAGGCTTATGTGGAGAACAAGCATGTAAGGATATTCAAAGACATTGTTTTAAATGTCATAATTAAATTAAAGACATAATTTCTGCATTTGTTTAAGACATTTATAATATAGTATCTAGATGGGAATGGTTTACTCTCTAGTACACTTCACACTCCAGGGGTGTCCAAAGTCAGTCCTGGGGGCAGCATTGGTTAGCTTCATCCAACATGCAACACACCCCTCCTCACTAACTGAGGCCCTCTTGGCTTGTCTGCATACTAGATTTTAGCTAAATGTGTAGTGCCATGGCCCTCCGGGACCAACATTTAATGCAACACTAAAATAGAGTCATGACAATCTTGTCCCAGAAAACAATTTGCATCAGGAGTTGTACTTGACATAAGATTAAGTACAGACCAGACCAAACCGCAAAACGTTGATGATTCTGCCACCATCACTAGGACTACAATTCTACTGGTGCCCACTGAATCAACAGTCTATACTGAGCTACGCTAGAAGCTCCCATTTCTGGAGACCGACTGAACACATTCCAAAACTTCTCTAGAAGAGTTGAAATACATATGAAAAACTATTTTATAACAACATGAGTCTTGAAGCTTCAATGACTCAAGCTCACACAATGTTATCATCCATACTTTGACAGGTCAAGTACTGAAAACTCTTTTGACACAAGACCAGCCCCAAACCGTTGAGTCTATAAATGATTGTTTTGTAGTGTCCCAAACAAGTGATTGTAGCAACGATTTACTTAAGAAATGGCATTTCAAATTAAGGAAATACAGCAGGATTCAAAACCTATATTGCAATACTGGAATGATCAACTCATTGAAGAATCTCCATTCCCATGGAAACAAAATCTCCTCTGTCCACTTAACCTTGTTTTTAACAAAAGATAAGAAACAGATCCGATAAGTACAGTGAAAAGAATCACGTTGCAAACAGCTCAAGCGTATCCCTCACAGTCAAGACTAATCCTATTAGAAGGCAATACAAACAATCCCCATTCAGAGAGTCCGCTACTGCTGCAGCCATGCTTTGCAATTATTCCTTTCCTGTATTTCTGCAAGAGTCTTACCATAACTGCAAGGGGTCAGGTTTTGACATTCTTCTGGATTGTTCAGACTCTCATCTCAGAATTGTTCAAGGATGAATCATGTTACCTCAAGCACACAATGGAAAGACTAATCCACGTGCCTTTGTGAAACAACCCCAGGCTCCTCAATATGAGAGGTCAGCACTGACAAGTGCACTGAAGTAGAAGAATACAATCTCTGCATCACAGAGCATTATCAGAAGCACATCAAACGATCACTTTCCATCCTGGGGGCTTGAATGGATTATGTAATGGACATCAAACTGAATTCATGCATGCCATTTTAGAGCAATTAGCAGAGCTAGTTGAAAATCAGATTTCAGAACCATTAAACCAGACCTGTTTAAGTATTCCAGAATCAAATCACAGTTACTCAACCACTGGGATTAAATAAAACACACACACACACACACACCACACACACGCACGCACGCACACACACAACACACACACAACCACAACACACACACACACCCACCACACACGCAGCACGCACACACACACACACACACCACACACAACACACACGCTCACGCACGCACAACACACCACACAACACACACACACACACACACACGCAAACACCACACACACACACACACCACACCACACCACACAACACACACACACACACCCACACACACACACACACACACACACACACACATCAGTATAGAAGCACAGCTCGTTATACATCTGTATATCCATTTCATGTAAATATTGAATAAATCAGTGAGATGTCACTCACCGGTAACTTCGATGGAGTTAAGCATCATCTCGCCTATGAATCTTTAACTTTTCATCCGCAAGTAGAATATGTGTAAAGCAGTGAGGCATCAAGAAGCGACAGATCCATTCTTCTCACCATGAAGTGGACGGCAAGGGAAGTGGTGTTGCAGGTTTGGGAAAGATCGTGTTGCTACGCGCTCGGGCTCGACCGCTGCTGGTCTCGGTCTCCTCCGCGCAGTCAGTGCTCTCAGCACCGAAGCGAGATCAAGCCAAACGCGTCGTTGTCATGGTGCGTCAGTAACGTCACCCTCAAAACGTCAGTTCCGTTCTGCTGTAAAGTAACCGTCAGTACCACTGACTATAGAGTCAGTAGTGTCATGTTATGAGCGTTCGATGGTCAGCACACTGACAAGTATTACCGACAAGATGTTAAAAACCGTCTGCGAAGCAGGAAAAATAGTAATAAATCAAAATATACATATACTCACACAGACAGGTTTTTGCCTTTCTGCAAACGCACACGAAAATTGATATACCACATGACTGTTTGTTGAAACGGTCTATGTAGATATTCATGTTTTAAATAAATTGGTTTTTAGATGAAATTTGCTGAGTACATTTGCATAATATTTCTCACTTATTCAGCACCTGAATACCAATACATTAATTTAAAGCTTTAATATCTACAGAAGTCAATGGACGAGTAAAATTAGCTGCGTTGTGTTCAGACAGTTTGTCTGAGAAAGCGTTAACTTCCTGCTGTAACATTAGCTTCTGCGATAGAAAATGTACTTTAATCAAATTGTCATCATGTGCCCATTTTCAGCTTTAAAGATTAACGTGTCTGTTTCTTGTGTGTTTGAGGTTAACTGTGATGCGGGAAGAACAGTGAGGGCATGGCCTTGTTTTACAGATAATAACCCCCAATTTCAGTTTAGAGAGATCAGGTGTGTGGCATGAAAGGAAGCTAAAAGTTGTGCAGGGCGGCAGTCTTCCATTATTATTCAGCTTAAGATGTGAGAACAGCTCCTCGGAATATAATTAAATAACAAACTTTTTTACTCCTTTAAGTGTAGCTTTTGAAAACCCAAGGAAAAATCTATATAGAGCCCTTAATAGAAAATGTGTTGAAAGTGCCCTGAACATTCAAGTAATACTGAACTGTAGTCGATTATCACGAAAAGCCTGATTTATTTCAGTAATTAAACAAATATTCACTAATTACACAGACTGATACATTTGAAGTGTTTATCTCAGTTTAGTGGATCATAATAGATAAATAATGAAAATCACAGAATCAGTATCTCAGAAAAGTATGGTTAGGGTTAGTTTACATATGATGTAAACAAACAAAACAAAGGAATATTAGAATTTTGACCACGAAACGTTAAAAAGTGTGAAAAAATGGATTCAATGCACATATTTCCCTTCTAAAATTATAATTGATGAAAGATGTCATGACGTTCTACTAATATGTCCAGCATCTGATACTTGATGTGTTTAATTATGATTGCGTGTAATATAACATACATCTCCAGATTATTGTTCTACGCGGACAGATTTACTATTTGCATTTATGTGTATGTTTTGCACAGGAAAAGTGGCAGTAATCAAATCAATTGGTGTTTCATTTACCAACATTAACAAGTAAGCTTACTAAATTTAACCCCTGGAGTCTAAAAGATAAGATGCAATATCTTTTTTTAACTTCTGCAATTCAATTTTCAGTTTTTAATCACTGATTTTATGATTTTTTATGCTTGATTTTATTAAATGTAATTTCTTTTTACTCTTTATTTCCAATGTAAAGCACTTTGAATTACCCTGTGTACAAAATGTGCTAAACATTTCCAACTCGACCCGGGTATTTGTCAGAAACTTTGAAATATGTTTTTAAGTAAAAGAAATGTGTGTGTGTGCGCACATTTACCTTTATTTGTGAAAAAAATTTTAACACATGAAACATGGCTCAAGCTTCTTTTTCAAAAATATCTTCAGAAATACAAGTGTTGTAATTGTTCAGATCATTCCAAAAACACCCATGATTTGATACCATTAGAACCTAGTCATATTAACTTAATAGTTCTTTACACGTGTTGGTCTCATTGCCCAAATTTATTTCAAATCAAAATACAAAATTGTCAGTGGCTTACAATTATAAGTTAATAATGTGTTTAAAAGACATTAAACACTCCGCATGAACAAAAACTTCAGTAATATTTTCTCCATAAAAATTTCAATTCTTAAAACACAAAAATACAATAAAAGCAAATGACATTTGAAGCACATTATGGTTCTCTCTTCATCCTCTTATTAACCACCAGGGCTGTTTTTAAAAGGTCCAATCAGTATTCTAACATCTCAGAAAAAAACATGGGTCGGACTCATCTTACACAAGCATAAATTCTGATGGTATTCTACATTGTATAATAGAAATACAAAATGAGACTAATAAATCTCAGCACATGACAGTTTGATGGTGAACCGAGTGAAATCCTCAACATCCTAGAAGAACAGCAACAGCTGTGGGTTCAGGAGGATCACGTAAGCAAGTCTGTTATTTGAAGCTATCCAAGGAGAAAACCCTCTCTCAGCTCAGTCCATGTTACTCCATGCCATCAGGATCGGCCTGGGCCATATATGCATCCAACTCAGCATCCAGATGGCCCTTGGTCTTAGACATGTATGCATCCAGCTGGTTATCCAACTGCTCACGTGTGACACCAGGACGCCCAACACCTCTGCCTCGCCCACGTCCACGACCTCTACCAGCAAAACCACCACGTCCTCTCATCAGACCCCCACGACCTAAGAGACAACACAAGACTCTTTAGCTAGGCTCAAGAAAACAAGCCAAGCATTAACAGGTTACTTTAGTCTACAATTCTCACCTCTACCTCCAAAGGCTCCACGCGTAGCTCCTCTGCCCATCAGAGCACCTCGCCCTACAGGTCCCCCACGCTGACGCATGCCTCGACGGAAACCCATGCGCCCAGGACCACCCCGACCCCTCATCTGAGGAATACCTAGTTTCACCAAGAGGAATACACTTTCAGAAATAGGAAAATCTCTTCACACCTGCAGGCTATTTTAACAGATAGCAGCAAAAACTGACCCCACTGAATCACTGAAAAAAAAACACGTCTTCATTTCAGTTCAAACCATCACATCAGAACCCGGTACATGAAGTTATGTGTTATGTAAATCAGACGTGTGGCTTAAACATTAATCTTCCCAATAAAATAGTTTTGTGAATGTCACCTCTAAAAGAGAGGGCCCCTCTCAGGACATTTCCTCGGCCTCTCCCTCGCAGTCCTCGTCCTCTTCCACCTCCCTGCATCAACATCCCCATGGGCCGACCCAATCTGGCTTGAATGTTGCTCTTCCCAAGTCGCTGCTTCAGGCTCTAGAGGCAAACATCGTAAAGGGTTATTACATCAGACAGAGCCGTCATTGACAAACATTTATTATTTCAACCGCCACATGACTCAACGTTAAATGTTTTAAAATCAGAAATGACTCAATGTCTTCATTCTAATCAAAACCTTGTTTCCATGGATAGCTACATAGGGCATCTTTCTGCAGTGAACATTCACAATCTACTCTTCTAAAACCATTTTTGGTTCTTAGCGACTCCTATGGTACATGCAGTGAAAAAAACAACAACCACTAAGGCTACGTTCAGACTGCAGGTCGTGATCAGGGTTGGGTTCAAATATGGAACCGGTACCTCTAGAACCGGTTTGGACCAGACCGAAACAGAATTCGAAAACCGGTTCCCCATTTCGATGCCACAAAGAAGCTGTCGGATCCATGCCGAACATCTTCATTCGATTAGTCAGTCCAGTTACATGGACACGGAAATAGTCCAATGAAGGAACGAGTCCCTTTGTCCTCCAGCCCTCATCTCTTCTTTTAAGAAATCAACAGCAAATAAGACCTTCAGAGAAGCGTGTGAATGCAGAAACAAATGTTACACACTTGCTCTGATGGCACACGGCAACAGGTGGTTATCTTGCTACCGGTATCTTTCTAAATTAAATAACTCGTTTTAAACTAAATACCTGAAACAAAACATTCGAAACTGTGGCTACATTGCACAGGAAAGAATTTAATTAATGTGTTGCAAATGCTTCAAAGCAGTTGTGTCTTAAGGAGGAATGACATCACATTTAATTAAACATTTCAGCGCATACAGAGGAAACTTTGAACACTGTCCATCCCATTGCTTTACTGTTCAACCACTTGCGCACAACAGGTGGCACTAATGGTGTGGATTATCATGTAAATTTAGCATTTAGTAATTAAATATCTGTATTCAAATGCAAAGCCACAACCCTCATCATTTTAAAATAAATTTTGGTTATCAGTTTTCAATTATGTAGTTACATGTTTGTTTTTTGTTTAATATTCTTTAAATAAAAAGTAAGCTAATTTATAAACCCATTACTTATAATCTCTGAATGCAAAAAAAAAATCTATTTTACTTTTCATGTAAATAAATGATTTCTGTTGATGTGTACTATGGAAATGATTAGTTGTATGGGATAAATTTCAATTTCTGCAGTACCACCCAGCCTGGCACTGTCACTGGGTGCTTTTCCAACGGTCCCATGTTCATTGATTCGGAGGTCCACACAGTACGTTTTAATACATTATATATTTAATACACTAGGCTTAAATACATTAATGAAACATGCAATTTTAACTCTTCATACATCAAGGCGAGCACACACTACATGACTTAATAACCCCATGAGGAAATCTGGTTTTAGGCCACACACGAGACTCTGCATTTAATCTTCCCTAAAATCCTTAACTTGCCACACTACAACAGTCAATAGTGTGGAAGGCACATTACAGGGATGTTACTAAGACCACACGCTGTGTAAAGATGTTTTGTGTAAAGCTCAAGCATCAAAAAGTAAAGATTGCGACTAGATCTTGTATTGGCATTTTATACAAATATACCTATAACAAAATAAATAAATCATAAAACAGTATGCCTATTAGAAATCTTAGTGGGGAGTAAGCACGTCTGATTTACTTGCAAGTGCCCAGCTGAGGAGCCTTTTTCCACCGGTTTCTTTTTTTTATTCTATGGACTCAAACTCCGCGTCAGACTCTGGTTCACACATAAGGTGTTTTTACATCGCACATAGCCGTTGCATGTCGATTATAATGTTTTAAAACAATAAACAATTTAAAGTGTTGCTAGTTGTGTCTTTTTGCCCAAACCGGACAAGCTTGAGAACGCTGGTCATATCGTTTTAAAAGTATCAGTTATTGGAACAACTCCAAACGATATCCAATCCTAGTAGAGATGCTCAAATCAGATCTTTTTAATGAAATCAGATTTTTGTGTGTGGGCTTGTCCATATTATCCATAACATCCGTCCTGTGTATGAACGCAATCCTGCTTGGTGTTTTGCTACATGCGAAGAAAATGGCCTTGATCAAAATGAAAATAAACAGACGAGAATGCAATTTCAGATGACTGTGTGACTTCAATTTCATTTCTGATCAGAGCCTCAATCATTGAACATCAGGTCATGTGGTGCACAGCCTCACTCTCGATGATCAGGTAAACAATGAGAGAAAATAATGTGAATATGAATTATTAATTTTAATGGAATCAGATTAAGAGGTTTTATCCAAATCCAAAGACTACTATGCGGTTAGCATAGTGTAGTGTGTATTGCTTTGTTTTCGCCATGTTTATCAAGCAGGGAGCAGCAGCACGCAAAATCACCTTCCCGCCACCTTTGATTCAGTCTTTGGGCAAAGGATTGGCACCTTACATTTTTATTTTAGCAACAAACGTATAACATAAAATTGGAAAACGCAAATTTAATTAAAGAAATTCCTTTTCATCTTACATTGTCATATTGCACATTGCATTTAAAATTGAATTTCACCACTGAAATCTCCATACTCCAATTCCAAAAAAACAAATGACGATACATTGCTCCAATGTCGTTGAACAGCAAAACTTTGTACATGTGAAAATGTAAACAAATTTGATCTACATGGATGTAATGTTTGATTCACACAGTTCATAACCTACACACATTCTTTCTTCCAACCATTCTTAACAATACAGTACTGATGGTGTACAGCAAGTCATCAGCTGTAATGTTTGCTCACCTGCTTACGTTGTAAAGCAGCCTGCACAGAGGGCCTGTTCTCCATTTGCTGAGCGAGGCGGCGGTTACGGGCACTAGCCATGTGCTGCTGCTGCATGGTGGCCCGGACGTTACTCACTGTCGGCTGCTTGTTCTTCAACATGTTTGTAAAGCTTTTGGGACAGAACAGGAAGAGGAGGGTAGAGAGAGAGAGAAGAGGAAGAGGGATACGAGGAAAGGAGGGGTTCCAGATCAAATCATTTCAAACTGTTTTGAGGACGCATCTACGGCAGATTCCGTAGCAATCTAGTGAATGCCCTTTATTGATCACATTTGTTTTCTTTTTCTCTCTGTATCATGCTGAGACACCCCAACGTATCAGCAGTTTGGGTGAAGGATTGTCTCAAACTTTTCCAAGAGAAGAATAAAGACAGAAGATAGAGGTCTTGTCTGCGTTAGTCCAGATGCACTCTCTTATCCTTTAACATGTTTAAAGATGTCGTATCAAGTCAGCTGGACCATGTTTTAGTACTATTCCCTCATCAAAAACATGCATGAATTCATATTTAGATTGGTTCATGCATGTTTGTATAATCCTAATATCTTTTTATAGTAGCTCACCCCATTTTGATGGCTGTAGTCTTGTACACTAACCAATAAAATACTCGTTGACAGACCCAAAAGATTAACCGAAAGTAGAACCTTGCAAAATGAACAATGAAAAGAAAGTGTGTTTTTGGATGTCCCCGGCCAAAAGTTAAATATTTCAGTCAGAAATGGGTGAATATTCTTTGTGCCAAGAAGCATAACCCAAAAGGGGGTGTGGCGAAAGCATTGCAGTGAGGAACAGTGGGTACACGGACATTTGAGGTGATTCAACTAAATTGTAAAATTATAAATACAGCTTTTTGAAGGCCATAGTCTACAGGGGTCAAATATTTTTTTTATAAATTATGAGAGCAATAAAATGAAACCTTAAAAAAAAAAAAAGAATCCTTCCATATTCCATACTCTCTGTGAAAATGCATTCAGACTAATGCAGACAGAGTAAAGAGATAGATGCATTTCTTTCAGAGTGATTGCCACTTACAGGCCATCGTCAACCGGTTGTGATGTCATCAGATGGAGACAACACATGGTGAGTTGGCCACGGACTAGAGGGGTGTCTGGCAACCCAGCCACTTACAACCAAGACCGCGACCTGATTAGTTGCTCTGTGCAACACTTCTAAGCAGAAGAAGGGAATGTGCGGAAAACAGGTCACGTCTCGGAAAGGACTAGGTACCATTTTCTGCAGACAGGAAATGAGAGAGCGAGAGAAAGAGAAGCAGAAAAATGTTGGTGAGTGTTTGTTTTAGAGAGGGCAATATGTGCATAAAGATGGCATGGAGACACCATCATTTCTTTCCCATGGTTGAGGTGGCTTCTCTGCAGTAACTCAAGAGAAGTTGGCTTACCTCACCTTCATTACCCTCTCACCATCAGGTGTCCACCGCTCACACAAGAGACGTCCTGCTAAGCATGGCATGTTTAAGACTCTTAAGACTCAAAAAGAGACTCAAGTAACAGACGTCAAGTTGAGTAAGCGGAGCACACCAGGGCACTCTAGCGTCCATGTCAGGTCTGAAGTCTCCCAAACAACGACCTCCATAGCACAAGCGTCTTGAGGCCTTAGTAATCTCTATGTTTTCCCCTGGCCTTGAGATAATGCTGTCAGGTTGCATGGTGCCTCACCGCTCATTCAGGGACACCTTGGTGGTGCTTTTCAGCACAACTTTTTGAGAAGAAGGGGCACTCATGATTCCTCAAACTTGCAGCAATTTCTCCTGTGTAAGAAAATAAAAGAAGAAATAAAGACTTAATACTACAACGACCAGTTAAATGTTCTCAAAACATGTTTAAAACCAAATCAACCTTTACTACTCTATATTACAGAGCAGATGTATTTTACACTTAATATAACAAGTTCAAACTTCATTCAAATTTCTACTCTTTTATCCAGTTACGTTAAGCAATTACATAGCTGCTTTAACTTGGCCACACAGAAAGGCCTACACATAAACAGCATGTAAATATTACAAGGTAAATGGTAGAACTAATAAAAGTGATAGTCAAACATGCGGAAAAGCGAGTTTTATAAAGGCTTCGCTGTTCAAAGCAGGCGCTGCTATAAAGGCTCTCCAGCTAGGCCCGTTTACCACGTTCTGTTAAGGTTACTTCAGCACAAGAGAATTGTAAATTCAATAAACAGAAACTTGTCCCAATGGGGTCGTAAACAAATGGACGTTTTCGTTTAGAAAAATAACTACTTTTGAAACCGCTAACAGTTGAAGTCGTTACCTTTCCTCTGAATGACTCGTGTCGTGGAGCCAGGCCAGGCTAATGATAGTTAGCTGCGAAGCTTTAGTGTCCGAGGAGAAGCCGACCCGACTCTTCAAAGTCAACACTTGAATGTATTTTGTTCCCCAGAGTTGTGAAATACCGTATTTTGTACCCAAGTAGACAAATTCTATCGAAAAGATAACATACAATAAATGTATTTTAATCAGCAACTCCCTCTAACTCGACTAGAAACAAAATGGTGCTAGCAGCTGAAAAACCTCGGAAAATGGAGCAGCAGATATCGCGAGATTACCAGAGGCTGCGTTCCAAACAACCCCCAGGCCTCCACCCTATGCTCCACCCCTATCGGCTTTATTTCAAGCTTTAAACATAGACCATACAGGAGCATTTTTATTAGAACACACAAAATATAGAGAACATTATTTTTATATGTATAATATAAAATAAAATAAAATAAAATAGAAAGAACAAATAAAGTAGCTTACACTACACCATTAACATTAAATTAATTAAGATATTTTTTATTATTGTTTTATTTTTTTGGTTTAAAATTGATGATTGTTTTAGTGTTTGCAAAAGTGAAAGGGATTCTAGGCAGTGATTTCGTCCATTTCGAAAAGGAAAAGTTAATGCAACGATCAGTTGTTAACACAAAAACACTTTAATTAGAAGACATCATGTGTTTTCTCTCTCTTAGTTGGCTTTCAGATAATTTTGTGGTAATAGTTCAGTTTTTTCATAATTAGTGACATTCTCAAAAAGGAGTTTTATTTAGTCATACTGATTTCCTTCAATTGACTTCTGCATAGTGAATATTTAGAGATTGATTTCAATTGTGACTATTCAAAACGAATTGGCCTTTTTCTATTCTGACATGTAGACCACATACTGAAAAAGAGAGAAAATAAAAGCATAGACAAACAAATAACAACATTGTATGTGCTGCTAGGACAACTAGAGACCATTGCCTTTATTTAATAGCTAGGGACACAAGAAACTGACATTAAACAGCTCATCTCATCTGTGTCCAGTGGGCGGCGGTAATGCACACAGACTGCAAACTGCCAGTTAAATAACAGAAGAAGTAAACGGCACTTGGTAAAAATGGCAGCGCTAGCAGTAGTAGAAACTCCCTCCGGTAAAGATGCTCTGGCTGAAGGTTTGTTGGACCTTCTGAAACCAGCCGTGCAGCAGCTTGATGTACACGTACACTCAGTCAGGTAACATTAGCACATTTTAACAATGTTTTGCCCATGTTAATCTCCCACAGACGGGGATTGCTAGCACGCTAATGACTGTCAACATGACGGATCTTGTGACTCAGATTTCATTGTGCCTGCAACGTCACGTCAAACGATAGAATACTTTTATTATGGTTACCTTTTTTTTAACCATGTATTGAGTGTGCGTTTTACCCACTGCCTGCTAGCAAAAAAATCTTATTGTTAACGTTATACTTTTATTGTTTCTTAACAGAGAAAGTCAAGTGGAACTTCGGGAACACATCGATAATTTGGCATCTGGTAAGTTAACTAAAGGAAGTAAAATCTACCCTATTACATTTCAAAGCATTGTTCTATCATACCTACATTACACATGTTGAATAGAAATCGTAATATATGCTCAGTATGATCCGATTATATTAGTAAAAGTTAAATAAATAACATCGATCATAAAAAAAAACTGTTAAAAAAAAATCTTATGTAATATTGACTCATTGGTGAATGTGATAAAGCACCCAAAATTAGATATATCAGCAACTCATTTCTGATTGTTGAACAAACATACTAGAGATCATGTTTGCTAGTTTTCAACAAAAAAATTAAGAAAAGCTTTTCCCACTGTGCACAGTGTCTACATATAACTAGTGTTTTACTCCTTTACCATTCAGTGGATGACAACAAACTAACTGTTTATAGTAAAATATATATTTTTAATGACCTTGATACTTTAAAATTGTAGGTTTTCCTTTAAAAAGAGCAATATTACAGCCAGCAGTTGATGTGGCCGTGGGATAGGTCAACGTGAGTGTGTCGAGCACCACCCAGGCGCTCTTCTATGCTCCAAAAGCACTCTGAGCATGTCTTAAAAAGATGCATGCCAGCAGGTTTACAAAGAAACAATTATTATGTGTTTGAATCTCTCATTAAATGTAAACAAAAACAGAGTAAATAAATAATTTATACCACATGTAGTAATGTAAAAACAACGCTAGTATCTCATTCACCCTGCAATTGTACATTTATACATTTGGCAGACGCTTTTGTCCAAAGCGACTTACATTAGGAGAGAGACAATATGCAATCCGTTACACTGTCAAAGTCTATTTTAGCTCGCTCATAATAGAAATTGTATCAACAAAAATGTATATAATTTAACTTAAATTGTATTTAATAAAGGCTCAATGGCTATGGGTTTTTTATTTTTTTATTATTATAATTTTTTTTAGCTAAAACAGTCTGTGTCTCCATTTAAAAATATTGCAAACACATTTCTTCCACAGAGTTATGCAGGATTAATGAACACCAGAAGGTGGCACTAGACTTGGATCCATATGTGAAAAAGCTTCTTAATGCCAGGAGAAGAGTGGTGCTTGTGAACAACATTCTCCAGAATGCACAGGTACGCTTAGATGAAACATGGAGGGATGGAAGGCCTTTTATCATAATGATTGTGACAATTTTATTCGTCAGGAACGTCTGAGAAGGTTAAATCACAATGTTGCTAAAGAGACGGCACGCAGGAAGACCATGCTTGAAGCATCTGGAGCATTTACCCCACGCTCTCCCAGCAAACCCTGATCTCACCAATATCATATTTTAGGAATGCAACCATACACTGTGCTCAGAGCCAAGGACCAGCCGTCTAGACTGGCATCGCTCGCAGGCCATGTGAAGAACTACTTCAGCATGATTGCCACTTAACTTGGGACCTGTGCTCAGACAATGTAAACAATGTAAATATGCTCTGAAACATGTGATTAAATACAACAACTGTTTATGAGGGTGACATGTGCAAAATTGCAAGGTGTGAAAAATTGAATAAAATGTAATGCTAGTTTGATGCTTTTTTTTAAGAAACAGTTAATGATTTAGATTCTCGATCAGTCATGATTATTAGGTGTAACATGTTAAATGGTTTATTGTATGGTTGAAACATTCAATTATACCATAGACCAGCCCTCTGTTTGGAAACCTGTCTGCACTACTGCTTTGATGTACTCTGTTAGAAAAATTCCATACTATGCAGTATGAATATAATAATATCTTCAGTATTAACCATCTTTGAATGCACCTTTTCACTTTCATTTCAGTTTTTTAACTTCTGGATTTTATAAAATCTCTCGCTGTTGATCAGCAGAGCCATGCACAGACTTTTTGAGTGGCATTTTCTGAAACTGAAAAAAGCGTGCACATCCCAGATAGCCTGCCGTTGATCTAAATTCTGTAATTGAAAGACAAAATGTGAAGCTTACTGCAGCCTTTTGCAACGCTGCTCTTTTCCTAATGGAGGAGCGCAGTGACGATGGCATCACTGCACATTAAGTGCATAATTATAATGGTTTTAACTGTTTGTTGGCGTTAGCGTTCGTAGTTAAAGTGTGTAAAAGTGTTGTCGAGTTTTCAGTGTTATGCCTGTTAAAAAAGCAGAATGTTTTGTTACACACGTCGTCGTCGGTTATAGTGTGTGTTTGATACAGTACTTGGGAGAATCTGGAAATGCTAATGCCTCTGACTGACTGATTTGCTGAACCACTTGAGGCCCTCAGGCAGCCTCAGGAGTTTTTAGGTTTACCTGACTGACCGGTTAATAGATATGCATTTTTAATTATTTTTTCTGGCTACATATTTGTTTAAAATACAAACAGAAGTAAAGAGTTACAAATATCATTAACAAAAAAAAAAGTCACCCATAAATGCATTGCCTTCATGTTGTGGTGATTGTTAATCGCTAATTTTATGTGTGAGCACTCCATTGAAAAAACATTTTTTGTTGATTTGAACTGAAACAAGGTTTTTTTTTTGGCCTTTAATTATCTGTGATATGTTAGTTTCATTAAGGTTGCAGCTTAATTGTGCAGGGTTATTAAAATAGTCTGACTCATGTGATATTAATACTTTGTAAATGCTAGCTAGCTTAAATCGACAAAGTCTCAAATGAGGATAATAATAGTGAAATTCTAAATTAGTATAATTTAATATTTGATACTCTGTTTAACAAAAGAAAATTGATCATTTTAGAGCACCAGAAGATGTTTGGGCCTGAAACACTTCCTCCTGTGCTGACCTTAAGTAGGCTAATCATAAACAGATGACAATCTATTGAGCTTCTCAAGTTACAATATGATTTTACTGTCATGATAATATTAAACATGAATCAATTAATTAAGCTGACCTCTTTGAATGCGATGAGTCAAATGACGTTAACAAACATACCCTTTTAATTTTCTATTGCTTCTGAACATGTCCATGTTTCATATCATTTTAACAATATTTTATAACACTAGATATAAACCTTCATATACATGAACTTTATTGAACTTCCAATAAAGATTTAATCTTAATATGTGAACCCTTAATTGTCTTGCAAAGGACTGTGAATATTTTTTTAAAGTTTTTTTTTGAGTGTCTATCTTCACTTCAAATTATAATCTGACATAGTAACAATCCACAATTATTTTCAATTTATGCTAACTAATAACTAGTAATACTAAATCTCATTTTGCACCCTTAAAATTACAGATAGTCCTCAGATAGTAACATACAGAGATGCATGACATTTTATTACATATTTTTGGTTAAATCATTAAAAATTCATTAACATTTAAAATAAAAGGTTACTGTGTTTCCTACTTCCATACATATTTTAAAGGAATTTATGTTTTTTTACACTTGAAGAATAAATCAGATTATTTATAACATGTGAAACTAAATTAATAAAACTAGCACCCTGCAATTGAATCTCCTGCAAAAAAATGAATTGGTTTCAGATTAAAGGTAGATACAACACAAATATGACAACCTAATAATTTTTCACGCATGCTTTGCTGCAGACCTGTAAAAGCTTCGTTCGTTCATTTGTTGATATTTTGAGTTGAATCCATACGGGAAGGCACCGCTCAAGCTTTTCATGTCAAGGACCAAAATGACTAGTTTTGTTGCAAACAAATTTGAGGTGAAAGTGACCAGTTGGCCAGATATGGAGCGACCCGTACCCGGAATTTGTGATCTGCATTTAACCCATCCCACACAGAGCAGTGAACAAACACACAGTGAACACACACCCGGACCAGTGGCCAGCCATGGGTGCGGTGCCCTGGGAGCAGTCGGGAAACTGGTGTCTTGCTCAAGGGCATCACAGCTGTGGTTGTTGAAGGTGGAGAGCAAGTGTTTCAGCCCTCAAACCACCTTCAACTCGGTGGATCTGGGAATCGAACCGGCGACCTTTCAATCACAAGTCGATATCCTTATCCACCAGACAACACAACTGCCAAAAACTTTTTACATGTTAAGATTACGTTTGTACATATTTAGATTAAAATGGGGTTGCTAATATTTTATCTTTGGAGTAGAGTAGAGAGAAGAAACCTCTCTTGAAATTTAAACCACATCACTTCATCTTAATTGAATCAGTAGTGAAATCTCAGGTATGCAGATCTCGTATGTAAATAGTAGATGCTTTGTAAGAAGAGAAGCGCGAGGCCAGATGAAGCTGACCTTTCGACTCACTAGAAAGGCTGAAGGTTAGGAAAAGATTCGGTACAGGTCAAAGGCTAAGAGAGGTCGTCTATCATAGAGGAAGTTGGCATTACAAGAGGGGCCTCCTGAATGGCTTTCTGTTGATGAAAGATTAAAGACAGATTGCTAATAATCGCTGAAACAAGTTGAAAGAGTGAGTAGAAATCTTCTGGTGACTATTCATGTTAGATTATGACACCAACTGATATGTTCATAAGTACACAATTTAATGTAATTACAATGTAATCAGACAGGTTCGAGAGAATCCAGAATCGGCTTCCATACAGTCAGAAGTCTGGATGGTGATTTAGGTTCCATGTGATGTGTTTCTTCCAAACAAATAAGCATTTAAGATGTATGAAAACAAACAGCAAAATGTATGAATACTCACACATCTGTCGAACACTGAGGTAGAAAGAGTTCTGAAACCCGGTTTGATAGAGAGGAGCCTCAGGAGCTTTCCAGCTCATAAATATAATTTTCCCGGAACAGTTCTTCTGAGGTTCCCAATATTGCCAATCTATAGGACCAATTTTTATCACTTTTTGAAAGGTTGTTTTGTAAAAAAAAAATTATAATAATAAATCAAAGATAGCCGTTCAAAATAAAAGAGATAAATGTGCCCTCTGGGACTTTACACCGAGCACACTATTAAGTCAGATGTTGGAATAATATGTTGTATGAACAACCTTGAACTGTTTTGTATAAGCCCATGTCTTGCATTTATTGTGCAATATTGAATCTTTATTCGTTATTCCACACTTCCTCAGACCAATCAATATCCAACTTCTTTCTCCAGGCTTGTTTTAAGAGTTCTGTATTAAACATTGATAAATATTGAAATCAAGTGTCTTGAGGTTTTTATTAAAAAGCATTATTAGAACGCATTAGACTTGGGTTTCTTATTAAAACGTGGGACCAAATCTTTTACAAAGTCTCTAACTTGTAGGTATTTATAGAAATCAGAATTGCGGGAGAGTAAAACTGTAATTAACTGAAGAATGCAAAAGAACCACCCAGAATAAGATCCATAAAGGATGTTATCACTTTAAAAATAAATAAAATAATAATGTATTTTGTTTGCATTTACCCTGTTTATTTTGTTTTTTTTAACTAGTAAACGAAGTTTAATGATGCAATTCATATTTGATTTAAACAATAAATAGCAAATGTTCATAAACAAATGACACTTTACAGTGTTTTAGTCTTATTATTATCTAGTAACATAAATCCATGCATTGAAAAACTAATTTTGTGTATATTCTGCTCTAATTAACCCTTGTATGGTGTTCGGGTCTGTGGGGCCCATTTTCGGTTTTCATCAAAAGAAAAATTATGAAAACAATTATTATTTGAAATTGAGATTAACTGGGCTTGGCTCATTTTCTGTGAAAAATATACATCAGAACACAATTTTTATGACCCCACACTGTATACCCCCTTTACATTTACAGTACACACAAGGTGTTTAGGTCTACTGGAGCCAGGGCATTTAAAAGTGCAAAAATGGTAGATTCTTTACCTTTATTCTGTCTTCCCACACAAACATAAATCACACATAAACATACAATTTTAGATTTTAGTATAAAAATCTATGCTTGTGCGAATTAAAAGCCACAAAATGTAATGAGCCTAGCAGACCCGCTAACCTTGCCAAAGTAACAATAATGATAGCACCACACATGATTTAAATTCTAAATGTGAAGAAATAAGGTTAAAAACAATAAATAAAGTACACTTGTGTTTAAATTACTTGTTTCCTGGCTAAAGGAAAGTAATTTTAAGTATTTTACCATAAAAATGTTTTGATTAAAATTAAAAATCCATGGCTTGAGTAGCAATATCAACACCACACAAGGGTTAATAGCATAATTAAAAAAAGGAATGCAAATATTTTTCGAATTATTGTGTACATAGAAAGTATCATAGGTTATATTTTGGACAAACTAGTCTGTATCCAAATATTTGTCATGTAATACCACAAAAAAAATACTTTCTAATGTCTCTTACAGTAATGTCTGCATCAGTCTCTTGGACGTAGAAGGCACGAAGGGGGCGGAGTCACCTGAAATAGGGCGGAGTAATCTCCGCGGCGCCACCTTAAAAAAACAGTCGCGCCGATATGTCAATCCAGACGCGACCCAGACAGACCTCGGCCCGGGGGCCCAGCCGTGAGAGCCGCGTCCTGATTGGTTGAGAGTCGCCGTCTTTCTCAGACTCGCGATGCTATTGGTCGAAGCCGAGTGAGACGCTCACGCGCACAATGTCTACCCGCTTTTGTTATTGTAGCGAGCGCGAGGAGAGAGGGCAGGATGCGCGGACGGAGACAGCGAGCCTGATAGTCCGTTATCGACTCCCATAGACTCGACTTAGAGTCGAAGGGGGAAGGGGACGCGTGGTTCTGCCTCTCCCTCTGCTCCCGAAGACCGCTCTTGCTATCTCAGCGTTCGACAGATGTGTGAGTATTCCTGCATTTTTTTCGCTGTTTGTTTTCATACATTTTAAACGCTCGCTGCACAAGACGAGACTTTCAGAGAGAACGAGCGAATTGTCGACTGGTTTCGCCCTGCCTTAAGCACGCCAAAGACACGCCAGCTCGTGTTGTTAGAACTCATTTGTGAATTATTTCGTAACTGTATGGCGTTTTCAATAGGTGTACAGTCAAGACCCTAACGTGCACACCTTCTCGCAGCAAGTTCTCGACTAAGAAGCCGCGCGTTCAACAGTTCACCTTGATTGTATTGATTAAACTAGACAGTGGGGAGGCGTAAGTGGTTTCATGTCATTTCTCATATCCAGAAGCTCGTGAACTGTTTAGACGACTGACGTCATACGACCAAATAAGGCGTTTGCGCCGCCTGCATTTGTTTGCTTCAGAGCAGTCAACAGTTTGGTTTTAACTTTCTTTTCGTGACGTTCTATGAGTAAAATGAAGGAACTAAGTATTTGACCCTTGCTGATTTTGAACGATTGTCAACACTAAAAGAAAAAAAATGCAATATAGATTTTATAGGAGGTTTATTTGAACTCCAGGTGTAATCGAAACCCGCTTCAAGTGGATCTACACAGAACAGACGTAAAATGTTTCTCATACCAATACATAGTGTTGCTTGCATCTCAAAGATCAAGTAAAAATTTTAAATCTCTGCTTTGCAAAGCTTCAGCTACCCTCACAGTTTTAGGTAGGATAATGATGTCCGTAAGTGGAAAATCCATCATGAACAGCTAAAGCTGTATGGTGCTAGTTACATGGTAGCTAGTTTAAGTTGGCCAAAGCTAGTTTGAGCAAATGCCAGCCTTGAACAGCGTGAACCACATGCCATATCTAAACACACATTTAGCTGTGAATGCTAGGATTTCCAATGTGGAAATGAACAGGACTCTCCAGCAGACGTTTTGAACGATATCTCACTCCTCGTTGTCCTTTTCTTTAAACTCCTCTTCAAATCTGCTCCGAGTTTTTTCTCCCACTTCTCGCTCACTCAATCTCTTCCCCTCCAAATGTTTTAGATAAATTAAAGCTCTAATTAAATGCAGGTTTGCAATTTCCTCAAAGCTAAAGGCACCAAATGTAAAAGTCATTGCGACAGAGATATTTTGATACATGTTTTCCAAGACTTATTTTACCAAAGTTTGATCAAACTTCTTATGCCAGGTTAACTTCTCCTTTTGCTCACTAGAGCTTGCACTTTAATGTGCGTTTGGTGTTATTCTTTATGTTAATGCACCACTGTTCTACATTTCTTTTAAATTTGTAAAAAAAGTAAACAAATCGGTTAAAATTTGGGGCACATGAGTATTTTTTCAGTAAATTTGGAAATACAGTCGTCTGACCCAATATTCTTGAGGCACTTTACCTCATGAAATATAATTTAATCTCTTTTCCCTCTGTTCATGTCTCAGTATATGCCACACATGTAATGTTTTTACAACAATCAGACTAAAGTACATTTCATGTAGAACCAGATCTGTCTCGTCAGGTTGATTAGTCCACAATAATAAGTGGCCATGTTCACACTTAACCCAATGATGCACTGAGCAATCACAATAGGATTTGTTTAACTAACCAAGATCTATATGAGCGCACCCTGTTTTCGTAACTGATTTCCTGCTCCATAAAACTCTGAGGTAGGATATGGAGTTATTCCCTCAGTTATCACCTCCTTTAAGCTGATTTCCATCATCTTGTAGCCCATCCCCTCCTAGAGTACCTCTACAATCTAGTCCCTGAAATCCTCAGGCAGCTCTTTGGTCTTGGGCATGTGGAGATTTTAGAAACTGCTTGATTGATTGCTTGTGTTGGTGGATATGTTTTATAAAGGTTAAGAATCAACTGTCAGAGATGATTCCTCTTAAAAAACCCGCTGAAAACACTTGTGAGCATGACAATTTGCTAATTGATACAGAAATGTATTTCATTCATCAAAATCAACATTTTACAATACATTTTCCAGTTTGAATCTACTAGACAATTGAAATGTACTTACAGTGTATGGACAGATTTCTTTGTTATGAAAATATCCATCCTGAAAACCTTCTGAAGACACATTTGATTGTACTGGGGGAACATGAATCGTTCCTTAAAGCGTTATTTACTGTACTATCACTTGGTCTTTGGTGTGTGTGTGGGGGGGGGGTACAGACAGGTTTGACCTGCAATAGTTTGTTTATGGGAGATGTATTCATTGTTGGTTGGTTCATCATAAAAATTGTTTTTGTGATTATATAGGAAGTTTCTCACAATATAAAAAAATAGGACATTCAAACTCCCATTTCAAAAGTATGATACATTCCAAAACCTCATGCACAGTGTCTTGAAAGTATAATGATACAGGAGTGTTTAGTTAATTAAAGAAAGCAATACACTTGATAAAAATTCAGAGTATTTTAGACCCATCTTTAATAATTTGAAATGCTTTTGGTAGGTTTGAGTATGATGACTTTCACAGCAATTATTAATTTAGCAAAGAATGTCCTTTTTAGATGTGAAAAAGATTACAATTTTTTAGTCTTTCGTGTAATATATTGCACTATAAATAAGTAAAACCCTGTTCTGACACCAAAATTCGCAGTGTTTCATCATACTGCAATGCTGGGTTTGGAACTGAATGTCCTCTAGAATCAGGCCGCCTGCTCTACTCAAATACAGTGTACTATATATGATGAAATAATGCAGTAACACAGGCAGATAAAAAGATGAACGATGCAATCCAGTTAAAACCCGAGAAGATATGCCTTTCTCACATACACCAGAGTTTGATATCTCTCCATCTTACAGCCTTGTGATTGAGAGCAGCACTGAGTCTGATAAAAAGGGTCTCAGAGAAGCTCCCCAGATTAGATTTGATGATACTTTGAGATCTGAAGTGTCGGGATCCATGAGCGCTCCATCAGCTCTCAATTACCACTGCACTCCACAAATGTTACAGATTTGTACTTGCAAAGTCTCTTGCTTAAGAAGAATCATCATATCAAAGAGATGGTCAAATTCTTATGAGCCAAGGACATTAAACTAACAAAGCTGTATAAGATGGCTTCAGTTGCATTTGAACAGTTTTGGTGGTAATTAAAGAAGCAGGGATCATGGTAATTGAGCATTTCATTGTTTGTGTTGTGTACGAGTTTTTGTTCTTTCAGTTATATTTTTTGTTGCTTCAAATTATCCACCTTATATCCCCAGCGAGTGTTCAGTACTGTTGCGATATTATAGTAAGTTTTGCTCTAACAGGGATTAGATAATCAGTTTAGTTCTCTCAGTTCAAGTCACCAATTTTTATGTAATATTTTTTTAATTCTTATTTTTTGGCTTGATTTCCTAAAGAAAAAAAATTGTTGAATGTAAATACTTAAAATGTATAAGTAATACTATAAATATAAATATTTTAATAAAAATGAATACATCCTTAAATACATAAACACATTAATAAACATCTTTGTTACTAAATAAATGCATATATAAAAGAATAAATAAATATGTTATTCAATAAATAAAGGCAAGCTAGGTTAATCTATATTTATTCATTTCTAATCCAGGTTTAGGCTGAACTTAGGACCACCCACATAGTAAACAGACATAGAAATACATACATTTTAATACTTAAAAAAATGCTTTAAAACTCATAAATACAGATTTGTTTTAGGGTAGAAATAAATCAAGACATATTTATTGGTATAGTTATTTATTCATACCAGTATATTGTAATTTATTTATTATTTTATTTAACTATTTATTAACAGATTTATTTCAACTTAAGACATTTTTAATATTTTTCCATATCTTTAAAGCAAATGTCTTTGGAAAACCTAGTTTAAAACCTGTAAAGTAGTCTATGATGTGTTCTGGCTACTAATTACAACTTTGTTATTTGTCTTTGTCTGGAAAATGACCACGAGTTCTGATATGCAGTTGCACTTGCATGTCCTGCTCACTGACCGCTCTGTCAGCAAGCAGGTCACCACAGCATTGCACTTAACCACAGGGGCACTCACATTTTAGGTCTTTGTTAGTGATAAACAGTACATTTAAATGAATGCGTACGTATACAGTATGTCAGAAAACCTCACTATTAGATAGATTAAGCAGTAGATTAAGCATCAGAGGGCTGCCATTTAGAGTGAGCATAGGGGAACATAGGTGTTTCTAATCCTAAATTCAGAGTTTCAGGCATATCCCAGAAGGACCGCAAGTAGCCCATGTGATTTATTTTCAAAAAACAAATCTACAAACTAATCTGTGGACTTTTAAAATAAAGGTGTCTACCAAAGACTTAAAAAAAAAGAGAACACTTTTTTTTTGTGGAATTTGGAGTAGTTTGTAAACAAAATGTTACTCCACTCATTAATACAAAGATAATAAACCATATTAATAATGCTGATGTAATCTACTCACCAAAGAAAGAAAGAAATTATATTACTTTTATATTATATTTTCTAACACGTCTAGATTAAATCAAAAGCCCTCTACATTTTCCAAAAATATTTATTAGTTAAAAAAAAAAGTTTAAAAAGAACTCTTTGATGGGAAATGGTTAATAAACAAGCAAGCTGTGGTAACAGACATTTCTTATGTGTGTTCCATTTTTCCAGTGTGATAAATATTTAATCACCTATATTTTTGTGCATAAGAATTGTTATCAAGAGATTTGACAATATCTTTCTGTTCTGAGGTTCGTGTAAACTATCCAGAGAAGAGTTAGTAATTTGCAGCCCATTCCATTTGGCACAACAAAAGTTAACCAAGTTAGCATGAAACCAAACGTAGCAACTTCATCAAGAAGAATGAGCGTCTGTGCATGCAATTAGTTTAATTGTGTGAGAACAATCCCTGATATTGTTGTTCTCTTTCCCTTTCTTCTGGGGCAGTAAGATGTCCGTGAACCCTCCCAACAGTAATGACGCCTGTCTCAGTATCGTGCACAGTCTCATGTGCCACAGGCAGGGTGGGGAAAATGAAGGCTTCGCCAAGCGTGCCATCGAGAGCCTGGTGAAGAAACTGAAGGAGAAGAAGGATGAGCTGGACTCCCTCATCACTGCTATCACCACCAACGGAGTTCATCCCAGCAAGTGTGTGACTATCCAGAGAACACTGGACGGACGCCTACAGGTGAGCTGCAATTCCAGTATTTGTTTATTTGGGTTATTTTCAATGGTTTTTCAATGCAATGAAATGTATTTGCTAATTTGTGAGCAATAGGACTGGTGTGTTTTTGTTGACCAAACAAAGAGGGCCCTTGATGTGTTATTATGCTATGTAACTGTTCAAACACTGATACCTTTCTTTACTTGTGTGGATTTAACAAGCAGACATCCCACATGATGAAGATCCCTTGGGGCAAGACTACCGTAAATTCTGGACAATAGAGTGCACCTGAATATAAACGGCATTAACTAATTTAGAAAGAAAAAGCACATTGTTCTTAATAAGATCACTCTTGTTTTTAAGCCATCGTCATCCATGTTGTAATATAGGATGGCACACAGAATCATAATCTTAACACTTTAATTAAAATAATGCATTGTTCTGAAAATTGTGCTTGTTAGTTAACGTAAAAATGCAAAATGTAGATTTTTGGGAGCTAACGCTGACTTCTGAAATCTCTAAAACAAACACAGCTCAAGACCGATAAAATCTGGTCCATATATAAATATATTTCTTATTTCTGGATTGGCACGGTTCAGACTTTGGAGGTTTATTTGCAAGGACTTCAATTAGTGCAACAGGTGTTGTTTTAGGATGGTTGATTCAAAAATGTGCAGAGCAGTAGCCCTCAGGGACCGGTGTTTGTTGTCCCAGAGCTAGATTTTTTTAATACAAGGACAGGTTGTGCATGATCTAGTCTTAGCCTTAGATGTCAGGCCAGTGGAATACTAGAAATGTTTGGTGAGGACAGTTTGAAACACTTCAAGCCTGAAGTCGTGGTTTGATCGGTAAAACGTATTCGCATTTTCGGTAGTAGCGCGTGTCATGATTATTTTTGTTCCACCTGGAAACAAACGTTGAGGCATACAATCGAGAACATCAAATTTCCATTATGTGTATCAAAATGTGTAATTTTAAATAACGGCAAAGAATTAGTGTTTTGTCATGTGAGTCAAACGGCCTCATGGGTGGGTCTTTACCAAAAAAAGCTCTCAAAACCCCCTGACTTTCCCTGAAGATCTGACTACTCGAGACTATCTGATCTAATATGCAATCCTTTTGAAAATTGTAAAGTTGCAAGAGCATAAGCTGTTTAGGTTTGTTTAAAATGTTGATGAAGTGACAACAGAGGTTTTGCCATTTGCTTGCCTTTGGTTTAATCATTAAACATGTTTCACATTAAATCCTGTTAGATGTTATATTTAGTGCAAGTCTGTCTTTATATGCTTTATTGTCAAAATGGTGCCATTAAAAAAGTTTTTGCTCAAACAGAAAATGGAACAATATGCTGGGTGAGAAATGCTGGAGCATAAAAGTGAATCTGTTCTTCGTGAACTGTTTGGACTTTTAGTTTCTAAGCCCTGTATTAAAAAAAAAAACTGGAGCTAATTAATTAAAAAATTGTTTAAACCCAATAAATTGAGTAAACATGGTAGACATATGGTAATCAACATTTACATTACATTACATTTATGCATTTGGCAGAAACTTTTGTCCAAAGCGACATACAGAAGGGGAAATCACAGATGCCACCTGTTGAGAAGCTGTGTATTGATCTCAGGACCTCATACATGCGCTCTACCACTGAGTTACATTCCCCCATAAACAGGAGCTACCCCCCCCAATCAACAGGAGTGATCAAAAAAGCAACAAGGCAATATTTGTTTTAGAGCCATGTCTGTTTTGGAGTTTTTGACGGCTGCATACATCAACTTAATGGTTGTATGTTATGTCAAAATATCACACAATTTTCGTTTCTCCTTTTTGAATAAGAACATCACTCATTCACAAATCAAAGAACTAATGTGAAAATAAAAGGACATAACTCCAAATGTGTTTTTTTTAATTAAAATTACAATCATTTAACCAATCAAATGACATTATAGTGCAAGAAAGTCCACCTGAGACCGATCATCTGCCCTGCATTTTAATAACCAGCTTAGACATCATGATTTAATAACTCAATTGCTATTTCAAGAATGCTGCCTACAAACTTATTTTGATGCATTGTTCACACAATTGTGTGTCCCCTAATCTTTTAGTGAATCCTGTGATAAATAAAGCTAGACAATGTAAATAATAAAGGCATTGTCTATTGAGTAATCACAGTGATTGGGTGTTGCTTTGAGGCTTGACTCTAATCATATCCACCCACGTCTGAGCACACAGCCTTCATAAGGAAAAGCGATGCTGTCAAGGCTTCAGCCAATGCAAAGAGTTTTTTACGTCTACCATCAGTGTCCAGACTTGATTGACACCAGTAACAAAGAAACACATTCATCACAAGGTTCTGGGCTGAAAGCCTTAAAGTACAGCGGTGGTTTAAATGGAGGACGATGGTGTCTGCACAGTTTCCCCAGCCTTGTGTATGGGTAGATGAGAGGGAGGGGTATGGAGGAAAGCTTGTGAAGGTTGTTTTGTCTAAAACACAGGAAAGGGGCTGGGTCAAGTTAAGGCCGTCTATTTTTTCCTTGGTGTAGAAGGGCTCGGGTGGATACAGTATACTCTATTCTTCACACAAGATCTGATGTTATCCTGGCAAAGCAAGTGGAAAAAAACTGTGTACAGTAAGCGAGAAGCTCCTGGAAATAAAGCTGAGCTACTGACCTCATCAGAAATATTGCCAGATGATGAATAAGCACAAATGGCTTATTACGCTTATCTAGTTATTCTATATACATCTGATGATCGGTGTATTGTTTGTGTTTTCCTGAAAAATCTTTTTGGGGTATATCTTTGGTTTCCTTCATTGCTCTTGATCGTTTTTAGTTTGATGGGCTCACACAAAAACAAACTGCAGTTTGTTACCTTTTGCACACTAATGCGAAATAGACTACATGTATGAATACCAATAATAACTTTACACCACTCACACCTGTTCAGAGTTTACTGATATATATATAGCCTAGTCTTAATTTTTCCACAAAAATGGCTATGAATTACAATAAATACTGTTTCAAAATGTTTCCCTCATTAACTTATTGAAGCCCCTTTCCGCCACTGAAGAAAAAATAAAGTAAAACCATAAAAACTCAGAATTCTAAGGTATAAACTTGCAATTCTGAGAAATATAGCCAGATTTCTGAGATATAAAGTTAGTATTCTGGGAACTTAAACACAGTATTCTGAGATATTGAGATATAAAGCCTGAATTCAAATATGTAAAGTCGGAATTCTGAAAAATTTAAGTCAGTATTCTGAGATATAAAGTCAGAATGTCTGTCGCTGCTGTTTATGAAACTCACCGCTACGACTTGTTTTATTGTGTATTACAGCCAACTTTGTCTCACTGCAGTTTGTGATATATTCACGGAATTTAATCTAATCTGATTCGTGCTCATGGTCACAAATAGTTTTTTGTGACCGCCAGAGCGAATTTGAATCTGATATATTTTAATAGGATTTAAGTTTTGTTCTACTCCCACATATTTGGTTCTGCCGCCTGTGACCACAGCTTCTGTTTTCATATTGTTATATCTAGTCACACTGTTGTTTTTTTGTTTTTGTTTTTAGAGATGGGCATTAAAGTGTCTTAATCTTTTAAGTTAAACATATCTTAGGGCAGTCAGGGTCCTAAACAAGAAGCTAGCTTGCTTGGGTATGGTAGACTGGCTTTTGACCACCCTCACTTTCAGCTTTAAAATACTTAAGAAAAGTTGAACAAACATATTCATGGCCTCTTATGTTGTTTTTAAGTGTTGTTACTTTTCATTGGGCTGCATGGATGTAACTTCTAACCCTAAACCCAACCCTAACCCTACAACAGATAAAAGTAAAGGAAGCCTCCTGTTATTTGGTGGTAGGTTAATTTTTATTCTCATAGGAATAAACACACACAACATAGTTAACTTCTGCACCCGGCATTGCTGCTGGTCCAGTCTGATTCAATGATCTATGCTAAAAGCGTTATTGCAATGACCCAGAGAATGGCTGAACAGATTTTAAAACTTAAAAAATATCGAATTTTCTGGAGGGACATTGTTGTATGAGGTTTACTGCAAGTTTAAACCAAGAACGGAAGTTGTGTCATTTCCTAGTGTAAAGTTAAGAAATGAAAAAGTGAATAGGTGACAATCTCTCAAAAGTTTCCTTAAGGTTCTCTTAAGTTTACTAATGTCTGATCCTTTATTGAACATTTTGAAGATTAACAACATTTATATGAGATTGTGAGATGACGGAGTTACTCATTTCACATCTCACACGCTTTGTTTTCATTAGTTGTTGACAAATCTTCCTGCCCTGTATTTGAACCCACTCTGATTTCCAAGTTAAGTTAGGGTTTAGTTTACTGCATGCAGTGGCTTCCTGTGCTTGAAAAGACATTGTCTGTAAAGTTGGAGGGCTACTCAAATGAGCTCTGTTTAGTTCTTACTTTCTCTGCTTAGGCAGACATGAGCAGGACCTCAGAAGTGTTTAAACCCTGGTCGTTGTGGTCATTCGTGTGGTTGCCTGAGTTCGCTTGCCTAAATGGGACTGACAGCTGGATGTATCCCTTTGCCAGGCTCTCGTGTCATGCTGCTAGGACACAACTGTAGCATCATGCCTCTAGTGTTAATCTACCGTGGATTATCATATCACACAGGCGTTCTCGCTGCTGTCGTGCTCCACTAATGCAGCTCTCGCACCTGTGGTGCACACTCAAACTCAGTTCGTCATGAGTCATGACTTGGGCCTCTCTGTGTTAGTGTTGTACCGTCAGGCTGTTATGCTAGCTTGGTGCGCTTCACATTGTACACAGCCACTCTGTTTAAAAAGGTTATTTATTTTTGGGGAAGATTGAGTTTATGCAGGTAAACTATGGAGACAGGATGATCTCAAAATGATTTGAATTCATAAATACACAATTTTAATACTAAATAATGAAAAGGGGAAAGCAAAAATGTTAATTTCACATGCATGTGATCTTACCTAAATTAATTTAAAATGTCTACAAAAATTTGCATTCATTTAAATTTTAACTTATTTTCATCACATATTTACGAGCTTGTCAAATATATTTATGGTCTAGCGAATTTGGATTTGCAACTAGACACACTTTCAAGTTCATAAATATTTGATGAAAGTAAAATCTGTGTTAAATGGTCCATTCATTCAGACAAATTTATATTGGTGTAAAATTCATTCATTCATTCATCTTCATGTCGGCTTTCTTCCCTTTCGGGGTCGCCACAGCGGAATGAACCGCCAACTCTCTGGCATATGTTTTACGCGGCGGATGCCCTTCCAGCCGCAATGCTAAGATTATGTACTAATTAAATAACAAACTACATTTGGGATGAGTTTCTATTAATAATAAAATGTTTCTTTTAAGGATTCTTGCATGGTCTTTCAATGATTAATCAAATCGGAAAAGACAGGAAGAGATATTTTAGGAGAGATAAGGGTGGAGGGTGGTATTGGAATCAAACAGCTGTCATCGTCTGCATTTATCATGCACAGTGAAATCAGTGCTGACCTGTTAAGATAACACAATGAAGTTAAGCTAAATTCAGTCATTACACAGTTTTTAAAAAGTTTGTTTGATTCACTTGTGCTCCGGGGTGTATTTTATAGCATCGCCTCATTCTTTGCTTCACAAAGCTTCCAGAAAGATACACCCAATGCTTCCAGTAAGAACTCCAGTCTCTAGTAGTAAGAGTTTTGTGTTTTGAAGGCCAATTCATGTTTTTTTTTTAGGTTTGGTTAATTTTGCATGTGTTTTTTTGCCGGATTGCTTATTTTTCAATAAGTAAATATCAAAGGAAAAATTATTTATGTGAAATCCTGCTGTGAGAGATCTGGGTTAAAGACGTGAAACAGCATTCAAAAGAGATTAGGTGTTAAACCATGAAGCATATTTAAGTACAGCCTACAACATACATACTATATTTAAATGTGTGGATTTACTGAAGGAGCAGCGCTGTCTAATCAGTTGCAGGCTTGTGCTCATGTACTTTTTGATGTTATTTTTTTGCCATTTTAAGCATTTTAATATGTTTTATATTTTAAACAAGATAAATTATATCCAAGATTTTATCATGTTAAAGAGCCTTGAGTTACTGAAGTGTGGGAGTGTTTACAATGCCTTACCTTGTTTTATACACTTTAATCATGCTACAGTCACGCTGCATTAAAGAAATGAAAAATGTGTTTACATAAACCTAGATTCAACTGCTAAGCCACCATCAGTGGTAACATTATTTATAAAAAAAAATAATTGTGACAGTGTACGCCGTTATCCACTTTACAGCAATGCTGAAGTCAGGAAAAAGTTTTGCTTTATGCTGATTTATCAATGTGTGTGTTTGGATATCTCCGTTCTGTTGTGAATTCCCAAGCCACAGTTCACCCCTGTTTAACTTTCTGCCAGAGTGAGACCTGAAATCTGCTTTATAGGAGAACATTTGAGTAGTTTGACAGAAGGATAGAGTTTACAGCATTTCTGATGCTGTCCAAAACATGTTGAGAAGAAAGTACATTTCGCAGATGTTTGTACTGTATTTACCTAATATACGCTCTGATGATCCCTCTTATGGACTATTTTAAATCAGTCGTCCACATGACATTCATTTGTTTTGACTGTGTGAGGAATCCAGACCTTGATAAATTTCTGGAGTAAGTTAAACCTAAACTCAGAACAGAATGGGCTAGCTAGAGCAGCAACCTTGTGTTAGTTATCAAGATGTCCACTAAGAAAATATCTAACTAGTGGTATTAAAAAAAAGAAACATGTTTAAATGAGCAGTACACAGTAAGTTCTATAGCGTCAAACCGACTCTGTTCTGAGTCTATTTGGTCCTGTCCTATATAGAGTTAAATTGACACTGAGATGCTCAACTTTAACCATGAAACTGTTTTAAGCTAAACTATTATTTATTTATTTAATAATGTAGAAATGTGTTTTCATGGTGAATTACAAACATTTATTACAAAGTACATGTTTTGGGAGATAATTTGGCATTGAGACGAAGACCTCATAAATACTTTAACACTGATTGAGTGTTACTTGAACTTTATTTAAATTGTATTTGGTCTAACTCTGGATGTATTTATTTTTCTTTCATTATTTCATTGTGTTTGTTTAATTGTTTGTTTTTAGCCAAAACTGGTACTGCAATTAAATTGAACTAATGCAGATGAACCCTTTAGCATGAGACCATTGTACCCTGCTAGAAATTCTACGTTCCCAGAACATCCCCACAAGTGTTAAGAACATTGTCTAGAAAGTTATCAGGCTGCTCTGGGAAAGTCACAATGTTGAGTTCTTTAAAGTGTAGGGGAACAGACATTATATGACCAACAGAACATATTGCAACTTTTTCTACAAAAATTTCTCTAAAGATAATCAATTAAACAGCAGTACTTTGATAGTTACAACTTTAAGTAGTTACTTGTAGGAGATGTTGTAAAAGTCGGTGGGAGATTGTTATCTACGGGGGAGTTTCTCTACCATTCAGTAGGAGCCTCCCTCCTCCCTTTAAAAGGACCAATACCCTGATTTATGTGGAATCCATGGCCATTAAATCACTACATTCACAAACAAAAACAGGACAAGCTTTTCTTCACACAAACGGATATACACACATCACACGAAGATTCCACTTGAATGAAAATTAAATGGTTATTTATTTAGTAAAACACACGTTTAGGTACTAAAACTCAGACTCTGGATAGTATAGTTCGATTTTACTTTAAACCTCTAAAATGCAGCATGTCCATGAGAAATTAAAATATGAATACCACAAAAGCATTCAAACACTTTGTCTTTTAACTGCATTGACTCCACCGTCTTTCTATTGCATTCAGTACTCTGTAAATGTTTTCTTCGACTACATTTGACTTTTCCTTTACTCTTGCCAATTTCATTTGCTTTCTGATTTGTTTCTGTCATTCTGCAGGTTGCAGGTCGTAAAGGCTTTCCTCATGTAATCTACGCACGTCTTTGGCGCTGGCCCGACCTTCACAAGAATGAGCTCAAGCATGTGAAATTCTGCCAGTACGCATTCGACCTCAAATACGACAATGTCTGTGTAAACCCTTACCATTATGAGAGGGTGGTGTCGCCAGGCATCGGTGAGTCTGCTGCCCTTTATTCATCCCTTCGCTGAGCTGTGTGCAGCACTTCCTTTATCTGGAAAAATACAGGGGCATGCATTTTTATTCTGTGCATGGAAAACTTGTTTGGCTACTAATTTTCTTTTTTTTTTTTCCCAGTTGGTCTCAGCCTACAAAACACGGGTAACTTTTGCTTTTATTTAATTCAATACAGTAGAAACAAATATTTCACAGAGACATTAATAACATATATTACAAATGTTATTGTATTAAAATGTGGTAGAAAAATCAAGGGTTTCACTAAAATTTTCTGTTCAAATGCGGGATGAATTTGTGTTTTTTTACAACATTTTATCATTGTTGTTGAAAGTTGAATGATATGTGATTAAATAAGATATGTACTTCAAATAAGATTTTTTAGAAATAGAAAATATTTTTTTATTTTGATAACAAAGCTACATTAAGAGAGAGTTTTTTTTCTTAGTGCTTCTTAAACTTATAAATGTTACATTTACTTCCACAAATTAACTGAGTACAGTGTACAATATATAAATAATAAAATAGATACAACAATAAAAAAGGTAAACATGAACTTAAGTGTACAATTTATTAAAAAACATTTTTTTTTATTTTTTAGTAAATTGCTTATTTATTTTAAAGGATGCTTAAGTTTAGAGTCAACTTTTTTTGTTTTGTTTTATGCATCATTTTAAATGTAAAGTTGACATTTTTTGTGCTAGAGAAATGGTCACACACATTGACCACCTATTTCCCCCTGATACCTTAATAAAAAATAATTTAAAGTACATACTTTATTATATTCGTTTTTTATTACTTATTTTAAGTCCATGTAAATTACTTCATCTATAATATAATTTTGTCTCAAACTATATTTATTTTAATATAAATTTAATTGTGAATTAAACTTTAATTTTATGAATCATAGTCTGTTGAACTTATTAGTAAACTAAACTTTTATTTTAGTGAGAAATTTTATTTTAATAATATTTAAAAATTTTGAGTTAATATTTAAGTTTAGTATGTTTCTGCCTCAGGAATGATCAAGCCAAGAAAATCAATAACTCTTTTAATTAATTTGACATGTTTGTTCAACTCATCGGGGCTTTTATCCAGGTCCTGCAGGGCGACTCATAAAGGAAGAATACACCCACGACTGCATCCAGATGGAGGTTCCTCCGGTTCTTCCGCCCCAGCAGGAGCACCCAGGAGCTATGAAGCTTCCTCCTCCAGAGCACTACGGCCAGCCTCTACCTCCTCTCCAACTACCCCCGGAAGCTACCCGTGCACCCCCACCTGTCGCCCTCTACGCCAACATGCCCCTTTCCCCCAATGGTACGTGCTGACTTTTAGCTGCTGAAGATTCTTGGATTGTTTTCACAGTTTGATCTTCCATGTCTTTCAGCTTCAGGCTCTATGATGCCCATGCAGGGAGGTCACGCTGATGGCTTACTACAGATAGCATCTCCTCAGGGTCAAGTCATGACCCCTACGCCTCCCCCCTCCACCCCGACACATGGTCCCCCGCAGACACCAGTCCCACCACAGCCTCCACCCAATCAGAACGGCTACAGTGGCTCTAAACACTCCCAGGCGCAAGGATCCTTTCACAGTTAGTGTCAGAGAGAGCAAATTCAAGTTCATTTCACTTTTGAACCCTTTTTGTAGGAAAGCCAATTTGATTTTAGTATAAAGATACATTTCAACATATATTCTTATTTTTAAAACGTATTAAAACAGTTCGGGTTTTTGTGCTTTTTTATTTGTGTTAAAATTTTCTTTTACCCTCAACTTAAATTATCATCCAAAAAGATGCTTGAATTTCAGTTTTTTTTTGTGAAAAAGGATCAACAGTTATTTATTTTCTTTGTAAACATTTCTAATATCTAACCTATTAAACCATATTTATTTGTTTTTGTTTCACTTTTGAATGTTTCTATTTTAGTTTATTCATTCATTCATCTTCATGTCGGCTTTATTCCCTTTCGGGGTCGCCACAGCGGAATGAACCGCCAACTCTCTGGCATATGTTTTACGCAGCGGATGCCCTTCCCTGCCGCAACCCATCACTGGGAAACTATTTTAGTTTAGTTTAGCAAATTATCCTTAAATGATACAAGCTTTAGTCCATTTGTTTGAAGAGTATTACTTCTAGTCTAGATCAGGCAAAGGCCGAATTTCAAGGTTTACCTTTCTCAAAACTTCAAAGTAAATGACAGCATTCATTAGGGGATCACAACCAAAACATTGAATAATCATAATTAACTTTGGGTGTGCTCTGGCAAGAGCATACATTGTTTAAATAAGACATTAGCTGCACAGTGGTTTTCTAACAAGGGGGGTTTCTCCATGCTTACCCACTTTAATGACCTTATCTCTAACCTAAAGAACCCTCTTCATTACTTTTTATTGATAGAAAGTTTCTAATCTTTAACTTCAATAGCAACCTGGACTGGCAGCAGCACAGCCTCCTACACTCCTGTTGGACCCCAGCAAAATGGACGTGGCCATCAGCCTCCTCTCCATCACCCACACTACTGTACGTTCCTCTGCAGAGACTTTAATGTGCATGCAAGGAAGTATGATTGAAATTATTTATTCCATTTCTCACTTTTGTTTTCAGGGTCTCAGCATCACAGTTCACAGTCATTTCCCCCGCCAGTCTCCAACCATCCAGGTTTATACTTCATACACCATTTTTCAAATGATTCTAGGCACCCATTTTGAAAAATTTATATTTTTTTCATTGTTGCAACTGTGCAAGTATGAAACTACTGGTCAAAATTGTATCACCTAAAAGCTCTTATCAAAACTGTAAACATAAAACACTAGAGGCTACTTTTCAAGTGTGTGGCGAAGAATAAACCAGCAAAGAATGAAGGGAACAGGGACAATATAAAGGGAGCTTGATCAGGGGTTAATGAGAAGTGAAAGGTGCAGGGACTTGACTCCTGATCAGCAACTGGGACAAATTAGACACAGAATAAATCTAACCAATAAAGACAGAAGCATGAACCAGAACGTTAAACACTTGTAACAAGAGGAATAAAACAGGGATAGTACAACAGACAGACATACCTGGCAGTAAAGATGTGCAGGTCAAAAAACCTTTGTTGAATACCGGTGGTTTATGAACTCTCAAGCTATTTTCCAAAATTAGTCCTACATAGGGAATACAGAGTTGTTCACATGTCAATCTGGAAACCTAATCTAATTCCTCGGCGCGTCCTCCAAACCAGACATGCTTGAAATGGCTCCATAACGTGGCTTTCAGGAGACTTCCTGTACAGATTCCTGAGCCTCTTCAGCTGGCTCCTCTCACTGCAGAGGATTTGCTGCTCTCTTCACAGCCTCTCCCTGGAACCTGCAACTCATGTTAACCTTTTATTTGGGATCTTTTTCATTTGGTCATTATCCAGACATCGTGACCATAGCTTAGAGTAAGAACCTATATTGAGAGGTCTTTCTTCATCATATTATAAGATAAATAGTAAAAAAAAAATCTAAATCTGCATATACTAATGCACTAGTTCAATATTTAATGGTAGTGTATTACAAATTCTTTTTGGTACTTCAGATTATTAAATATGTGAAATATTTGCACAGGTCCAGAGTTCTGGTGTTCAATCTCATATTTTGAGATGGACGTGCAGGTGGGCGAGATGTTTAAAGTGCTCTCCAGCTGTCCAGTTGTGACCGTTGATGGCTATGTGGACCCATCAGGTGGTGATCGCTTCTGCCTGGGTCAACTCAGTAATGTGCACCGTACAGATGCAAGCGAAAGAGCAAGGTAAACAGCTGGGTTATGTGTAGAATTGGGAAATGACCAACCACGATATTACAAAATTCTGATTACCATCATTATGAATACAAAGTAATCATTCTGTTTCAAATTGAAATAAACAGTTCGGTAACAAAATTATGAGGAGATGAATACATAAAACGGGTTCAGTAAAAATATTAGTCGTAAAGAGAAATATTTAGCCACAATTTTTGCTATACGCTTAACGAAATTGAACAAATCTTTTGTCGGGTGATTATATATAAATTGAAATGGACTCTCCCTGCGTATACAGACTGCACATAGGGAAAGGTGTGCAGCTGGAGTGTCGTGGAGAAGGTGATGTATGGATGCGCTGTATGAGCGATCATGCCGTCTTCGTCCAGAGCTACTATCTAGACAGAGAGGCGGGTCGAGCACCGGGAGATGCGGTGCACAAAATCTACCCTGGGGCTTACATCAAGGTAACAAAGACATGCTTTACTATGAGCCAACAGTCATAAGCAACTATGTAAATGTAAAGTCTTTTATTGCTAATTAAAAGTTGTGGTAGATATTTATTGCCCACCATGATTTAACTCTTTAGTCAGTTTTTTTATAATTCCATGTTATGCAAAAGTTATTTTTATCAACGGAACTTATACCGTACATTTTTGTGTAAAATTATAAATTCACAATTGACTGTTAAATTGCCCTTTTTAATAATATTGCACTACTGTTGAACTTGCCTCTTCCCATAACGAGGAGGTTTTCCACTAGTTCCTAGTACCTTCAGCAGTGAGGACCCTATACTGTAAAGCACAGGTGCCAAACTCAATTCCTGGAGGGCCGCAGCCCTTAATAGTATTGAGCTAACCTTAACTAAACACACCTGATTCCTTTAATAAGCTCTTCTTGGCTTGATAAGTGCTACTCATGTCCCTCTTGAAATATGGTTGGAACAAAAACCAGCAGTGGCTGCTGCTCTTCAGGAATGAGTTTGACACCCCTCCTGTAAAGTGTTAGTATTATCCAATGAGACTCTAAACAAAGTTCATAACTCTGTTCATAGATATGCCTGGTTGAAAATGATAAGTGTGTAAACTTTACCCACTTGTCTTTGACCTCACAAAAATACACTTCACTCTTAATCGACTATATTATCTCCCGTGTAGCAGTTGTTAAGTGCCCAGATACGGAACATTATGTAGGTGGTTGCTATGGTATATCGAGTAGCCAAATCCACCTGAGCACAGGATCAGGAATCCAGAGTGTTTAAACTATAACTGTGAGCAGAAGAGTAGTATTCACAAGCATATATTAGTATTGATGAGATGTCTCCACTTCCTCGGTCTATCTTTAGACAAGCCAGAAACGATTCCTTGCTCTTGGTTTTTGCCCCATTCCAGATTCAGCCAGTTAATTGCCAATCAAAAGTTATACACATATAAACTACATTCAAATAGCTTTAATTGGAGAGAAAAAAATCTCTAATAATCTAACTGAACTGATTATCTGCCATCGACTGGTTGAGTATTGGTTGCGGTTAACACTCTTCTGATCTCAGGTTAAAAATGTTTGTGATCTTGATTACTGATTTTGTACTTGTTTGGATTTTTGCTGCTAGATGGTGTCATAGTTGTTGGTGAATTAGACAAAAAAATGCAACATATAATCCATTAATGATGTTTGTAGTATTAATAAAGTAATCTTTACACAGAACAGCACAAAACCATCACTAAGCAGAAAAAATGGACAGTGCTAGTTTCACACTTTTTATTCCAGGTTAAAGTGGCTGGGTTAATGTTACTCAATATTTTCTGCCTTTAGTTGTAAGATTCTGTAACTGTGCTAGCTCTACACCAGCAAAACACGTTTTCACTCAACATAATCATTTTACTTGATTTATTGGTCCCTGATTGGTGCAAAGAGCTCACATGATTTACATCCATTATTTTTAAAAGAACAATTAACAATTCATAATGAACCTTTTAAAATGTTTAACTTACCAAAAACCAGGTTTACAGTGTTTTTACCAGTAGCAAGGACGCTTTTGAAGAAATGCATTTATTATGTGACATATAATGTCAGATTCTATGGAGAGTACAGTAAACACCTTTGTACGTTTCAGAGACCACTGTGTTGCTTCCTGTCTCATTGCATTTGCTTGATCCAGAGTTTGACTTTTGAAAAACTGTCAGAAAGATTTCTCCTCAGTTGTTGTTTGAGGACAGTATTTGTAAGAGTGAGAGTGTGTTTGATGGTTGTTTCTGCAGGTGTTCGACCTCAGGCAGTGTCACAGACAGATGCAGCAGCAGGCAGCCACTGCCCAGGCTGCAGCAGCAGCTCAGGCAGCAGCCGTGGCAGGAAACATCCCAGGTCCAGGGAGTGTGGGGGGAATCGCTCCGGCAGTCAGTGAGTGTTGATCTGCACAGTTCAATGGTTCATTAGCTTTTTTGCAATTTCAGCAGTAAGTTGATGAGTTTACTTCAATACATCTCTCAAAATGTACTCATACAATTGTACAGTACAGTACAGTAATGGAAGTAAAAATAATTAATGCATTAAATGAAATAGAAATCTTTGTCACTCAAAGTCATATTTATGTGTAGGAATAATTTGGTAACACAATTTGGTAAGATTTTATGTTATTGTAGACTTCTGAAAGGCAAATCTAAGTGGCTTAAACCATTTATGTTTTCTGTATGCAGCTGGTCTCATCTGAATTTAAAAAAAAATTATTAAATAAATAGGTGATACCATCATCAATAAAAACAAATGTGAAAAACATCAACAAACATAAAAATATTTTTGACTAGTTGCTCATTCCTATTTTTTGCTGAAAGTCAAGTTTACTTTATTTTTGGAGTCATAGCATGTGTTGTAACTGAAATATGTATATTTTTATTAGGGCTGGGAATTTAACGTGTTAATTAGATTAATTAATCACAGAAAAAAATAACGCGTTAATATTTTTAACGCAATTAACGCGCCCTGCCCCCCTAACAGATCTGTAACTACACATTGTAGAGCTGCAGCAAGCTAGTAACAAAACTAACAAGATGCCAAATGAAAAGGACGAAGAACTGCATGGTCGGCTAAAGGGCAATTTTAAATACAAAAGAGATGCTAGTGGAGCCATTGATAAAACAAAAGTTGTAACAAATGCGATATCTAAATGGATTGCAATGGACTGTAGGCCTGTTAATGTTGTGGAAGACAAGGGGCTTGTGGATGCATTTCGAATCGCTGCCTCCGAGCCAACCTACACACTACCGTCAAGAGGCACAGTAGTTTCGAGAATAAATCAGCTGTATGAAAATGAAAAAATATCAAAACGGGACCGCTTAGCTCAAGCTAAACATGTGGCCTTAACCGGAGATCACTGGACCTCTATCAGTAATAACAACTATCTAGGTGTTACTGCGCACGTCATTGATTGTAACTTTTCTCACTGGCTGGCACTGTTGTGCAGAATAAAAGGGCATCTTTAAACTCAGAAGATGTGAACAAGTTAGTCTGTCTTAGCAACTGGTTAAAAGAGAAATAAGAATTTAGGTAAAAAAAAGAATTTATGTAGCATAAGGGACAGGCTTATGTTCTGTGTCATGTCCATTGCAATTTAGTTGATAGGCTTGGGTTCAGTAATAAACAAAATTGTCATGGTCGTTGTGATCTTAGACATTGGTTTTAAACTGTCATTTGTAACCAATTGTGAAATTGTCATGTACTGTAACCTGGGTTCATAGGTTTGTGTTCAGTCATTGATAAAAATGTCATGACCATTGTAGTCTAAGTTATAGGTTTGTTTTCACTAATAAAGGGTAAAAAAAACTGCTTCTTGTAATGTCTGTATGTATGTGCGATTAAATGCGATTAATTAGATTAATTAATCGCCATACCATGTAATTAATTAGATGAAAAATTTTAATCGCTTGACAGCACTCATTTTTATATATTAATAATGATGTGTATTTTATATTAAACTAATGTAATGATTTGTTTCCATTATCTACTATATTAATATGTGTTAAACTGGTTTATACTGTAACCATTATTTAAAGGTTAGAGTTCAGTCTGTGGGAAAATGTTAATAAAACATGCCATTAAATTATTTTTATTATTATTACCTTTTTAATAATTAATTGCAACACCATGTGATTATTCAATTAAGTTGATATTCTTTGACAGCACTACTAAAATAGAAAAGCATCAATCGAATGTTTAATCAAATCGAATGTAGAGATAGGGTCAAGCAATGGGTTGCTCAGCTTTAGTGTTTAAATGGGTCATGAACTGTTTTTTTATACGTATGGATTTCATTGATATGAACACGAAAACTATTTCTATACTAAAATAGAAAAGCATCCAGTTAGATTTCTTTGTCTTCTTAGCCTCAAAATGAGCCCAAAGCTAAAGAAGTTGCGTATTCCCTTAAAATGTCTCTTATGTAACCTGTTTTGCAGGCCTGTCGGCGGCGGCAGGGATCGGTGTAGATGATCTCCGACGTTTGTGCATCTTGCGTCTGAGTTTTGTAAAGGGTTGGGGTCCGGATTACCCTCGGCAGAGCATCAAGCACACCCCTTGCTGGGTGGAGGTGCATCTGCATCGAGCGCTGCAGCTGCTGGATGAGGTGCTGCATACCATGCCCCTGGCTGACCCTGGAACAGTCAACTGAGAGGAAAGACCCACACACACACACTCACCACACTGTTACAAGACTCACTACAGCAAGATTACAGAAACACAGCCATGCTGCGGAAGATGGATGAATAATCAAAAGTAATACGCAACTCAAAATTCCATGCTTTTGAAAAGCTTCTAGAGTGTGTTTTATTGTTCTGTTGTGAAATGTGTTTTTTTTTGTGGTTGAAACTTGGTCAAATTTCACCTCAGACTTTTAAAAGAAGAGATAAATAGGCTAAAAAAAGCTATTTTTTTTGTATAGCACAATTTGTAATGCACATTGACAATTTAAAGTGCTTTACAGAAAAAAAATAACACAATAATACATAATACAAAACACTACGCGACACTAAGAAAAGCAAATCAAAAGGCATTACAATTCATAGCATAAAAATAGATAGAATAAAAAAGAATAGACAGTAGACCAGAAAAAGTGTCTTTGTTTTTTTTTAAGTCTTTTTATTATTCAAAAATACATAACAACTTTTCATCCTTGCATTAAAATGTACTTATCATATATAATTTACATCTTTTTACATCTGTAGTGATTTAACACAGAATGTGGAGAAAATACTTGTTGTATTTTTTTTTATATTTTTTAGAACACTATGAAAAATAGTTTTTAGTCACAAATATTAGTTTGGTGCATAATTCATATTTTTGGTTTGGGTAAAGCTTGTTTTTGGAGGGTTTTAGTTCCTTCCTATGAAATGAGTTTGCTTTACAAACATGAAACATTTATTACACTCTTTTGCATTTTTAGTTCTACAACCTTTAGCTTGTTGCAAAAAATAATCTATGATACTCACTAATCAGAAAAATGAAGTCGTCTTTTTTTTGTATTCTCAACTAAACTGGTGAACTATACAGTCTGTGATGAAGAGCACTGTAACGTCTTTTAACTGTTAATATAATGCACAGTATGGAGGTAAATTTGTGCCACAAGCAATCACAGTATTTTTCGACCATATTATTTTTTACCATCTGCTTGGTAAAGTGAAACTCTACACGCTAAAAAATGAAACCAATTAGCAACAGCAAAATTCATTACCTACATGTTTGTCTCCACATGATTTTCTCTCAAATTTATTTGCATGATTTTCTTTATTCAGTCTTTGTGTCTGTATGCTATCCTATATACATGACATCTTCAATAAAAGTACCTGTACATTTTATCTGCTATTTACTAAAATACAAACTTACAATTTACTTTTCAATTTGATCACATTTTAACATTTTACTTAAATGAGTTTGAGGTGAAATCTGACCTGGAAGCCCCTCATTGGGGTTGTTTTCGATGTAAATATCTTAGCGCTACAGGTCTAATAACGAATGCAAGTTTACACAGGGTTGATTGCAGATTGAGTTCAGGGAAATAGCTTTATTGTTCGTATGCCTTTCCAGCTTTGCACATCACACAGTTATATTAAGAATATTAGAGTCGAATAGTTTTGCAATACTGGTAGAGAACGCTCACAATCTGAGATGTATTTATAGATCAGTGAACATGTAACGTTGTTGGTCTTAAGTGTGGAAATAGGTTTCATTTCATTTACTCCAGAAGTTGATGAGCCTTGAACCAACTTGAATAAAATGCATTGTGATCTTAAGTGCAGATTTTTATCTGTTTTTGTAGAACTATTTAATTGAATGGTGCGATTGCAAGACTGGCTCAATTCTAGATGGAGAAAAGGAATGGGATTTTATACACCACACAGTTAAAGGTTTTAACTGGTATGCGATTCATGGGAGTTAATGCAACAAACTCGGCCTTAGACCATTAGCGCCTACCTGTTTTGATAGCCCCTGCTAATGGGCTACAAGTTTAGGTACTCTGAGAATCAAATTCGCTCTCCCTCAGCATTTTTGAGAAATCGTGCACTGCACCTTTAAGAAAGAGACTATTGAATCTGCAAGTTAGAATTTGTGTATTAATATCATGGGGTGTCTGCCTAAGAGCTAATCAATATAGTTGTTTTTGCGCTGGTCACTTCAGGAACTGTTGAAAGCGACCTGATGTTAATGCAAACTTACCTCTGAGAGACAAACTGAACCGACAGAAAAAGATCATCATATTGCTCAGTGCTTGTGCTGTGTTTAACTCTAAAGTTAGTTTAACGCTTGCTATCCAAACTTCTCAGTAGTTCCTTGCAATAGCTTTAAAGCTTTTGGATTTTCATACCAAAAACAAACTAAAATAATCTCAGTTGTTCAGCTTTAAAGCAGTGGTGTTGGTGTCGTGATGCAGTTCAGTGTTTGTAACCAAATCATCTGCCATGTGGTTTAACGCGCCAAAGCCAGAATACCTCATGATACTCAAGCAAGAACCCGGCTTTCAAATGTGTCTGGAGTCTCCTGCTTTCTGGATCTAATCCTCACACCATACTTTAACCAAATCAAACAGCCGATTGTTTAATCAAATCGAATGTAGAGATAGGGTCAAGCAATGGGTTGCTCAGCTTTAGTGTTTAAATGGGTCATGAACTGTTTTTTTATACATATGGATTTCATTGATATGAACACGAAAACAGTGTTGTTTGGAATAAAATTACATAGGATTTTGGTGTTTGGTCTGGAGCTCAGGGTTTATAGGGGCTTGGCATTTTAGTTTAGGCTTAAGAGTAAGGGAGCATTTTTTGCGGTAGATTGCAGGCGTGCCAACAGCATTTACGCCTGTGGATTTAATCTGGCCAGAGAAAAAGCTACTGTAAAGGCAATCACAGACTCGCAAAGAGAGAGGTCTGGGTTTTTTTCTGTATTACTAGATAAGCAGAGGTGAGCATCGGCAAATTCGTCAGTTTGTCCATTCTTTCTTTGTGTTTAAAATAGCTGTAGCAAATATTGAAAACAATAATATTATTAATAATAATAATAGAAGTATAATATATATGATAAAAACAACCAACACACTATTAGTAAAACATAACATTGCTAGCAATATATTTTAAAGGTTCCATATCATGCCCTTTTAAATAATTTAGAGTAAAAATTTGACTTCTCCAGAGCATCACTGCACCCTTAATTTAGCGTGAACAATGTTTTTAAATCACCTCATGTTCCTCCCACTGCCGTGCTTCAGCCACACCCCCTGCTGTGTTTTTCTTGTTTGCACACAGAAAATCCACTAATTTCTGACTAATACATATAATTTTTTGGTAACCAAAAATACACTTTTGGCCCAGGACTTTCAAAAGCACACCATTTTAGTGGGTCATGTGCTTTTGCCATTTGGCCTGACAACGGTCATCAAGCTATTTTGAGAAAAAAAAATGTATTACACAAACACGCTGAGCCAATCTGAATATGACTTGAGACATGTGTTTGATGAGGGATCAATACCATCAGAAAAGTCTACTTTACATTGTACGGCATTCTTAAATGGCTCCAAACAACTCTTGAGAGAATCCAGCATTATATTGCCCCGTTTGCAAACGAGTAAAATTGGTGTTCATTCTGTATTTCACTCTGAAGACTCCAAAATTGTGATTTAACCTGAGCCACTTGTTATTAGCATAAACTTTATCTACTCTTTTACATATTAGCTGTTGAAGATGAGAGTAAATATTGAGTCAGGCTCTTAAACTTATTTCAGCAAGAAAAAGAATAGCTTTGTGGGTTTCGTCACTACTTTGGGAGTGTGGCGTCACAAGACCTTGCAGCTCTTTATTGTTCACTCTAATAAAAACTATTTTAAAAACACAAAACATTTTGAACTCTGCACCCTTTTAGTGTTGTTTTATTGTTCCGTAAACTGTTCCATGATAAAATCTTTTTGATTTCTAAGTTCATGACCCCTTTAATCGCAAAATTCAGCTAGTTGGCTTCATATACGGATGTAAGCTTTATAAACGGGTACAAAATCTCATTTTGAAGCATGAAACTGTATTCTTTTGCTGTCTGCACTACTCAAAAAGTGCAATTATTACTGTCAATTTTGCATTTAATAAAATACCTTTTTTAATTATTACTTTTTGCTGTGAGACCAGAGCAAATAGGAGCTGTGAAGGACTCGAAACAAATGGTAAATGTGGAAAAACTAATGTCAACGTCAACATGAAATCAAAGATGAGAAGATTTTTGGTTGGAGTAAAGGCGAGTTATGCACTATTGGATTTATTCAAGATTTAGTGTAATGCTCACAAACACATCATAAGAAAGTTGTTACTTTTTGTTATTTACCTTCAAAGTATTAAAATCAATCGGTTTTAAATGAGCAAAGATTGTATTGTGGTTGTGAATCACCTATCCAACAATTATCAACAGAGAAAAGACAAGTGCATATAATGACACACACTTTCAATTATTAAAATTAATTTCAGCTAGCCCACATGTGTTTTTTCTACACACACACGTTGATTTGTTGTGCCACCATAATCTAAATGTGGTATGATAAAATATTAAATCGAACTGTTTCTTTTTTTTAGTGGGTTACTGTTGACTTCAATTAGCTTTACCTTGTTAAATTCATGAGAATTTGAGTCTCGGCATGATTGTGGCGTGTTTTCACATTCCCCTTAAATACTCAAATACTTTGTGCCTTTCTTTGTTCTCTTTAGCTTTACGCTCAGTAATTCTCACTTTATTAAAACATCCTGTTGAGCTGAAGTGTCCCAGGGCACTATAACGTACACTAACAAGTTAACCTAAAAAAAAGTTAGTAAGGGGCTCAAGTTATGCTAACTTTTTGTTTAGATTATTCAGATCTTACTTTTTTTCTGGCATATAAAAAAAAAAGTAAAAAAAATAGTTTCCTGAACTCTGGGTTCATTTTAAGTTTTCAGAAGTTGAGAAAATCGAGTGGGCATTCAAGCTCGAATCGATTGTTGCCTTTGAATATCGAGTTGTGTTTTTCTTAGTGTAGTTTCAGGGAGGTCTCACAGCCAACGACATTTTCAGTTACTCTACATGACGGTGGTTTATTCTATATAAAAAATGCAAACTCTCCATCTTCAGGGTTGTTTCCGTTGGCTCAGAATTATGAGCCATTCTGGATATTTGTTGTAAAATATCATACTTATCTCTCAATGCCCATTGAATTTCAATGTCAGGAATGCACTTTGTGTTTATGGATGCCTTTGTGCTGTACTTCAGTGGGTATTTATGCATTGTACATCAAGTATTTGAAAAGTAAAGCTGATTCAATGCAGATTTCAAAGACACTGTGCTATTGAAGCAATCAGTGGTGCATTGTCTTGATCTTCAGGCCATGGATTCAGGCGTTCACGTTATACATCTCATTCAAACATTGCTGGTGTTACAAATTTACCTATTTAAAGATAGAGGATGATTGTGTAGTAGACATCTAGACAGGTAGAGATCTAAAAGTCTCTTGTGACATTAGTGCATTGCTGGCTTTAAAGTATTTGATTCGCAACACTTGTGTAAACTGCTTGACAAAAATGAGACAGTTGTACAGTTCATTTTGCCTTAAAAAATGAAAAGGGGTAAAAGTCAAACCCTGATATGAAATGAAACAGTCCTAGTATAGTTATGAAAGAAATTATCTTTTTAGTTACCATGTGTAGTTCTATTCAGCACTGCTATTTTGATTTTTATCTCCAGTTAACTCCCAAAAATATGGTGTAGCCCCTTGTTACACTTGACCTTTATCTATAAAGTGTGTGTGAGTGTGCGTGCGTGTTTTTGACTGATGGGCAAACTGTAATGTGTGAGGTTATACTGTAAAAGATGAAAACAACATGTGTCAGTTACATGACAATCACTAAACTGGAAGTCAAGCATACAGCATTCCACACGAAACCTGTTTCTTACAAGTATTTATCACTATGTTAGCCAGTGTGAATATATTTGAAGCAACTATTTGATTGATATTGTCTTTTCTGTTCTTGTTCTGATTATTGGTAAATGACATGATTCTGCTCATGTATGTTGACTGTACACCAAAGTAAAATTAAATCATTTTGATACAAAAAAAAAACCCCGAAATGTTTCCACTGTTTGTCTTTGAGAGAATTTCTAATGAATCTACAGTTGCCGATGACCGGTGTCCAGACAGGTTTCAGGGGCATATATACCCCCTCAGCCCCTCCCCCCATCACTATACATGCTGATCAATACTTGTTTTTTTTTATTTTATTTTTTTTACATTTTTCAGGATGCACCATGATAAACACCACCAGCCGGTGAGGCATTGATACTGCCAGTCACGTGACATTGCTGATGGCTGCTGAAGTATGTTCACAATGAATTTGTGCTCCTCATATTCATACTATGCAGTAGGTACAGAATGACGTGTCGGGAGATATTTAGATTTTTTAAACCAAAACCCTGATGTCAGGATACTTATTGATGTAGAGCAGCTATTCTATCTAAGCTGGACAAGGCCTTTTCTGAACATAGATGTTTTAAGGAGCAAAAGATTCACATTGTCAAGGTCAGGTTTGGGCAAAGAGTGCAACAGTCTAGCACAATTTAATCCACAAGTACAGGTAGCTGTGACCTGCAGTGAAGTCCTTCTGGCAGTCTGTGATGTTAACTGACTTGGGTTTTGACGAGGATCTATTGAGTTGGGTGTTGGGTAGTCTCAAATAGCCAGAATTTAAATCCCTCTTTTCCATTCCTTAGTTCAAAAGTATTTTAATAATAAATATATAACACTCTGCTATTATTTATTTCTGTGCTTCTTCTTTAAAAATGAGTCGTATTACAAAGAGAGCTCACTTGTTTAGGTCCAAAAGAAAACTACTTAAGCCCAAGCGCAGTGGATTGTGGGTAATATCAGCTGGTTGAGTCTTCATCAATCTCCACTTCAGACTCTAAATTTAATTAACTGAAATCTAACAATGACTGACAGGTGTGAGAAGAAGCAATGCAATGACAGAGAAACATCACAGCAACAAAAAAAAAATACTTATGAAATGTAAGAATTATAAAATTATTTTTCAGAATCACATGTTCATTCTCATATACTTTTAAAATAAAGATTAATATGTCAAATCCATTGTGACCAGACACATTTTTTTTTAACATTGTACTAACATTTTAAATGAACTAGAAACAGCTTTGACCAGAATCCACCAAAGCTTGAGCACTGGATTTTCTACTGGAGTAAGCTAGATAAAAATAAGTGTGTTTGTTTACATTGAAGGAATTTAAGAAAGCAAAAGTGAAATGATTGTGTGATTGCTTATTATTTATCATTCTAACATGCTGGAACACACGACAGGGTCTATTTTTTTTTTTTTATCTATTTCTGACATGTATTTTATTTGTATGTAATTTTTATAAAGTTAGGTAAAACCTCAAATGCTTGTACCACCTGTAGTACCATAACAGCTTTCATCGCGGAGTGGCCTGTAGAGGGCGGTGAAGAGCGTGGAATTCTCCAGGATCATGTAGTCGTCAGCGAGGGTGCGCGCCGCCCGCAGCAGCAGCAGCAGCAGCAGCAGCATCCGCCCTGCCCGAGCATCCTCCTCGCTCTCGTCTTCATCATCACTCGCATCTGGAGGGGAGGAGGAGGAGGAGGCGGGAGCGCGCAGGCACCGAGCAAAACAACCACCCGCTAGCTGGAGGATCAGTCGGAGCAGATCCATGGAAATAAAATAGAAATTAATCCCTTTGATTTTTGTTTTTTTGTTTTGTGATGACAGCAAAGCCATTGGATTTCAAAATGGCGGAGATGACCAATTTAAAGCCAACCTATGGTGAGTACCTGTTTATCTGATGTTTACGTAACGGCTAGCCTATGTAGGCTAGAAACTATCGTTAATGCTACATCAGCTTTATTGAAGAGACACACTGATATGTTTTAACACCAATTTTAGATCGTGATTTTGTTTCATTTAAGCTACACACTTCTTTGTATGTAAATTATTTGAACAATATTTGAGTTATTTTAGTAGATGTTGTGTTGTAGCCTTTGTTCACAACTCTTCGCCACTTTATGATTAAATAACGAAGTGAATTAGTCCTGTCTGGACGTAACTGAAGGTGTATCTATCTAAAAGATTAAAGAAATACAATACAATAATAAAAATCTCTTATCAGGTAATGATCGCAGCACCGGAAGTACGCAGATAAATCCTCCATGATTCCTTAAAATACGCATGGGGTTTGTTTAGCGAAGCACATGCTGTTTATGTGAACAATAAAAAAAAACAATTAAGATAATAATTATTGAATTAAAATGTTTTAAATTCAACTGTAGCTTAGTTGTGTTGTGTGTGACGTCATGGTGCTTTTTTGTTCAGTGGTTTGGGCCTCGTCTAAGTGGTCACACCTTAAAACTAGTTTAAAGATGCCGTAATAATGTTATTCTGTTAATGTTTTACTGACATTTAATCAAGTACACAATTCTTAAATCTTAATCAAATTACCCACGAGGCAATAATACTAATATATTACATCCTCTATCTTTAAGAATACAATGGAATTACAGTATTTAATTTTGTATTAACGTATTTAACATATTTAACTTGTTTTTACAAATCAATGAACTGGGATGTTTAAGAGAGTAACATGGATAAAGAGTTTGAATAAACATTACTTGATATATTCTTGTCAACGTTTTTTTTAATCCTCACAAAATTTGTTTCAGCTGGGTCTTAAAAAGTAAAAAATTTCAAAGCCCAAATTTTAGGCCTTAAAAAGTTTTACATTTACAGTTGTAGGTCTTAAATATTTTTTCACAGCTGTTATTTTTCTAAGGTCCTTGTAAAGATCATTTGATATGTATTTTTGTTGCTGCTTGGGTTGCCAGAGATTGAGAAAATGTTTATAGTGAAAAATTGTGATCATTAGGGTTGCCATATAGACATAAGACTTATAAATGTAAAAAAAAAAAAATGTAAATGTGATTGTAAGGGTTGCCAGAAGTTGAGAAAATGTGCCGAAATGCTCAAAAGCATAAAAGTGATTGTTAGGGTTGCCTAAACTCCTAAAACCTCCTAAAGGTTAAAACTTAAAAAGAGATGGTAGTTTCAAGAGTTTGCGATAATGCTAATTAACGGTCAACTTTTGAAAAGGCATGGTTAGGGTTGCCAGAGTTTGAGAAAACCTAACCCATAAAAGTGACTGTATGTGTGTGTGTTTGATGTTATGATATAAGTCTTGAATTTGATTGTTAACAGTATTTAAAAGTCGTAAATTTGACCTTATAAATCAGCAGAAATTCAGTTTTTTAATGTAAAACAACAACGATTCCTTAATATCATATAACACATGTATATATGTAATTGAATAGCTCTGGTGAAATTCCTTTTGAAAAGCGTACATGTGTTTTGTTTATATTGTGTCATCAAATTGCTTGTCACATCTCAAAAATAATAACATCAACTGTTTATTAGGAAATATACTGTGTATTAGGAAATATACTGTGAAAATTTGATAAAATACGGTAGCTGTACAGAAGCTACACATGAAAATTACATTAAAATGAGAAGTTGTTTTTTAAAAGAATATGTCTGTTGTATAGCACTGTACTTTTACAGCAACTCCCTTTAATAGTTTAGTTAGCTTTTACAAGTACTAGTTAAAAAAAAAAAAGCATGTTTATTCTCAGGCGCTCAACCCAATGCGATACTCTGCCCAGGTTTGTATTTTAGCTTAATTGTTTTGTTTTAATATATTTGAATGCTTTTGTTGTGCTCTTCTTACAAAGTCTTTTCTTTGTACTTGATATAGTCATATGTTAAAGTGCTTTCTGTAAGGATAATATATAATATAATGATTATATATATATATATATAATGATATAATGACGATGCATACTGTTTTGATCCTGTCACTTTCATTTTATTTCCCGTAATTTAAAACTAATACTAACATTAAACTCTGTCCTGAAAACGTCGAGGAAAACCAAGGATGACTAAAACCTGATCTGATAATGGTTAGATTTGTTAATTAGCTCGACTGCTTCTTAAACATGACTGGGCAGCCATTAGTGTGATTATGCTTGATCATGTTAGAATGTGTTTAACTGGGTTATGACACACATGTGCACATATCCTAATTAAGTTCCCTCAAATGATATCTCGCAGTGTGGTGAACCTGGTTTAGGCTGAATTGGGCTCTCTGGAGATGTGTTTGACGTGTTTTCTGGTGAGAGTACATGAGAGAGTTTAGCTTGGGTGAAGTATTTTAGGAAGATGTCTGATCATTTCTGGCTCTCAAGCCAATGCGTAGGAGCCGCCTGCAGACATAGTCAGCATCAAATCATGCAATTGCTTCAGAAGAACCTGAATCAGTTCAGAGTGAAAAGCTCACTAGAGGATTTAGACTTTATATAGTCATCTGCTACATCTTAAGTTTTATATATATATATATATATATATATATATATATATATATATATATATATATATATACACACACACACACACTTTTTTAACAATAACATTTGCAGTGGTTGTTTTGGGGTGTAAGGCTTTGTGGATGACAGAAAGACCTTTTCTGAGCTAGATCAGCAAATAATCAAATCACTGTATCATGAGTGTCACGTTTTATTAAAACCAGCACTTCAGAGACAGAAGAGTCACTGATTGACCTTGCTGGGTGTCGCTTTTATATTCAAAGCTAGATAACGAAAATGCTTTCATGACTGATTGAGTAGATCAAGATAAACTTGTCTGAAAATATATATATGTTTTATAATACACAACTGTTAAATTCAAAAAGTCTCATTTTGGAATATCTAATTTTTTTACAGGCGTTTAAAAAAAGCGGTTTAGTAGTATATATATATTTTTTTAAAGGTTGCATATTTTTATTTAAAATGATAAATTATAAGATTTGACATTGTGAGCAGTTGTGATAATATTTTAATTTTATTTAATGTTTTAGACCTGCCCTCTGTAAAACAAACAAGCAAACAAACAGGAAAGTGCTGCTTTTTTGCCTTTTCTCTTTTTCAAAACTATGATTTTTGTAAATTTCCTGAATTTTTACTGAACATTTATTAAGCCGATGCATATTTATAAATATTGTTCATCATTTATAAGTGATGTTTAATTTATTGATTAAACTTAATCTCAGTTTTTAAAATTTGATTTTTGTATAATCATACTTTAAATCTCTCTCTCTCCCTTCCTCTCCTCCCTCTGCTCTATCTCTTTTTCTGTTTTCTCTCTCTCTCTCCTCCTCTTCTCTCTCTCTCCTCCTCCTTTTCTCTCTCTTTTTCTCTCTCTCTCTCTGTCTCTCTCTCTCTCTGTCCTTCTCTTTCATTCTCGCTCTCGTTCCACTATCTCACTCTCCCCCCTCTTCTATCTCTCTCTCTCTCTCTCTCTCTCTCTGTCCTTTTCTTTCATTCTCGCTCTCTTTCCACTATCTCACTCTCCCCCCTCTTCTATCTCTTTCTCTCTCTCTCTCTCTCTCTCTCTCTCTCTGTCCTTTTCTTTCATTCTCGCTCTCTTTCCACTATCTCACTCTCCACCCTCTTCTATCTCTTTCTCTCTCTCTCTCTCTCTCTCTCTCTCTCTCTGTCCTTTTCTTTCATTCTCACTCTCTTTCCACTATCTCACTCTCCCCCCTCTTCTATCTCTTTCTCTCTCTCATTCTCAGTCTCCTCCCTCTTCTTTCTCTCTCTTTCTCTCTCTCCTCTTATCTCTCTTTCTCTCTTTCTTCTTTTCTCTCTCTCTTTCTCCTCTTCTCTCTCTCTATCTCTCTCTCGCTTTTTCTCTATTTCTCCTCTCTCTCTCTCTCTCTCTCTCTCTCTCTCTCTCTCTCTCTCTCTCTCTCTCTCTTTCTCTCTCTGTCTCCTCTCTGTCTCTCTCTCATGCATGGAGGGTGTGTAAAGCTGCAGTGATCGAACAAAGACTTGATTTATGTGTGTGACTGGTGTTGGAGTGACAAGCCTTCACTGTCCCTGCTGAACTCCAGCACAGTGTTTCTCTGATGCGGTTTCTCATGACACGCTAGCTGTGAGCAGATACAGCGAGCCAGCGTCTTTGGCATGGCAAACATGACGTTGAATTGCGCAAAATATAAGTGACACATACGCCAAAAACAAGCCCAACTGAGTGTGTCATGAGCCAATTCACACCTGCCACTTAGTTCCCCTCTCATAATTTGCTTTCCAGTAATATCTACCTGATCATGAATTTGCTCGGCCTTACAGCTCAGGAGAGTCATTTGTGCTTAATTTGAAAAGGCTGTTAATCATAGGTTACCCACATTCATACACACTCATTGTCTGCAAACCACCAGAACACAATATGCAGGGTGTTATAATTAGATGTGGGCTTGGAACAGAAACAGTAGGCCTATATAAGGAGTTAACATGTTTTTTTTGTGTGTGTGTGTGATTTCAATTTTGTTAACTGTTGCTAAGAAGTAGGGGTGTGCGATATTGAGAATAAAATCTATGAAGTAGATTCATTGTTCAAGGTTGGCTGTCATAGTTGGCTCTATTCATAATCTGATGTAATGTGTTACGTGTAATCTTTAGGAAGCCAAAAGTGGCAAAGCATAAAAAAATAGTGTTCTTTCTTGTGTTCACTGGATAATGACGTCTTGTGATCATAACATATCGGCAGTTGCTTCTTGTGATAATAACCCCCTCAACACTGGTTGGATGGCTACCGTTATTGTGTTAAATAGTGACAAAACACACAGTTTCCTACTTGAGAGAGAATATGCTTCAGAGTATGGTCTTTGCATGGGACAAATAAATTAAAAAATTGTTATTTAAAAATTCAAATTAATAATTTGTGTTTGTATGTAGTGAAATGCTTGGTGTACTTTATCATGCCACCTCAGGTGCACAATTTCTTTCTCTGTTTTGTAACATTACTTGAGAATCATATAACATTAAACTTGAGAATTCTTGTTCTACCTCAGAACGCTCTCTTGAGCCAAGAGATAAAGTATATTAGTGGTGCCAACTTCTACAAGAAGTCACATTTACACATGAGGTGCATGACGCTTTTTTCATGACAAAAATAGTAGTATTACATATACACATGTTTTATGCTGTCTTTAAAACTGAGACACATACGATTTTAAAGTAAAACATTTACACAAATAACACTGTTGAGATTTACACTTCACAATTTTTCATTACAATTCTCAATTTTTAGAATATAGGCATGTAACCTCATTGTTTGTTTTTAGCTCACATATTCTATAGAGCAAATTAACAAAAGTATTTTCAGAACCTATTCAATAAGATACTTTCTGGAAACTTCCTTGTCACTTATCAGCGAGGGTATAGGCAAGGATTTAGTGAATTCATCTTTTGAGGCAGTTACCAGATTGAGACTGTGAGGGTCGGCTAAACAGCTTTAAAAAAAGGTTTTTCCCGTTTTGTAGCCATCCCTGAAAGCCATTGTTTCTAAGCAACACGAGCAGCTGGCTTTTAAAGATGCAGCCAAAAGTGACATCATCTTTTTGGGAGTCTCTCCAGGGGTCGCAATCTGCAGTTCAAACGGGGAGGAGTCCGACCATTGTGTAGCTGGAATATCTGCAGGCTTGTGTTCTTTAGAGCAGAAAATACTGCAGAAGAGGAAAGATGAAGGAAGGAACAAAGATAAATTAAGAGTTTAACTGTTGGTTGTAATTTATGTGTTCTTCAATACATTTTAACCAAATACTTCAATTAGTGTTCCAATTTACACAAGTAATAATAAAATATTGTTTTGTATGTTAGGATTTGTGTCAGGTTCAGAGTTTATTTTCATATTTGGGACAGCACCCCTCAGGCCAAAAGAGAATTTTCCTCCAAAATGAAAAAGGTGTGATGGATGAAAGTGTTTGTGGAAGGGTGCATCATTGTATGGAGTATCATGCTGCTGTACAGTCATGCAGCAAATCATCTTTTCTTCAGATTGAGTGGGAATAAGATGTGTTTAAGGCCATCAATCATCTAGACAAATTTTCGTTTCTGAAGTTTCACACGTGAACACGCCCTGAGCCAAAACAATGGCTGCTGATGAAAGCTCACACATCAGTGGGCCAAACTGAAAGCATGCTATCCGTGCCATCCAATTCGTCTAGGTGTGTGGAGACTCTTAGAAACAGTAGTGTGTGCGTGTATGCGTGCGTGTGTGTGTGTGTAGCTGATAAAGATGATGTACTTCATAGTAATAATTCACTATATTGACAAACATTTCATTCACCTCTCTGGACTCACAAGTGAATTCCCAAATCATAGGGTTCAATATGGCACCGGTTCAACCTTTGCTGGTGAGAGTAGATAGAAAGACAAGTGTAACTTAAATATCCATATATTACAATCCAGGTATAGTGAAGAATAATCTCTGAACTCCCAACCCTGAAGGTAGTTTTAATGAAAAAAGACATTGAAACCAATTTGAAGGACTTCCTTTTTTTTTTTTCGTTTTTCTTAAGTGAAACTCCAATATAATATATTCATGATACATTTCTCTATTATTAAGTTTTAGTTTTTTTATGTTGATGTGTGTTAAATACTGTGTTGAATACTTGATGTAATAGTATTGCTGGTCCTTTATAAAAGTTACAGAACTTCAGATTAAAACACAGAAGCAGCAGTAGAAATCGTGATCTCTTCTTTATTTGACTCTTCAGGACAAATCCAAAATGGCACATGGCAGGATCACACAAGTAGCTTTAGCAATGAAGCACACTGAATGTAACTCATTTACATTTGTGACTTTGATAGTCACGAAACAACAAGATAAGCAATCACAGTAAAAACTCAGTTTTACATAACACCAAGAACACATGAGCTCAAACTCATCATGTACTAATCATAGAATTAAACACAATAGCAGAACACAGGAAGACTACAGCCTCAAACAGAAAGGGAAATTTATAGTTGCCTGATTGAAATTGTAGTAACAGGAAATCTAGGTAATGTAGTGACTAAAAATAACAGATGAAATAGATACAAAATATTGGACTTCACAACATAGTGATATTAAATGAAATTTGAGAGAGGATTTTTGTTCTGTAGTAAGTGTCTTGGGGAATGTACTGTGCTTCTGCCTTCTCATTGGCTGGCATTTCCTTAGAAAGCTTGTGTGTGGTAGAAGAGCACATCCTGTTCTCATCAGTTCACTAAACCCGAGTCTAACTCAGAATTCCAATCAGCTCTTACTGGCATGATGGTAGAAAGGGTCCTTATGTTGCCACGGAGACCTTACACTTCACCACTCCTGGGATAGGAGTTTGTGGTTTGGCATGAAGAAAGTGAGGTGGAGGGGAAGTGGCAGGGACAAAGACAGAGCAGTGGAAGGGTGTGAAATTAATATAACAAAAAGGGAAGAGTGTCAAGTCAGGAAATGGAGAAATGAAAGAGGATAGAGTGAGAAAGAAGAAGATCGTATTACAAGAAAATTGAGGCGATGGAAGAGAATTAGTCAAAGAAAGAGAGTTGAGATGGTGATGTTCTTGAAAGAATCCACAATAAACCAATGTAGCCTTGAGGCTATACCAGTTTATTGACTGGAGAGTGGAATATTGCTTTAGCTCTAATTTAGGTTGTTGTGAAAAGTTTCCATTGTATAGTTTACAAAATAATCATAACCAATCAACAATGTCCTGGCCTCCAGTTATTGTTTGGAAATGTTATCAGTTTTCCTGTTATCATCTGATATTATATATACAAAATAAGTGCTGGGGGTTGATCAAGCTATGCAATAACAGTATGAGCATACGTGGACCAAATTTGTAAATAATGGGTGGGTCTGAGGAAACTTGAGTGAAATTATTTTCTAATTTTGGTGAAACCTGCCCTAGGATATTGTGTTTCAGATAATTTTTTTTGTTATATTTGTGCCAATGATAGATGGCCTTAGGAAAAAAATTATACAAATATTTGGGGGAAAGAGATGTCCTGGATTGAGCAGCTTTAATTAAACTTGTTTTGTCCGGTTCTAGTGACAGAAGAAATTTTGTACTTAGGAATGGTTTTTACTGAGTGAAAAATGGGAACATTCAATGTCTAGGTTTTGCATGCATTTACAGTTTAATCTTTTTGAATAAAGCAGAAGGGGCATCTGGGTGTGAAGATTGGGTGTGTGAATTACAGTAAATGTTTCACACAGGTCTATATTACTGCTGCATCCTCTCATGGACTATAATAAAGAATCCATGATCATAAATATAACCGCTGTGCTCAGCAGCAGCCCCATTAAACTGAAAATGGCTGTGAGACAAACAGTCATAAATTAACCAAGAAAACTCTAGCCAAGAGAGAATATTATCCCACAATACCTCATATGAGTGTTTTTCATTATCATTTGATATCTAGAAATAATTAATTTCATTGTATTAAATTGTGATAATAAATTATAGTATTATACAGACAAACAAATTGTTTGGCAACATCGGCTGGTCATGTTCTCTCTGTGTTTGCGTGGGCTTCCTCCAGGGACTATGAATTACCCCACAAGTCCAATGACATGTGGTACAGGTGAATGGCTTAAACTAAATTTTCCATTGTGTATTAGTGTGTATTGAGTGTTTCGGCGCTTCATGCCGCTGTGATGACCCCAGATTAATAGAGACTAAGCCGAAAAGAAAATGAAAGTGTTTATGTCATGAGCCATTTTGTTTTTGATTTGAGATTATTGAGATATATGTTATCTTTAGGGCATCACGATGGCGCAGTGGGTAGCACGGTCGTCTCACAGCAAGAAGGTCGCTGGTTTGAGCCTCGGCTGGTTCAGTTGGCATTTCTCTGTGGAGTTTGCATGTTCTCATGTGGTGATCGCATGGGTTTACTCTGGGTGCTAAGTTTCCCCCACAATTCCAAAGACATGCGGCATAAGTCAATTGGGAAAAAAGCGATTGTCCATAGTTTTTGAGTGTGTGTGTGTGTGTGGATGTTTCCCAGCGATGGGTTGTGGCTGGAAGGGCATCCACCGCATAAAACATATGCCAGAAGAGTTGGTGGTTCATTCCGCTGTGGCAACCCCGAAAGGGAAGAAAGCCGACAAGATAATGGATGGACGTTATCTTTAAGCAAGTTTACTTTCAATCTTCATTTGGAGTTTGCATTAAGAGTGGTGTATAGACTAAAGACTGTTGTATTATTGGATTTAAGGGGAAATAACATTTTGCGATTTTTTTTTTTTTTTGTAGAATAAACAAGAATAAAAATTGAGCACCTTTAGAAGTAATAATCATAGTTTATATTTATTGGCCGTTTTGTGTGTTTTATGTATTAAATGACTTATCAATGCACTAGATCTTCTGGATTTATTGTGCTAATATCAGTGATGAAATTTTTTTTTTTCTTCAGATTAAATAGTGTGTATTTTTGACATTTTACAATCTATCACCTGCAAATACTTGTTTCCAAATGAAAAAACAAAACAAAATATACTTTGTTATTACATGCATGTTGCACTCTTTCCTCTTCCGGAAACCTGACTCTCATTCTTCAGGTTGTTTTTTTCCACATTTGAAGATTTTTTTTCTATTCAGAAAAGATATATTTTCCTAAGCATTAGGAGTTAATAAGGGGAAACAAGTTACATCAAATGTATTCAAACACAAATTATTGCAAGGGGCAATATGACACAATTTAGGTTTATGTACTGTACATTCTGAGACCTAAGAGTCTAAGATTCAGAGTCTAAATCAACAGCTTCTGTACTTATAACACTTACTTAAACGTTAAAGCAATTCACTTTTTGTTAGGGATACTTTAAGTGTATTAGTTTGACAACTGCTTTCTTCAATTAGGCAGTTATATGTGGTTTCTGTCTCTTTCAGACGTGTCTTCGGTGCTCGCAGGGTTTCTGGGAGCAGGGGTCTTGGTTGTCTCTGTGACAGTGTCTGTTTTTCTCTGGACATGCTGTCAGCGCCGATATCGTCAAATGACAGGTGCATACAAGTTGACCAGTGGCCCCTACGACCCCCCTGTGGACCCACCCTACAAGTTCATCCACATGCTTAAGGGCATCAGCATCTACCCTGAGACCCTCAGCAACAGCAAGAAGATCGTGCGAGTTGGACAGCATTCAGGAAGGAGGGAATGGGGCTGCGGATCCCGAAATGGCAATGTACTTCTTGTGGATGCAGATCCTGAATGCTGTTCTACACACCTTCAGATGAACCACCTGGTGCCTCCTGTTGGTGCTCCCAGACTGGAGAGGGCACTGCCCATCCGGGCTGACTACTGCTGTCTGGAGAGCAGCTCAGGAAGCAGCAGTGAAGCTCACAGCAAGACGGGGTCCCCCTACGGTCTCATCTCACCCTCTTTGGGAACGCTCAGTTTGGCCATCGACTACAACTTCCCCAAGAAGGCCCTGGTGGTTACCATCATTGGAGCACAGGGGCTTCCTGCTGTTGATGAGCAGGCGGGCAGCTCCGACCCTTATGTGAAGATGACGATCCTGCCTGAGAAGAAGCATAGGGTGAAAACGCGCGTCCTGAGGAAGACTCTGGAGCCTGTGTTTGATGAAACATTCACCTTCTATGGTATCCCATACAGCTCGCTGCCTGAGCTCACGCTACACTTCCTGGTGCTCAGTTTCGACCGGTTTGCACGGGATGATGTAATCGGAGAGGCAGTTGTGTCATTGGCTGGAGTCGATCCCAGCACAGGCCGGGCACACATAACCCAGCAAATTAGCAAAAGGAGCACACAGGTGAGTTTTTATTTGATCTGCTTTATTCCACGTTCTGTTATATCTTTCATATGCTGTATTGCATAAAGCAATACTAAATTTTTAGTATTTTTTTTAATGAAGCAGTAAACATTTTCATTCATTAGAAAATAATATTTGCAAATATATATCACAATATGCTTCAGATTATTGTACTGCAATATATGGGAAGCAATATTGCTTATTGCACAGCAGTGGTAAATTATGACAGGGTTTTAGGGTATCATTGAATCACCCTTCTGAACCAAAGTTATTTCATAATCTGTAAAACAATTTTCATAAAAATACATTTTTATTGTAAAAATGGAAAGAATTTAAATAATAAAAAAAATCCAAGTAAGTAGCTTAGGTGAAAATAATTCCAAATGAAAATGTAGCGATTTAAAACATATAATCTACTGTGCTTAAGCGGACCAATTAATAAAAGGATAATAAAAACAAATTCAATCAAATTATACAAAAATTTATTTAAAAATTCATTCAGAACACATCTCAGATTAAAAAGCTGACTTAAAATGATCTAAAGAGAGATCTCACAGGGCTTAGCAAAATTTTTATCTGAACTATAGATCAAAGGTTAAAATTTCCTTCCATTCTTTCATAAAGAAAGTCGTTTCTAGAGTTTAAGTCAAATCTTGAGTTGTTACTTTATCATTTACCACGTTTTTTTAAGTCAAGAGGACAAGTAGTGAAGTAGAATTTTTTTTACGCGTAACTATGTGAACAAAATGTTGCCAAAACTTTGAAGCTAATTTCATATTTAGTTCAGCTTCAACTATAGTTAATTACTAGGGTCAGATGAAATCTGCATTTTTTGGTGAATTCTGCACAGACATTTGGTAAATTTTGTGGAATTCTGCAGAAGGGTTTAAAATGTATGGAGAGCAAAAAGCTATTTCAGCCTCTGAGCTACATCTGTATGTTTTATTAGCACTCATGCGTAGACTCTCTGTGGAGATCTTTGGCCACAGATTCCTCTGTCCTCGTCAATAACTTTGATTTTACGTTGAATGAGAAATGGGAAATGTCAGTCTTTGATGATGTGGAAACAATCCATAAAATAAATGATCAGTTGTGAAATTACAATTGGTGTAATTTAGTTTTGTTGTAAAAAAACAAAACAAAATGTGAAAGTACTGTAAAATCTATGATTAATTGCTGTAAAAGTAGCCATTGTTTAGGTCATCAGTCACGTTTCCTTTTTCTTTGAGATATTATGTTATGTAGTTTACTGTCTTGTTGCACACATACATTACCTTCTCAGAAGGGCAGGACTTTATGGGTGGAGAGAGGACATATTGATCCACAGCCCATTAAAGCAGCATCATTGCAGGCAGAGTGTTTAGCCATAAAGGCCACACAGTCCTGGGGTGGATGCATCCATCAGGATAACCATCTGGAAGCTCAAGCTTGCATTCACAGAATGAACAACAGAACAATCGTTCATGGTAGACATAAATGATTTCTATCCTGTGAAATAAATTGCATTAAAATGGATATGTCATATTGTAGAAAACCATTTTGTTCTGTTAACTGTGTATAAAACATGGAATCATTTAGCATTTAAAACATTTTAAGTTACAAAACAATCTGTAAAACTTGATTTACTTTTATATATTTAGATAAAACTAAAATGAATTGACATCCATAATTTTTATATTCCAGATATACTGTATTTTACTGTAGGAAGAGATTAAAAAGGGCACAATGCGGTGTTTCTCATGTGAATTTTGTTTTAATTATGTTACAATGTACCTTTCAAATACTCCTATGTTTAACTCAGAAATGAGAGAAACTGTCAACTGGATCACTGGGGGTCCAACAACCTGCTGTTTTGTTCCAATCATGCGTCATCAAATTAAACTTTAGCTTTCAATCAGCCTTAATTTGGGTGATCTGGTATTTAATTAAGGTTGTTCTAAAATTTGCAGTGTGTACGTCCTTCAGGGAATCAGTTTGGCACATGTCTCTTTGGCAGAAAAAGGAAGTACATCCATAATTCCTGTTTACCTTGTCCGCATTTTATTATATGCTTCTGTTGAAAAGTAAATGTGTTTGACTTTATTCATACAAACGTAATTCAAGACAGAATAACATCATTTGAAAAATCCCTTCTCTTGTGATGTAGAGAAAGAAAACACAATGGCATTTACCCCCTTCCCTTTAACTTAATCATACATCATTTCACACAACATGTGTTTTGGTGCATTTGGTCTCTAGGATCAGATTTTACTGGCCCTTTACTTGTTCTCAAAACAAGTTAAATAAGGTTGCATAACTGTTAACCATGCTTTAATATGTTGCTTAATTTCATCAAACATGAACAATAGCTTTGTAAGCAATGTTTATAATCTGCAATAAAAATCTTTAGAGCACAGAGGCAGATAAGCTCTTGAGCTCAACTGTGGGTAGCTTTGTAAATTGTGGAAAAAGCAAAGTCAGCGCAACGGATAGCTTGACTTGCCATCTGTTGTTGTTGTACTAAGAGAATATCTTACAGTAAATTGAATCAGAGACTATGGCTCCATAAGACTGGAGCATTAGGGTGTTGGCTTGGAGTGGTGAGGAATCGATGCAGCCACTAGAAAAAGAGAGAGAGGAAGAGAGTTAAAGGATTATGGGAAAAGGAGAGTGAAAGCAACTCTTTATCGTTAGAATCAGTTATAGCTTAACAAATATTTTCTGGCAACATAAATAAAATTAATGTGCGGAATGTGTAAGTATTCCCTATCTCTTTTGATGCTTATCCAGGCTCCTCTGAAAACTGTGCCGACTGGGTAACCTTGCTGAGCAGATGGAGTTACTGATTATGAGCAATAACAGTTTAAGAAAGCCCTGAAAAAGAGCTTTTGGGAAAAAGGCTGGAGATTGAAAAAGCTGAGATAATAAAACTTAAAGCAAAGACTGTTTGTTCAGGCTTTCACTTAAATCATTGGTCAGATTTAACAACATGAATAAAAAAAAACAATTGATACCAGACTATTGCTATATACAAGAACATCAGACCACCAGTCATGTAACAAAACACAAGATACATGGCTGGTGAAACGACATCAGCAAGACAGGAAACAAGAGTGGATTTTCATCCATGTGATTATACATAAAGTATAGCTTTCCCTGGTGCTGGGGCGACAAATCAATGGCATCAATGTGTTGATGAGATTAATATGCACACAGAACTAATATATATACTAATAATACTAATTTGCAGAGAAATATATTTAGAGTTTATTCTAGGGTGTTTAATTGCTAAATGATTACCTCACTAATTGTACAATTTGTGTTCTGGATCATCAAACCAAACAGATATGTTGTGCAAGTGAAGTGAGACAGTGTCTAAGATATCCTTATATTTATTCACCCTTAGAACATTGTTTTCCTAAACAAACATTAAATGTTTTCTATAAAAATGTCAGATTACAGTAATTTCCTCTTCATTGCTGCCATTCTAATTGGTTAGCTATGTCATACAGGTTAGGAGCCAATCAGGACCTGAAATATAAACATTCTTGTGTTCTTGTGAACTGTTTAACAACTTTTATGCTGATAGATAAAATCATTTTAAGTCAGCTTCTCTACTACTTAAAATTATTGATTACATTACAAGAGTTTACTGCCAAGATTTTTTTTTTGTCTATTACAAGAGTTAGGCAAGCTAAACCAGCAACATGGAACCTTACACAAAACGTAAAGAGCCTTATTTAAATGAAAAATAAATGGAAGGAAAATTGTTTTACGGAGAAAATTCCAGCTATTTTATCTGGATTAGATCTGTTCCATCTTTTAATATTTGATGTAAGGTGATTTCATTGTGAATTCCGTTGCCCATCTTTGTCAGGACCCTCAAGTAAATATATATAATAATTCTTGTATAAGTGCAGATATTTTTTTTCTGCAGCTAACAAGATCACAAACAGTTCCATATAATTGCACTGTAAGATGCAAATGCTGTTTGGAATCCATGTTTAGCTCCAGGATACCTCCTCCTAATGCAGGTTGCCATGGTGATCACTAAGTGCAGGACTGGAATTCTTTTGCTGTAAAAGACATAAAAGACAGAAGAAAATGTGAAAGATTGAAATTTGCAAAGAGGAGTTTGCAACATTGATGTTTGTAACTAAAGAAGCAAAATCTTGACGTATGATTGGGTTTGGTCAGGTGTTTTACAAACATTAAAACTATTTGCATGAACCAATCAAAATATGACTTTAGTCATGTTTTGATGAGGGCACAAAACTAAAACATGCAAATATCTGTAAAGTCTAGTTTACGAGATATTGCATCTTAAAGGAAAAAAAAATTATCAGCTCACTTAATCAAGACCGTAAATTAATTGAGTATGCTTTGATGTAAACATAGTGGAATGTCTTTACTTAAAGCACAGTTTACAGTGCGGTGTATGATCTGTGTGTTCCTTTATCCTGTCTGGTTGGGACAGTATTCTCGTTGAAAAAGCAAAACATTTTTTAAAAATTCATGAGTTGGTAATCAGGTTTGCTTGGCATGTGTTTATTGTTTGTTCATTTTTTTCCAGTGTGACAGTCGAGGGGAGTTGCTGGTCTCTCTATCCTATCAGCCCGTGACTCACAGGCTAAATGTGGTGGTCCTCAAGGCCAAACATCTGCCCACCCTGGACATCAGTGGCCTGTCAGGAAGTAAGATTAAACATTAAAATATTTTCTTTCCCTTATTTTCAACATTTATTGATATTATACCTATATTACTCCATTCAATATCTCAATCAACAAAGTATTTTTCAACTTTATAAGTCTTTATAAACTTCTATATAAACTTTATACTGTAATTACATTCTAGTTATAATTAATATGAAATATCATAGTAATAAATTAAGGGGCTCACTATTTTTAATTGAAAGTTGATTATAATTTCTCCACATTTAAATACATTTTAAAACCTACTATGAGTAAAAATACATATTTTTGCCATATTTTGTAGTTATTTCCTTCTTAAAGGGGTCATGATCTGTGAAACTCAAATATGTTGGTATTTGGACATATATTAAAACAATCCTGCACAAAACTCAACTCAAAAGGTTTTTATTTGAGTCAGCGATGATATGACCTGGGCTACAAAGTAATATGGACACTCACCTTCTCTGGTAATTAACGGTAGTTAATATCATACCTGTAATGTTTGTGCTCATGTAGTCTGCATTTCATCCGAGTTTGTAGTGAAGAGCAGCTGGTATACAATTTCACTGAGCTGCTGCCTAGATTCAAGAGAGAAAGATTTATGAGCTTATGAAGATTTTATGAATTTATGAAGATCAACTACCCACCCCTCCAATCCTGACCTGGCCAGAAAATCACTGGATTTCGATACTTTTAGTAACTCTTCAATTCAGAAAAAATTAAATGTCCTTTTTTAAACCTCTATTGGTGCCATTTTTAAAATACGTTGTGCTTTGAGTGGTGAAATAAAATTGTGTGCTATCTCAATGAATGTCCAACAAGTCATTTTGCTTGAAAAACTGTTATTTGTACAATTTAAATCTATTTAGGATTTAGTTAAGTATTTAGATATAGGTAAATATAAAATAATTTATCCTAATTTACCTAACCAAATAACACTTAACCTGATAAAACATATTTTTTACTTTTTAATTTTGTCAGTATAATTGTATCTGGAAACATTTTTTATAAAAAATTGTAAAATTGTTACAAAACCAAATTATATGGACCCTATTGACATTTTTGTTTATCCTCTCCCTGGCAGACCCCTATGTTAAAGTGAACGTCTTCTACGGCCGCAAGAGGATCGCCAAGAAAAAGACGCATGTGAAGAAATCCACACTCAATCCTGTTTTCAACGAATCCTTCATCTACGATGTTCCCGCTGAGCTCATGCCGGACATCTCTGTGGAGTTTCTGGTCATTGATTTTGACCGCACCACTAAAAATGAGGTAGTGGGTCGCCTTGTCCTGGGTGGTCAGAGCCCCATCTCCTCTGGGGTTACTCACTGGAGGGAAGTGTGTGACAACCCCAGGCGGCAGATTGCCAAGTGGCATAATCTCATGGAGTACTAGTGTCAGGTGTCAAAATTTGGGAATCAATGTGTATGATACCACTTCCTTCCAGTCAGACATCGATAGAAGAAGCCCATTTAAGAGTCTCTTTGTTTCCTCCTGCAAAAGATCTCAGTAGATAAGTGTGATAAGTCTAATGAAACACTAACAGAAAAAAGCTATGTCGTGAAAAAAGGGGATATCATGACATATTAAAATGTTTGATGGTTATACCCCAGTATCCTCAATGCCCTTCATCAGTATACTCATTATTCACATACACTTTTCTCAATTAGCCGCATGTTAGAGATTATGAGATTCTGGTATTTTTACCAAAATTGAAGGCTGCAATCTTCCCATTTCTGCTTAAAAATTCTGGAATGCTTTTATATAAATACGAATGAACAGCATCAGGATATTATTTGCTAACATGCTCATATTTATCACTGGAATCAAAGCTTTTTATAGACATTATCAATTCCAAATTATGAGTGGTATTTCCAAAAAATACTCAAGCTGCATCCAAGGTAGGCGCTCCTATAAAATGATCATAGTTGTCGACACAAAAAGTCTGTAGCAGACAGAATGAATACAGGTTTTCAGATTTTAATATCAAACCCCCACTCTATGTTTTATGTTATGCAAATATTTTCTTATGTCCTCCACACATTTTTATTTAAAATCGTAAATCAGTTTTACCTTCATCATGTTAATATCATGTGAACAGGCCGAGGTCGTTATTTCACTTATCTTTAAATATTCCCTTGCGCCACCCCATGGTATTGAGCGGTAATGTTATGCTCATGTCAGGTTCTCTGAAAAGCAGTGCATCTGTTTTTGACATACTATGTTTTTGAACATTCTCCTCAGATAAAATACATTTTTATGGCATCCTAATTAGTATGGGATGGGACTCCCATGGAGTGCAGTGGAGTACTCTATTGTGGATAATGTGAATTTGGAAATACTACTCATGGCTTGAAGTACAGTAATCACCCATTCATTCATAAATCAGGGTTTGTGTATTGTTTCCATACAAATGAACTATCAAATGTCTGTGAAAATTTGGGAAACCATAGTAGCAACAATTTTTTGCATCTTTTTGGCCATTTGCTTCTTCACTTTTTTACGCATACAATTGTATTCAGAATTTACCTGAGAATGATTTCAAACACAGCTGTTTTTTTTTCTCCAAAACTGTTATTATGTTCAATTCTTCTTTGAATTTGGAGGATTACGTTATACAAAGAAAATGAATAGCTGTGGGCTTAAGTGAGCTCAGGATTTAAAAAAAACTTATTCTAGTCTAGTTTATTGTGTTTTACCATGTTTTAAGACTTTTTTTGTTATTGACTCTTACATGTCCAAACCACAAAAAAAGATCTAAAGTCTTTAGATTACAGTAAAAGTTAAATTGTCCAAGATATTTGGAAGCTGTTTGGTAATGTGTACTTTATACCAACAACATATGTCTTAAATGGCTACACAAAATACACAAAAATCTTAAGGCCATTCTGCTGTAATTGTTCATGTTTTCAAGATGTAAATACTGTATCAAAGAACATTTTTCTTTTCAAGGAAATCAACAAATATACCCTTAAAACTTTAGCCATAAATGTTTTCCTAAACCTTTTTCAATTCTTAACAGGGACATAAGATGTACATTTCTTTGAAAGCTCTTCTTTGATGAGATTCTTTAGGACATTTACAAAACCTCTTTCACTTACTATATTTAAATTAGTCAAACATAATGAAAAATGAAACCTTTTTCCTTCTTGAAAACAAGTCTGTTAAAATGACTAATTTTAAAGTTTGGCCCATTAAATGATCCCAAGCCATCGCTCACCCCACCTCAAGTGGAAGCCGACATCTGCGTTAAATTGCTGGGATTAAATGATGATTGTCTTTTAACTCACTGTGCAGGCATAGTAGACTGAGAAAAGTTGTGGATTCTAAGGTTTATGACATCATAAACTTAGAGCGGCAACATTTGGGTAAAAGACTAGTAGCGGATAAACCAATGGCTTGATTTTGATTATTGAAGGAGGCACTAATAAACCAAATCTGGAATAGTGAGATTTAACTTGTTGTTTTAATGGTCTTTGTCCGACCTGTTGGATATTTTGTACAATAAGTACAGTTTGTACAGTAAGCATCTAAATCTGAGTTTAATCTATTTTGAAAGCATAGAATTTCTAGTTTTTCTATTGTGTGTTTGGTTTTATGATTTTTTTTTTTGGTTATTTAATTATTAAGCCCAGTTATTTTAATATAATAATAGGCCAAATTGTTTTCATGAAGGGTCCCTCTGGAAGTGCGGTATGTGATTTTTCAAAGCTTGGTCAAACTGTACCAAAACACTTTTGTAGCCAAGCAGCAAAATATCAACAAGGCACTATTCGTCTGTGGGCTTTTTTTGAGATTTCAAAACAAACATGTGACATTAAAAACACGTTCTCGTCACGTTAATAGGATGTTGTTTTGTTAAGAAAATCAAATGTCCATGTAGTTGACATTTTGTTCCCCTCGAAGATCACATACCACGACTTTAAAAGCTTAAAAGTGTATTTGAATTTACCCTATATATTTTATAAATTAAAGTTGAGAAATATGCAGATTCACACCAATTTGTGCACTTTTGTTAAATACGGTATTTATTTTACTATTCGGTATGTCACAGACTGATTATATTAGTAACAACTGACCAAGTTAGGGTTTTGGATAAAGTGGCAGTTGTTGAAAAATAACCAAAGTAGATAGAGGATCATTTTGTGATGTGTGTGTATTGCAACCCTTGAACATAAATGTGATTTTGGGGGAGGATGAGCATGATAAAATAACATTCGCTTCAGTTCTCTAATGGTGTGTATATTTGTATGAGGTAGAGAAAATGTGTACCCTATGAAGTCATTCAATCCCCACAGGCCCCTAAGAAAAAATTTACAAGTCGTCTCCCCTGTGAGAATGAAATCATATTAGCATCGAGAGGAAATGAGTGAAGGAAAAGGCTGTCTGGCCATTACAGACACAATTCGTCATATTTAACAATCAAAATGAATACAGCAGTAAATTAGGCCCCAGCGTTCACTCCAGTTCAGCTCATTAGATCCCTATAATGAGATTAACTCTTGTTTATTAGGGAAAATAACACATTCCAATTCAACTAACACGAACGAATGTTCCCGTTGTGCTAAACTTTCAGGCCATGCATCTAAACATCAGAACGTTCTTAACCCTGCATGTATTCACTTTTGAAAATCCTGCTTTGAAACTTGTATATACACACATATATTACAGTTTTTAGTGGTTTATAAGACTGCAAAGTTCCTTTTGTAAAAACAGCAACCCATATCACAGGAGATGAACATGTTTTTCTTCATTGTACGCAACTTGTGTTCGCTTGAAGCCTTTTTATTTATCTGTTGTGCATAAACTAGTTTTTTTTTCCTGTGTCTATCATCAAAAATATGACCGCTATTAAATAAGGGGTTGTTGAAATGCACTACTTTTACTTGGAATGGAAATATTTTTTGTCTGTGAATATCCTCTTTCAGTTTTCTATCTGCCTCTCTTTTTTCTTTCGACACTCCTGACATTATTTTATGTTTTGCTATTGTGTGTTGTAAAAAATACATGAAAGCTGGAAAATGACATCAAATGGGCAAAGAAAACTGCTTTATAAATTTAGCAGTCCATAAAGACACCACAGCACCTACTGTACGTGGTGAAGGTGGAGATGTTTGTGATTCAGCTTTCTTTTAGATGTCCCTAAACCCACAGTAGACGGTAAACTGTGTTAGATCACAATTATTGTAGTGTATTTCATGTTGTTAGCTGGCCTTTCCCATTTTTGTACATACAAGCAAGTTGTTTGTGTACAATGTAAAAGATGTTCTTGACATAACTAGCTTCTACAGTAACAGCTCATGATTTGATTTCAGGGACATCTAACATGAAGTGTGAAGTGTAATGCATTGAGGGCAAGTTATCTGCATACTGCTGTGAGTTTAAGCTAAAACAATGTTACATTAATGCTGACTTGTACTGTGTGTTGGAGTTGTTAACACAATGGATGTGCAAATAAAATAAAAACTGATACACTACTAATGCACTTTTTATCTTTCATTTATAGTTCGACCTTACGTTTTAAAAAGTAATAAATCTTGCTGATCTAGGAACTGCAGTTCATTTACTTCCTGATACGCTTCGAGAGGGAAAGCAGGAGGTTGTCGCTTGTTCATACCACAGCGCACACGCTGAGAAATGAACACACATTGTGATGTATCATGAATAATTTATTTCATTTCTTTTCGGTTGAGAAAGACAACCTTTTGTGAGAAATGTTCTGTGCAACTAAAATTTATAGGTCAAGCCTGTTTGTCTTATTTTTTTGTTAACAGTTAGCACAACTTAAAAGAGTATGATTCTATGTTTATGTTACATTGTCCATAGCACTGCCCACTAACCAATCAGATGAGCCGCTAATGCATCTCAATAAAGATTGTACGCACTGACTGATCCAGAAAATATTTTTTTTAACTGTAAAGAAAAGGTTTTTGGATGTTCTGGGACAAAAGTGTTTTTATCTTACCAATAGATGAATAAAATAATCCAAAATGGGATTGTTTCTGTGCCAACAAGCACAACGAATCCAAGTGGGAGGAACAGAGAGTGCACAACTCGTTTCGTGAAGCACGACCATTTGAGGTTATTCAAAGACTTTGTTTACGATAAATACTGCCTTTTAAAGGTTATTGAGAGTGCAGTGATAGTCTAGAGGAGTCAAAAGTTTGTTATAAATTTTTTAAAAAGGGTGTAATATGGCACTTTTAAATTAATGAATAGATGCATTTAAGCAAAACTAGAAACACATGCTTGACCAAAAATAATACAATAATTAATCCATACCTATATCAATGTAGAACTATATAAGTTAATAAATAGATGAAAGAACAGAATAATAAAATGAATAAAGTATTCAATTAATTAATTTTACTCAATTGTTCATACCTTTAACACGTATATGTTATTTATTGATTTTAGTCAGTTCTGTTGTTTGCAGTCAGAAGAAGTAGAATCAATCCTTGATTATCAAGTAACAAATCTCAGTAACTAAATAAAGTTCTAGTTTAGACTGTAGTTAGCACCACCTCCATAGTGAACAAACACACTGAAAAATGCGTTATTCAATAAAGTGAATAAATAAATGTAGGTACAAATGTGTATTAAATAAGTGCTAAAATGTAGAAATCCGATAATGTATGGCTTACATATAAATGCTCTCTATTATTTATTTCGACATACTTTCTGTTTTTTCTTACTTTTTTTTGTCCCCAAACATTATTGTAGTTTGGAGGTGACCCGAAACCACAGGCGTTAGGACCCAAGCGCTGGTTGCTACTCCAGCCCTCCTCCATGGCTTTGTATGTTTACATTGTATGGCAGGAATTTTTAACATCAAATATTTAAACATCTTTTGCGTCAATACAAAGGTCCCGATGGCGACAGAGATCCCCTGACACAGGTAAGACTCTAGTTAGGCAGTTGTTAAACTTGTAGATATAGCAGTTGGTAAACTTGTAGATATATTGCGGAACGAATGTCACTTTAGCAAATGACTCAACGCTTGCGGCTCCTTTTCCTCGAAATTGTTATCTTACGTTACTTCAACTTAAACGTTTACGTTAAATTGGCGCCATGTTACTGGACGTTAATGAGCTAACGTTAACTCGCCCACGACGACAAACAATGTGAACTTTTTGTTCATTTTAAGAGGGATTAGAACTTTTCGAGTGCCAACAAACAGTTAATAAAACCATTTTTGCTATTACAGTAACACTAACCGCCGAACAACAGACCGTTATTAATGCGTTTAATAACGCTATTTTCCTTTCTGTTTGAGTCAAACGTTCTAATGTTAACTTGTTAGACGACATTAAAAGCCTAATGTGATCGCCTGTCCACAATTTTCTTCTATAAACTGACGTGAATGTGTTTTATCAGGTGTTACAGCCTTAAAGTTAAATATTTTAACGTCAAAATGCACTTTTAAGCTAATATTTGTCTTATACGTTGTATTATCAAAATCATTGTAATCTGAGGTGCTTCTGATAAGAAAGGGTTGAGAAAATTAGTTGTATTTTTTTTAACGTTTATCAATTAAATACATTTAAAAGTTACTATTCTGAAACAAAGCAGTATCTCAAACCAGTTTGAGCTGGCAGACACCAGTTGCTGAATGTTTTTGTGTCTTGCTTCTCTATTTAATTTTGTATTTATTGTGAAAATCTATTAGTGAGAAGAGAACCAAACATAAAAATGTTGTACAAAAAATGACAGTAAAGATTACAGTACAAAATGAAGGCACCAAGCCTATGAAAGCTTAATGTAACACTATACCCAAGGAGCAGCATGATGATGCTCGATGAAGAAAAAAGTGAGGTCAGCATGCATTTGCTTTTGACATTTGCATTCAAGGTCTGACCAAAAACATTTGCTCATACTTTAGCTATTCAGCTTCAGGCACAAGCAGTCCAAACCCATAATGAAGTGAGCTATTAACAAATGTAGTTCAGAACGAGTTCTGAAATACAAATACATCCAGGTTTTTTCCCAGTTGTTTCAGATATGCTGCACGAAACAGCAAATGCATTGTCAAAAGGAGAACGGAAAAATCCATCAGACAGGCCTTGCTGGCAGATAATCTATTATTGACTGTGGTTAATGTAACACCCACCCTCTGGATGCTTCAGTTTGTCACATGAAGAGCTTGACAGAATGACTCACTTCCTCTTTTCCATCAAGCGGGTGTCAAGCACAGCCTTAACAAGGGCCTGATGTTTGGGTGCAGTCACTGCTGGCGTCCAGCTCTGCAGTTGTGGAATCAGATGCTTTGTGCGTCTCACCTTAACATCATGACTGAACAAAACATCAGAGGGATCTTACGTCACTAAACCTTATCAATGCAATCATCTCGATATGTAACCCTATTTATTTCATGCTCTAATGTATCAGGGCTTTCATGCATTTTTTCCATTAGTACCCCAGTCTTTTTTACTGTGTCCATAACATGCCGCTAATTATGAGTTTTTATAAATTATCTATTTTATTGGAAAAGTATTACATGGAAGAATTGAGGTTTTAAACTAATATATAATATGCGCTATCTTTATCGCACCATAAACAAGGCTATATCAGGAAAACACATCATGGTGCATGCAGCTGCTCACTGAAGTAATATACAAGTCTTGAACATTGATAAGCTAAGAGAGAATTTGTGTTAAAAGTAAGGTGGTGATATTTTTCTCCGTGACTTGGAAATGGTTTGCATTCGAAAGGTCAAACATGCGTTGAATAATCTTTTTTCAAAAGCAAAACATGAAGGGAAAAAATGTGCAGCCGGCAGTGGCTGCTCCAGAAATCATTTTCAGCATTTTGAGACTTTTTGATGGCTTTTATACCATCTCCAGTTATTAATGCATGACTTTTGATTTCACCAATGTAACGCTTACATTAAATGTTCCATTCACGCAGCAATTGTTTTTTATTAAATAAATCCTTTGTTTGCACCTTGTTGACAAATAGCTGTCCATCACCATCCTTGACTAGTTGGAATTAATACTCTAGTCTTCTTGTTTAAATGATTTTTAACCGGCTATTGCGTATTTGAAAAGAAAATTGAATTGTGAATCAGACAAGCTTTTAAAATGTCTACAATGGAGGTTTTCTTTATTTGATATCATCCGCCTCCATCTATCATTCTCTTGAGCTTGAGCTTTCTGTGTCCGTCTGTTTGTCCCTTCCCTGTTCATCTTTCCATGTGTCCTTCAGTCCATCCGTGTGTTTTCCTCTGAAACTTTGTCAACAGGTTTCTGTTGTGCGCTGTGTGTTTCAGTTGAGTGGATGGAGTCCTCGAGGGGCACCGGGGGTCTCTCCCGCGAGTACAAACTGGTGATGTTAGGAGAGGGTGGTGTGGGCAAAAGTGGTGAGTAATGTTCTTTCTCTCTTTTCTTTTTTTTTTTTGACTTTTTTTGGGAGACCATAATTTGATATTTTGTGTGTTGAAATTTGCTCTCTCTCATTCGGGAGTCAGCTTTACTCTAATGGTTTAAGGCTTTAACGTGAAACTGGCTGGTCAGGTAAATAAGTAATGTGGTTTGCAAAAATTTGTGGTGTTTGCAAAAGTCAATGTTTCAAAAAGTACTTTATGGAACTTACTCTTGTAATAACATAACAATATTTTTAAAGTTAAAATGCTACTTTAAAAGGTAGAAAGGATAAAGTAAACATAAACTAAATACAAGGCGGATTGCCCTCCCAAAATATGTAAACTAATGAATAATGCAAGTCTTCTAAATGCTCTACACCAAATAGAAAATCACTGGAGATCACATGAAGTCACAGATTAATTATGCAAAATAATGCAAATCTTCGAAAGTTGCTCTTCCTAATTGGAACTAGCAGTAATAAAGGTTTCCTAAATGTCTTCCAAAAGTCATTAAAAATGCAATAAAAAGCAATTAAATTGGTGTTCAGATTTTTCTGATAGAACACTGAATGTTAATGTTACTACCCACAAAAACACACAAAATATGAGTAGGAATGTTATCAGGTGTGTTAATTGTTCATTAAAAATGTATGGATTACAAAATACTATGTTCAGGTTTGCTCAATGGGTTGCTTAAAAAAGTAGTAACAAGTAGGCTTGAGGAAGTGGCAGTGTCTATATATGTCTACTTTATAATTTATGATGATGTTTTAGATCACACTACGACCAATAGTTAAATGATCAGATTAATAAAATACTTGTTTGAATCTTTTAGTAGATTGGACCTTTAACACATAGCACACTGTGCCTCAAACCTTCATTGTGCAACAATAATTAAATACTCTTAAACCTGCATGTGCCAGAGATTCGTACATATTTGCTGCATTTATCGTGGTTTTAAATTACTGCTGGATTTAGGTCATGTCAGCTTCTGTTAAAGAGCTGCTAGAAAGTCACTTCATAGGCTTAATTCCTCTAGTGAGTGAGCCAGAGGTCACTAAACAAAGAGATCTGGAGGAAAAAGCATCCATCTTTAAAGGCCACACTGGTTCACTTCATTCAACAACATCACAATAGTAGCACATGATTACCAATAAGAATCAAAAGATCTTTTAAAATAATTGATCACACATTGTGCATTTGCATCATTGTTTTGACCCACATTCTAATACATCTTAACCAAAGTTAGATAAGGCTCTTCACGGTGCAAAACATCCTATATAAAAGAGCTTTTGGGGCGTGGCTCACTGGTCAGTCTGGTCCTTGAGAAGGTTGCATGCTTCTTCCTTCCCCATCAGGTGTCTGTTGCCTAGGAGACTAGCAGAGGTTGTCTGGTGAGCCTTTGCTCTCGCTGTTTGAGTTTGTCCCTCAGAAGGTTCTATAAGGTGACTGAGATTCTCTCTCTATCGCTGTCTCCATGGAAACAGAGCAGATACACACTGACAGCTGGGTGTGTTTGCAGCACATGACTGAGAAGATGTTTACCTGCTGCATTTCATGATGCGATAAGTGTATAAGCTTATGTTCCTCTTTGTTTCGTAGCTATCATCATGCAGTTTATAAGTCACAGATTTCCAGAGGATCATGACCCCACCATCGGTAAGGACAAACCCCATGCCTCCATTATTTCAACATTTCTTATTTACATCATGTTGCTTTCTGTAACCTTATGAGTGAAAATGGCCTGATTTATTTTCAACAGGACAGTATGTCTGTGTGAACAGTTCTAGGTTTTAATTTATGGTCTACTTGCAGAGAATCAAAAAGAGAGCACTGCCTGCTTGCAGTGTTGTAAGCAACACATTACAAAATAGTATATTACTGTAACAATTCTTTTTGAAGTAACGCAGTAGTGCCTTTTACCCATTTTATCTATGATATTTTTTCTATAATAAGTAACTAGTTATGTACTCGTTAATGCAAGTTACAATGCAGGTTTTGCTGAAAATGTAAAAATTGTCTAATAAAAGTCATGGGTGTCGCTAGACCCATTTTACTGAGGCACTTGCCCCAGTAAAACTCATCAGTGCCCCAGTAAAATTTAAAGTTGTATTTACAATTTAGTTTATCCCATAAGTCAACATTATTGAAAAAATGAATGCAATTAATAGTAATCAACTAAAAATACGAACGGAAAAAAACAATCCTTAAATGAAATGCCTGTTAAATAGTCAATGTGAAATGCATATACCTTTTTGAACAAGAGAGTTCACGTGAGAGAAGACGTAGTGCAGGTTAGTTTGGTTTAAGCATGCCTACTTAAAGTGCCGAGTCGAGATCGCTGGGTGCCCGGGTCTGAAGGACTTTGAGGTAAGATATAAAAATGACGGAACGGAAGCAGTGCTTGAAGTGAACAGATGTGCACCTTAATATAAAATAAGTTTCCACTTGACACGGACTTTTCACGGCATCGCAAACTCACCCCAAGCTCGTCTAGCGGGAAAGCTAGCGTTTTGACCTTTTTTAGGGGTTTCCATTTCAAATACTGAACAAATAAATCTAAAAAGTGTTCTTATGTGCTGAAAAGTAGAGCCCCAGTAGAGCTTTAGGTCTCACTACACCCCTGATAAAAGTATTGTAAGAAAAAAAAGGCAGATCTTTTGAATAAAAAAAAAAAATACGTACATAAGGTTGATTGTGCAATTTATATACATCTATCCTTTTTACTGTATTGGACCAACATATCTATATTGGATTGGATTCTCAGTGTCATTCAGTAATACTTCGTTATTGTTTTGTAGTCAATGTTTTTTTTTTTAAGTAGACTACTACACCATATGTTCTTAATATGTAAACAACAGCACACAATTCAATTCTGTATTGATTTGTTAAAAGTACCTTTTGTAATGTATAATGTAGTAACTCATTACATTTCTAAAAGAGTAACATTGTTGCGTAACAAATTACTTTTAAATTGCAGAAGTAAGTAGTATGTACTAGATTACAGTTTGCAAGTAACTTGTACAATACTGGCTGCCATTTTTAATATGTTTTCTTTTTTTTATACATTTTCCTAAGAGAGCAGCATGTTATTATTTGGACAGTAAAGTTTAAGAGAGAGTGCTAGGAGATCAGAAGGTCAGCGAATACTTGCGTCTGTGGTTGAACCTGATAGACAGATCAATATGTAGGATAACAGGCTGCTAAGCGTTCATTCAGTGTAACGTTTATAAACACACTTCTGTCCTAAAACACTTTAATTGCTATTCTTCTCTTGCTAAAGTTTATTCTTAAATGTCTTTTTCTTTCAGAGGATGCCTATAAAACACAGATCCGCATTGACGATGAGCCAGCAAATCTGGACATCTTGGACACAGCAGGGCAGGTACTGTAGGTGGCGTGACACTTGAAAGCAAACAGGATTTAGACATATGGTGAAGTGAGAGAGTTCAGATTAGCAGCTTTATTTAGAAGACATCGCTCTCACTTCTCTTTCTCTGCCTCTTTGTTGGTACTCTGTTCTACATAAAATCGAGAGATGGAAAACACGTGGAAGTTCCACCAGTGACGCAGCATGTTTTTTTTTTTCATACTCATTCACTCAGCACTTTAATAAAATACTTTAGTCATGTCTAAAAAAGTTTGAAGCTCAATCTTTTGATGAGGTTTTACTATTCCATTCTTAATAAAATCTACTATTCTACTTTTTACACAGGCAGTTTTACTTTCTATAAGCATTTGATAAACAAACTTTAAAAAGAAACTACAGAAATCTTAGGCACAGAAGTAACACCACATGGCTGTGTTTAAAATACTGTTTGCCAAGAACAGACCCTTAATTACAAGTGTTAAAAAGTGCAAATTAATAATTATGAAAGCAACATATTTATTTAAATGATATGTATTTAATTATACTCAAGTAAATAGTTAATAGACTCACAACTTGTATGTAAATATATATAAAAAATAGAAACATATATGTTAAAAAATATTTAAATATTTGGTTTTGGACTTTAACTCTTTGTTTACTTTTAAAATTTCCCCATCTATCACACATATAAAAAAAATGTTACATATAAATATATATTACAAATTGAATTAGTGCTGTCAATCGATTAAAAAAAATGTAACTAATTAATCGCAGTTTTTTTTATTAATCGCGATTAATCGCAATGATTAGACTGAAATGTTTTAAAATCTATAAATGTAAAATTGTATTCACTTAAATTGAAGACAAAGAAACTATTTCAATTCAAAATATGATTGTTTATTGATTTTTTTCCCTTAACACAGGTTTTGTCATGTAAACAACATACCATTAATATCCTCCAAATTAACTTTTTGCTTCTCTTCTTTGGTGGCTGTTAGTTTGTGGTCTCTTTAGTTTCTTGTTTTCCAGGACTCTGCCATTAACAGCTTGCTTAGTGAAACCTCATTCCTTTCATTTTTGGGAAGAAACTTTACGTCTTTAAATCTTGAAATAATGGCAGCAGTGATCTTCAGCTATGTGATATTAGTATTGTTCTTCCTTTTATATAATCTGAGGTAAAATCTTGTTTGAATTTAACTATATGCTGATCGTCCTCTTTTGACTCCATAATTTTGCAAGCGGCACAAGGCTGGCAATACCACTGAGCAGTAGAAAATTTATTTTACTTACATTATATTGTTCATCAACAAATTTATGTCTTCTTCAACTTTTTAAAATAGTTTTACATTAGTCTGAACTTATTTTTATTTTATGCAGCATACCTTAACAGTAGACACACACACACGCACACACACACAAGAAAAGAGATGGAGAAAACAATATCACCTGCAAGGTTCTGCCCATAAGTAACTTGCTGTTCCATTAGTTTGTGAGAATTGGATAAACTATGCTTTAGGTGCCCAACAATCTCGCGAACATTTAGCTAGCGCAGTATGTGGGCCGTGCAGGACAGGCGTTAACATGGAAGTAACGTTAGTTTTATATATATAACGTTAGTAACGATTTAAGCAGGTATTTATTGAGGTGGCCTGGTTTGAGTTTAGGCTGGAAAGTGTTGCTCAGATCTGACAACTAAGATTCTCCTGCAAACGCAAGAAATCCTGCTCGGCGTCCCAACAAATCAATATCTTGTTTGCTTTTCCCACGATCTCACGAATTCTCATTGACTTTACATATAAATCATCTGCCATTCCTGTTATTCAGTGGAAACAAAGCACAAGCTGGCAAATCACCTGAATATACTCCACAGTAAGGTCTAACAAAATTGAATCTTTACATAAAATCTTGCTGTATATCAATATGCTACTGTGCATTTGACATTTGACAGTCTGTGTCCGAGTTCTGCGGGTGTACAGCAGAAAAGTGTGCAGATTCTTGGACATATTACTTCCTTTACTTACTTACTATTACTTATAACCATTGCAAAGAATGAATATTGTACTGATTCATAATACAGTAGCTGATATTCTCTATTTAAATTACATTCTCTATATCAGCCATAAATTATTCCATCACTACATGACTTGATAGTTTAAGACTTGACTACATTCATTTGTTGTTGACATGTTTGTGTGATTTAATGTCCACCAGGCAGAGTTCACAGCGATGCGTGACCAGTACATGAGAGCTGGTGAAGGATTCATCATCTCATACTCCATCACAGACCGCCGTAGTTTCCAGGAAGCACGTCACTTTAAGCAGCTGATCTACCGTGTACGGCGGACAATCGACACTCCGGTCGTCCTAGTTGGAAACAAATCTGACCTGGTCCACCTCAGACAAGTGAGACGCCCCTCACCCTTATGATGTAGTCTGAACTCCAATGTATATATTGGCCTCTGCTCCAACTCCTACCCATGCTGTAGGTGCATGTTCAAAGTTCATGAGATTCCCACTAGAGCCCCCTCTGCACATCAGAAAGTCTCACGGATGTCATTGGCTGACTTTTCCCTAGATATCTGACTTTTCCCTACATCTTCTTTGAACGCAGTTTAAATACAGTTCTAGCCAGATAACTTTAACACACTTTGAATTAGTACTACTATATGTAATATCCTTAAAATAGGCATAAAAATAAAGTTAAAAAGGAAAAATAATTGCAAATTGTGTAAGATTGCTGTAATGAAATAAAAAGAGATTGTCAGTACTGAGAAAATCAGGCTAAACTGAATGCTTCTTGTTGTCTCTCATCATGTGCAGGTGTCTGTTGAAGAGGGCAAAGAGCTGGCCAGAGAGTTCCAGTGTCCATTTTTTGAGACCTCAGCAGCTTATCGATATTACATCGATGAAGTGTTTGCAGCACTGGTGCGTCAGATCCGTCAGCGTGAGGCTGAGTTTGTACGGGACAGCGAGAGGAAAACCAGGCGTAACAAGTCCTTCTGGAGTCGTATAAAATCACCCTTCCACAAAAAACAGCTGTTCAAACACTGACACGGCTACACTGGACACCCGCAGCTGAAGCGCAGGTGCCTGGAGAACTCGATTTGATGAGCGTTTGTTTGATTGTTTGTAATGATGCACTACCTGCAGTTTTTATTAAAGATTATTTCAGCATTTAGATCGCACTTGCTGTTTTCAGATCAAATGCTGATTTTGAATGTTTGAGATTAGGAAAGATTATTGGAAAGTATGTCATATTTAGCCGGTTTGGAAAGGAAGTGACAGTCAGGTGGTATAGAGGTCTTTTTTTAACTTATTGAAGTTGGAAGAAATGCCATGGAAGACTTAAAGGTACTCTATGTAATTTTTCTCCACTCTCAAACAACTATTAGTTTCTGAACCAGCAGGAAAAAATCTGAAACATAACTTTTCTTGTGTCTTCTGCCACGGAATTATGTCTGTCTGGTTATATTAAAGTTGAGAAAAGTTGGGGTGAATTGAGATGCAGAGCGTATATTTACTGGTTGGAGATGTTTGAAGGTCTTGTATGTTAAAGAAAAAGGGTTGAAGGGAGAAACAGGTGATTATGGAAGGTTATTGGTGGAAATGTTAATCTACTAGTATAAAAGTACTGTAAAGGAGTTGTATGTGATCTCTAGGGTCTGATGTTAAAATCAAAGCAAGCACACCCCTAGAGCAACAATGCCTCATAGATATTTTATATCTCCTGCTGATTAGTTCCAAGTTTGTTTTGTACCAGTCCTGTCTGTCTGTAAGAGCTCTCATAAGGAAGTTCTGAAAAATCATGGACCGCAACTGTAATACGGCTATACTTCTAATAGACAACCTTAAAGTCAGCGCTGTAGCTTTTCTATGATATTATGGGAACACTCCACTTTTTGGACATAAGCTCATTCTCCAACTCCCTATGAGATAATTCAGGGTTTTTTTTCTTTTGGGCTATTTTCCACTTCTGACCATGGCACTTTTAGCATAGCTTATCGTAGTTTATTGAAGTGGATTAGACCTGTAGCTTTTTCATACCAGTTTCAAGATGACTACATTTTGCCTTTTATATACAGTCTATCTTGTTTTAAGACCAATACAAATATAAAGTTGACATTTTCAATCCCAGTATTGTTACAAACTATGTTCTTTTTCTGCCGTATTTATTAAATGTAATTTTGCTACAGTCACTGGCTCAAACATGCTACTGGTCTAATCTGACCCATTGATCTATGCTAAGCTATGCTAAATATGCTATTTGAACACAACTGTTAAAAATTACTTCATATGTTGGAAAGTTGGACAATGAGCCTCAAGCAGTGCTCACATCAATAATGGGTAAATGACCCTGGGTGGATGCCATACAAGTTCAGGCCAATCACTGTTACAAGCATCAAACACAAAACTGCATTATCTACATGACATAGCCTGCAATGTCCCCCACAAGGATATAAGATCATGCCTTCCCATTGACTTTACACGTCAATCACTCGTAAAGCATGCAACCTCTGTTGGTGTGAACACTCGCTCAGAATGAGAAATGAGGAAAAGTAGAGTCTTCCCTCAAGGGCTTGATTCAGATCTTCTGCCTAATATACACTTTTTTGTATAATACACATGTCTAGGCAATTTACAAAGTTCTAAAATAATTCTTTGCATTTATAGATATTTTTGAGATTATCCAAAATGTTTTAATATGAGATCTTTTAAATAGTGAAGGATTCTTTTTTTTAATGAAGGTTACATTTTAATGGAATGGAATTCATTTTAATATTCAGTTAACTGCAGCTACTGTTCCAACATAATGCTGTTCACTTTACAGGCTGTTCATTCACTGTCATTACTTTTTATCAACATTATGTAATAAGGTTAGAGATTACATTACATTAAACTTTAAATTCTTGATTTACCGTGTGACTGAATAAACCTTTTATTTTGACTTGTTGGACACACTCTTAGATTTTTATGTTAGCTGTTAGTAGGGATGCATCGAATCGAAGGGAGATGATTCCTAATAAATCGAAATGAATGACTGTGAAATCTCACCGAGCGGATATTCAGATCTTTTTTAAAAAACACAACTGATCAACTTGTTCTTCTTCACAGGTGATAAAACACATATTCTGTAGAAAATGAAGAGCTTACTGCAGCTGTTGAATGTGGGTCACATTTTTTTTAACCCAATGTTTTTTTTCCTGTATTTATTTATTTTCATTAGAAATACATAAATAAAATTCACTCTAGCTATTTATTACTCTGTCTGTCTTGTTATTTCTAAACACATTAGTGTTATAGTTTATGTATAAAGTACACATGTGATTTTGAAGAAGTTATATTTAAAATACCTATCACAGGTTCACTTGTTAATTGGCGACACCTGGTGGGTATTTCATTTAGTTTCGTTTTAACATTTTTACAGAATATAAGTATCTAGTACTAAAATAAAAATTGCTTGCTTACCTTTGCTGAAAATAAAACCTGGCACGATTTAATATTACCAAGACGTAAAATTCAGTTGTATTAGCTTGTAGTATTTCTATTTACCAAAACGCAAACGACATGTCCCTCAGCGGCTGCCGTAGATAGATTAAACTGCCAAAGCGATACAAAATATTAAGTGTAGCCCAGCTTTATTGCAGCATAACCCTTGCTCCGAGCTTCAGTGAAGGTAGCCTGGCCTCAGAAAACATAAGGGATCTTCGTGGTGATCTTAGGTAGTTATACCCGAGGCAGTAAACACTGGTTTAAGACGCCTGAAGGACGCACGGGCCCAGTGCGCGCGATGGAGTCCTGGGTTAGATTCAGCGCGCAAAGTCAAGCCAAAGAGCGGGTCTTCAGGTACACAAACTGGAAGCTGCAAGCAAATTCATCACTTTAAAACACGTTATCTCCGCAGGAGTCATTATCTGTCTGACTACTGCAAAAATTAACTTTCTGTACATTGTTTATCTGCTTGTTTTGAGTGCTGCGGTTTTTAACAAATACACCAGTTTTTTTGTTCTATGTATCCCATATAATGTTATATATAGTGTGTTGAAAAAGTTATAATAAACTCTTAAATTCGTGATGGAATTATCTGTAACGATAGTCCTTTATGCCGTCACAACATACGGGTATTGGGTATTTACCGGACACCTGTCCGGTATATATGTTTTTACAGCTTTAAAACAACCATCAGATTAATAGGAAAATTGACTAGATAGCCAGCTATACTGAATCAGTTTAGCTGGTTTGTGAGTAAAGTAGAGGGCTTCGCTAACTACTGGGAAAGACTGAGAGATTGAATCTGCCCCTGATTTTTACTTTGAAATCAATATGTAGTTGAAAATGTAAACATTTTTTTTTTACAGTTTTTCTATTCTGATCAATTTAAACTCCAGCACAATCGGCTCAGATTCAGTCTGAAACACTAGTAAAGAACACAGCGGAATCAGGAAAACTAGCCACTGATAAATATATTGTTATTGGTAGTGAAATGTGAACAGGAGTGCAGAAGTATAAATACTTTTGTCCTCATGCTACTATTTTCAGACACCTGTTAACCCTTGAAGTTTGCAGCTAAACTGCCTTGAACTCACTGAACTTAGTGTAGTCACTGTTTATTCTGTTATTTGCCAATTTTGAACTTGCATTGTTCTGACAAGATGCCTTTTTGCAAAAAATGTAAAGGCATAGTCAATCTACAAAAGTTGACATCTGAGTAGAGTAAGAATTCAATTTGACCAATGACTGTGAGTACAAGTCCTCAAACCTGTGCTATGCATGAAACGACCCCTGCTAGGGCCATTCTGCCTTTCCCTTTTTGGATGTGTGCCCTGTATGGACACATTGCCCTGTATGGATGTGTGTGACTGGTGAGGTGTGTTTGGTTGTGGGCAGGAGGCCGTAGGTGAAGAATGGCAGCCACGTTCTGTCAGACTGCTCCAGGCCAGCTGAGGGCTACCAAGGTCGCTGATCACCACCGGAGTGTGAATTTTGGGCGAATGAATAATGCTCTGACAATTCTAAAATGTCTTTGAGTGTCTAGAAAAACGTTATAAAAATTTAAGGCGTTATTATTACAACTGTTTTTACAGTGTATAAATATATATATTTACACATCCATATATTTAACCATCCAAACAGTGTACATGCTCACTTTCATGACGTCTTTGTTCTTGGGTAGGGCTGCCCAGTATGCCTGCACACTACTGGGCTACACACTGCAGAGAGGAGGAGCTGCCGCTGAGCTTTTGAGCACCATCAAACAGCTGGAAGCCCACATCAGTCTAACCAGGAAATGTACGTCTCCATTTCTCTGTTTGCACTTGGAAATTCTTAAGATGGTGCTTTGTCTGTGTATACAACACAGAGCACAGTGACCAACTAACAACTAGTTTTAACCCTTTCAGTCTCTGTGCTCAGTAAAATGGCAGGATTTTTTTTTGCCTTCTAAGGACTTTCACTCCAATTAAAGCATGTTGTTCATTAAGGTTGATGTTTGTCATCCAGTAAAATAGCAGCAAGAAATTGTATGATTAAGAAATGTCACTACTCTAAACAGAAGCATGGCAGTATGTCACACTAAGTGGAGAAGAGAGCAAGATATTCAGTCTTATTCACATTAACTATTATTTGGAATTACTTTGTTACTATTACTTAATATGTTGAATAGAGAGATCAAAATAAGGTTGAAAATATGACGTTAAATAGCTAACTATTCCTTGAAATTAATAATAAAAAACAAATTCATACATGATTATTCAGTTTTGGAGATTTTTCATCAGGTAGCTGATTTTTCTCAGATCTTGGCAACTTTTACTTTTTTTTTTTGAAAGCTGGAAAATAATTCAGGTCTGAAGGGCCCTAAAAACTCCAGACATGCAGCTTAAGTTACTTACAGTTTATTTACTTACAGTATGATGTCGACGTACAGTACAACAGCATGCAATAGTCTTAAAGGTGTTGTATGCACCTCTTGTTAAATTTTTATTTTTAAACGGTCACACCCTAAAACCCCTTTGGGCTCGACATGTGTTTGAGAAAAACATACATCTCAAATCCAAATAAAGAATTTTCTCCCAACAAATTAGATTCAATGAGACTTACTCCTTTATGTCAAGGGATCCAACTTTAGACTCACTTCTGTGTAATATTGAACACCGATCTAGTGTAGACAAGTTTGTGTGCTTGTTTCAGTGATGCGGTTGGGGAACTCTGCTGAAGCTCTGGAAGCAGCAAAACGCACCATTCATCTTTCAGACTGCGTGTTGCGGCTCTGCATCACAGTGGCTCATTTGAACAGAGCCATGTATTTTGCCTGTGATAACGCATTGTGGGCCGGTAAAACAGGACTTCTGCCGCAGCTGGACCAGAATAAATGGAGCCAGAGATCGTTTAGGTACAGTGCACTCCAATGCTTGATGTAGTTTTGTGTTGTTTGTTTTATCAAAGCGTTTCCTACAAATTGTAAATTACAAACTCATTCCTTGCCTACTACACACTCTAACAAGTTTAAATCAAATAAAATCAAATAATGAAATATTTCTTTTTAAGATATCTAAAGCACATTTGCATCAATCATTTGTATAGGCAGCACATATTTATGTACTTACATTATATTCTAAGGTGAATCGTCTAGGACAAGGTTTTATGATTTTAGGAAATTGTATTTGGCGTTAGAAGAATAAAAAGAAAAGTTAAAGCTTTATAATTATTAGGGCTTTTTTTGGGGATACTTTTGTAACTCCTAAGTTATGCTTGTTCAATTGTGGAGGTTTTGTGCAAGTTTTTATAGTAGAAAAAGTTCTTTAGGGCAGACATCATATAAATACTTCTTAGCAAATGTGTATGAAATACATGTCATGGTGGTGCTGTGGGTAGCACAGTCGTCTCACAGCAAGAAGGTCACTGGTTCGAGCCTCGGCTGGGTCAGTTGCCATTTCTTGAGTGGAGTTTGCATGTTCTCCTTCTGATTGCGTGGGTTTACTCGGGGTTTCCTGCCATATAAGTCAATTGGGTAAGCGCAATTGTCCACAATGTGTGAGTGTGAATGACTGTGTGTGATGTTTCTGGTTTGGACGTCGGGTTCTAACCCCGGTCCTGTAAAAACTTAAAAACTGCTACTTCCCTATGCGCTCTGATGAGCAGCAACGATATTTACATTTACATTACATTTATGCATTTGGCAGACGCTTTTGTCCAAAGCGACTTACATCAGGGAAGAGACAATATGCAATCTGTACACCGTCAAAGTCTTATCTCACCTTCTCATAATATAAATTGTATCAACTGATCAATAAACCGAAGCAGGGAGGAAATAAAGGAAGAAGATAAAGACAGAGGAGGAAAAAAATAAAGTTTTTTTTATAGTAGATGTTTCGATATGATAGAGAGAGAGAACAGAATTATGTAGCCACAACATTTGAATTACTGTATATGAATGCTTTACCATAACTTTACAGCTTCACGTGAAATGTATTTCCTAAAGTCTTGAAAGAGTGACAGAAGAACTAAAGGACCCGGAGGACTCAAGAAAAGAACAAATCTTTTAGGTTTCTTGCTCTTACTGTGTTGGTAAATATTAGGGAGCGGTCACGTGACAAAAGGACCCAGGGCCGGACTGCACTCTTTAAAATCATTAATGGGGGGTCCTGGTACCTCTTTTCTCAAACAACTCTCTTAGTGCTCACTATACCATGTATGCTTGTTGACACTGTATGACACTGGGTTTAATTCTATGTAAGGTTGAACTTGTGAAATAAGTACTGTGTTCGGTCACCTCTTTCACCTCGATCTGAATTCCAGTGTGACACCTCTCCAATGAGAGCTGATCCAATTGAAAGGTCTAAAAATAACTGTTATGAATCCAAATGAAAGAAAACACATTCAATGGAAATCCAAAACTTTTACTGCTGGCGTATATCACCATGTTCTTGTTTAATTTTACTTACTACATTCAAGTAAATAACTCAATAAATCTCACTTCTTGTGAACAGATACTATTTGTTCGCTCTCATCCTCAACCTCACGAGAGATGCTTATGAAATCCGCCTGTTGATGGAGAGAGAGTCCCGCAACGGTTCCACGAAAAGCTTCATCTCCAGTCCATCTTCTCTAGCGTCGAGCCCAGAGAACGGGGAGTTCCCCCTCACCCCGTCCCCTTCCCCAGCACTCTTTCCCATCCCCATGATCTCAGCCAGAGTCAACCAACAGCTTCATCTGCTGCTAACCGTTCTGCGAAACAACCCTCCCCTGCTGCTGGACGTCCTGAAGAACGTGTGTGACCTCTTCATCCCTCTAGATCGCCTCGGCCTGTACCCCACTGGTTCCGGGTTTGTGGGGGCCTGCGGGCTCACGTCATCAATTCTGTCCATACTCACAATAGTCCACCCCTGGCTCAAACTCAAGCCCTAAGGGACACGGTAGAACTCCAGCACACCTTGATTTCTTTCTGAAGATGTGTGGAGGTTTGCTCCAGTTTGAGAAATGATCATAATAGACTCTGTTAATCTGTTTTAAAGTCAAAGTTCACATTCACCGTTTATTCAGTAGAGCATTTCCTCAGAAATATTTTGGATGGATCTGAGGATGGGCTCGCCTTAGAAATAAATGTTCTCCATGTTCCTATACAAACTAAAAAGACTATACTGATTATTCAAATCGATTAACAAATACATATCGTCAACTGTTTTTTTTTGTTTTTTTAATCTTTGTAACTTGAAGTTGTGAGGAGCTGTGTTTTTTTGATTCTTCATGGAATCAATGTGATTTGAGAATAAAAAAAAAAAACATTTCAGAATTGTTTTTTTATATCAGTTTGAAGTGACAAGTCTAATTTTTTTTTTAAATCATTCCTCTTTCATGTCCACATATTATGGCGGAATTCACAAAAATTTGTCCTCCACTTATAGTTACATATTCAGGACTGATTGTGTGGCGAGGTGTGCTTAAACCCAGAATAAAGGAGAAGTCACTATCAGAATGGCTGCATTGCCACATGTAACATTTTTGCACTTCTCAAACTTCAAGAAATCAATTCTGTTGACCTGTAATCATTTTAAATTTGTCTTTATTCACTATTGTTTGTCTCGTCAGAAGTATTGGTTTATTTTCATTGCTTTGATTATACAGACCTCAACCAGAGGTTTGGGATTTCAGGTTATTATAGTAGCTTAGTTTTTTCATAACTGACATCACTGTACCATAATACTGTTACAACTCTGTAAAAAGAGTTTTTTGAATGCAGATGTGTATATTTACACTTTTATGAAACAATCTTTTGCTGCTTGAATGTAAATGCTATGCATCTTTGAGGTTGAGTTTGTGTATGAGCTGTGAATCTGACTAAAATAAAATAATTGGTTTTTTAACCTAATTGTTTTGTTCGTTTTATATCTAGAAATTTTCTGAGGACATTTAAAGTATGGTTTAAATGTGTTTCTATCTTGTATGCTCTTTGGTGTATATCACCACTAGATGGAGATAGAGGCTTTATTTAACCTCCAGAAGCTTTCTTTTGCAATGCAGCGTGAAGCTGAGGGCAGATGTTGCACTGCACAAACATGTGTCTAAATGTGCTTATTTATAAAGGTTTTTTTAATGTTTATAAATCCCTCAAAACCATTTAAATATTATTACTTGAGAAGCTAGAAAACGGCACCTTAAACTGCGCTAGAATTGGATCCTTCAGTAGATAAATGGCCTCTTAATGGGATAAAGATGGCTTGCTAGTCGCCACCAGATTGATTGTGTAGAGATCGGTTTGACCAGATCTCGGTTCTCTTTCACAGACTCGAACAATAGGTTCTCTATCATCTGATAATAAAAGCTGTTACTTGCCAGGTAACCTCATGTGAATATTTATATGAAACTATTAACTCAAAATATTCCAGTTTGCTCAAACATAATCAACTATAAACAGCAAATAAATAAAATAGCCTTATTTACTTTTACCGAAATGACAACATTTTTGGACAAAGAAATATGTAATCACATTATGATTACTTCTAAAATCCTCGTGAGAACGCTTGTGGAAAATAAAAAGCATAATTAGTTACATTATTATAGGACTATAAAAGGTTTCTATATAACAAATCTGTATTCTTTTACTTAATTTGTTTTAAGTCAGTGTTAAATGAATTCATTTTTGTACGTCTGGTTACCTTACAGTGAAGATAGTAATTTTCTAGTCACCTTTTTTGGATAAAGAAATCAGCAACATTTTTATAAAAAGAACAAAAAAAGTATTACATTTCCTATTAAATGATGATTATTTTTTCTGAATACATGTTATAAAAAATGTTAAGATACTAAAATATGCAGTTCTAAACATTATGCTGATACATAATGGCTGTTTGTGAGCTTAATGGCACAGAGTGCAGCACTTTGCCCCCTGCTGTGAACGAGCGGTGGTGCGGGTCTCTCCTCCCACTCTCTCTGTGCTGCTAGTGCTACATCACACTGATTCAAATTCTCTCTGTCACTCTCATGTTTTTTTGCATTGCCCCCATCCTGCTGTTGATCTATAGAGCTAGAGATCTGCCAAAACAGTCTGAATTCGACTTGTGTTGATTTGAATTATTGTCAATTGTAATTTAATAAACCTGAATATTATATGCCATGAAAAAAGATTTTGAATGTGAATTTCTTTCTTTCTTCGAATTTGAATTTCTTTCTTCGAATTTGAATAATGTAAATCTGATTCATCCTTATAACTGCAAACTTAAAAAAGCTAGTTCAGAACCCCTTTAATTTTCACACATAATACATGTTTGAATCAGGTGATTTTATTTAGTTTGAAAAAAAGATTTAAGCACTATTTAAAGAAAGTCCTTCTTTAGTCCTACACAAAAATGGACTTCTTTGTCCTAAACAAAAACATTGTGGTGTAAATGTGGTGTAAAATATATGTATGTTAGACTACTAATATCCGGTAGTCATGGAAGGCATTAAAGGTCTTAGTGATTGAGAGTTCTCCTCAGATGTTTGGACCTCAGGAACAGAGATGTGGACACACACAGTGCTGCAGACGGTAATATTAAACCAGGACCCACAGTGCTACTGAAAGAGATGGAGAGAGGATGAGTAATGTCTGTCTCTTCCCAGCGGAGCAGGTCTTTTCATGAGTCTGAGCCAAGCTGTGCTTAATGCCGGGTTAATAGACAGAAGATCTTCGCTAAAAGCCTTACATAAGCTTGGTTGTGACCTCCAGAACATGAAGACCAAACAAACTGACAAAAAATTGTGTTTTTTTTTATGGAAGTATAAAATATAAAGCTAAGCGTGGGGAGATGTGATTGGTTACTGGTTAAATGGAAAGTATTACGTTAAACTAAAAATGGTTTCTCGCTGGTGTGTTTTCCACCTATTTTAACACTTGCAATTATTGTTTATATGCATTTTATAAAATTAGGTTCTATTGATGATAGAAGTTCAGCCACACAGTCACAGTTTAAAAACAAGCTGTGTCATGATCAGGGTGTCAGTGACTGTCTTTTGCTTCCTCATGATTCTGAAGCCTATTAGGCCAGATTGAGACAATTTCAAGTCTGAGAAAACAGTTGCAGTTATTTAGCATTAATTACTTAACTAGATTTAGACACTTGGATCCAGCAATATTGGACTTTTTTTTGTAAACTTCAATCCTTAATCATTGAATATAACAAGGTTTACTTATTGAACCAATGATTGAATAAAAGGAAGTAATTGGTCCTATATGTGATTTCTAATGAATGAAATAGATTTTATTCAATTTGTTGTTCTTTATTTATCTTTTACTCACAACATTTCCATTAGTCAAAGGAATTGGAAATGAAGAGTTTTGATTCTATGAAGATTTGCGTTCTTTCCCATGATTATTTCCTGTCTCGGATCATTTTATCTGAAACTTTTCTTTGACTGGACTTTCCCATCACACACCGTGTATTGTATTATAATGTCACATTATCTCCTGCTCCTCCAGTTATCCTTCCTGAGCTTGGTGGTTTATCTTTTGTCCTCAGCTGATCCATACAAATAGTTGGTGAGTGTTCGGATCATGTGTCTGTATTGCTCACAATCCTATCAGATGGGAGAAATGGTGATTGTGATCAGTGTATGAAGCGGATACGTGCTGTGTGCTGGATTGGATACGGGAGGATGCGAGGACGTTTTACCCTCTCTCATCACAGTGAAGGAGATAAAAGTGTTCTTGGACTCGTTTAAGTCTTCACAGAATAAAAAGAGTCGTGTTGGGTGAAGAGGAGAGATATGAAGACAATATGATTGGATGTAGATTTGTCAAAACAGGTCATGGCTGGTATAATTGAATTTACATTGCCCATTACCAGAACAGGTTTAACATTAGGTTTTAGGTTGTTCCATTTTTAGCTGAAGACAATGAGATGTTTTAGTGTGTTAAAAAATAACGATATAATAAAATTCATTCTTACTTTTTGTATACTTTAACCCTTGTATGGTGTTCGGGTCTGTGGGAAGAAAAATTAAACAAGCATTTATTATTTGAAGCTGAGATTCACTGGGCTTGGCTCATTTCCTGTGAAAAACATATTTCAGACCAGATTTTTTATGACCCCACACGTACGCCCCCCTACACATTTATATTACACACAAGGTGTTCGGGTCTACTGGACCCGGGGCATGTTAAAGTGTGAAAATGGTAGATTATTTACCTTAATTCTCTCTTCCCACACAAACATAAATCACACAACAACATAATATTTTACATTTTAGAATAAAATTGTGTGATTGTGTGAAATAAAAGCGGCAAAATGCAATGGGTCCAGCAGACCCACCAACCCTGCCAAAGTAACAATAATGAGAACACCACACATGTGTGCTATGGAATCTGTGTTGAGAAGGCATAGCGATTATGACAAGTACAGCAGTAGGATTAGTGTGAGCGCTCCAAAATAATCATGCTCATGGAGAAAGTTCAAACTTGTACATTTTTCGACATTTGCAGTCAAGTCAACCAGTAGCTTACTAGAGTAGTCACCTGAGAAAATCCCCAAATCCAGCAACGGTGGAGGGTGAACTTCTACAGAAATTTTGTGAGTGAACATTCGCAAGATAGTCTTACATTATTTTAGGTCTTTCCAAGATGGTGGCATGCAAGATTCTATGGAAATAATGCCGTTAACAAATAGCACATGCAGCTTAAAACACTGCCAAGCATCAAACACTGGTGAGAAAAGAAAGAATACATATGAAGGAAGAGATGGGGCAAAGACACAGACATGTCTGGAGCAGCTGAGAGTAACTTGAGATGGAGGAGCAGAGCCTAGAGAAGATGATGGAGACCAGTGCAGGAACAAACAGGTAAGTGAAGATAGGTAAAACGCTGAATGAAGCAATTTGAGGTTTTCACAGACAAAGAGTGCACTGTGTCCTGGGAATTTGAAGGACATTTAAAGAATGCTGGGATGAAGTGTGGGATGCTGCTGATCGATTTATGAGTTCATAATAATGTCATAATGTCAGGTGAAAGTGTTAAGAGTATTGATGGGGAAAGACTGGCACACAAGGATATATGAAATGTGGAGTGCGTAGGGTGCCGAACCTGACATCATGAATGAATCAACCCAGCTCATGAGCAAATGCATGAACACTGCAAAAGCCCAGACCGCTAAGTGTTAGAAAAGCAATTGATGAGTGACAGTGTTTATGGTTTTAGAATTTAATAATTACCAAATAAGAGAAAAAAGCTTTTAATTCCATTTAATTTTCTTTAGAAAGCAATGAACTTTCCGTTAACCACTCAAGACTAAAACGTATTGGTCAATATAACTAGAAAACGTGCGTTTGCTTCCCTGGTTTTTTTTTTAGCTGTATTTTTAACAGACTCAATAGAGTAAAACTATGTATGATTTGAAAAAAGTGTTCAGTATGTGAGACAAACATGGTTCGAGTCTTTAAATGGTGACATTAAATGTGGCCCAAAAGACTAGTCCTTGACCCTAAACCTGAAATTTATTAATGAATCTATTATTTATTTGTACTACCTCTATTTCATCATACACGTTGAATAAACTTTTATTCTATTTTATTCTAAATAGCTATTTACTTATAATCTTTGTTTACTGTTCAATTTTACTTGCGTACCAAGGCAAATTGTCTGTGTTGTAATAGAATTTTAATACTCATGGACATGATTTATGAACACAATCGCAAACAGCAATTTATTAGTTGTTCCAAACATGAATTAAGCTCATACCTTGATATCAATGAAGAATGTGATCACATTGCAAGCACCATGGAGGGAGAAAGAAGAGGAAAGAGAGGAAAGAAGAGGAAAAGGAGAGACACGAGCAACGCAAAATACGTCCACTCGCTAGTGTAGGTAGAGAGAGAGAGCCAGCCCGAGGAAAGCCCCTAAACCCTGAGAGTCCCTTCAGTTTAAATCCCGCCTCTCTACGTCACTTCCTGTTTCCTCCCAAATATACATACAAATACAATATTATTTGAGAATTACTTACAATGATTAAATATTCTATTAAATTCCCCCCTTTTTGTCACAAGACAAATAGGTTTTGAAATTTAATCATTGAACATTCACCTTCAGACGATAAGCATTCCTATCAAACATATCCTATCAAACAGTTTTATCTGTAAGGCAAAATCATTCAACAATATACATTATTCTATGTCATTCAAATGTTTCTTAGCAATGTCTCTTTCAATTATCCTACATAATTCCTTCCCATCATTAAAGAAAATATGAGATATATAAGCAAATTAGTAATTCACATTCTTAATCTACAATAACCCACATTACTAATGACAAAATTTCAGTATTGCCAAATATTGACAAACATCTCCTTGCTTCTTTGATTTCAGCCAAAAGTTAAAGACTTAAAATCCTTTTAACTGTCCCTTCTCTAATTGCTGAATGCTGTTTGTCTTGCCTTTTCCTTATTTTCCAGTTTCAGAATAACACAATAAATAAACAAAATAAAAACATGTAAAAATAAAAACAAGTCTTTAATCCCAGAGTTCCTTCGAAACAGTTTCCTCGAAAAGGTAATCCACGGTATGTTCCTTTTTGCATTCACAAAAGACAAGGCAAGCTTGTGAAGATCCTCCAGATTACGATGATTTTGAATTCCCATAATCTATAGTTCCAACCAGTACTCCTAACCTCCCCACAGGTCTAATTACATAATACCAAACTGTCTGCTTGTCATCTGCTTTGGTTCTATAGGTTTATTATTATATATAAAATGTATAACTACAGAATCTCTCTCTAATATTTCAAGCATTTTACTCATTTCATATTGAAACAGCAACAATCAATACGTACAAAATAATTCCTTAATTATTTCATATGATAGCAATTCCCTTATTATTTTATATGCTAATAATTAATCAATTATTTACTTACTCCCCCCTTTTGCTGTAAAAAATATCCAATGTCAAACTGCTCTTAACGATCGCATCACTATTGTTTATATGATCGCATCTCTATTGTTTACATTTCATCAATCGATATGTTCTAACTTCACTTCAGTCTAATTAGCTAAGAATAACATTCTTCAAGTCAAACCCTTAATAATTTAACACCACAGTTATTTCTACCCTTTAGAATGTAAGAGTGTCAGCAAGAATCAAAGGAAAGGTGTACAGAACAGTAGTGAGACCAGCTATGATGTATGGGTTAGAGACTGTAGCAGTGAGGAAGAGACACGAGGCAGAGATGGAAGTAGCAGAGATGAGGATGTTGAGGTTCAGTTTAGGAGTGACAAGGATGGACAAGATTAGGAACGAGCACATCAGAGGAACAGCTCAGGTTGGTTGTTTTGGAGACAAAGTCAGAGAAGCCAGATTGAGATGGTTTGGACGTGTGCAGAGAAGGGATAGTAGTTACATTGGTAGAAGGATGTTGGAGATGGAGCTGCCAGGCAAGAGGGCAAGAGGAAGGCCAAAGACAAGTTATATGGGTGTGCTGAAGGAGGACATGAAGGTAATTGGTGCAAGAGTAGAGGATACTGTGGCCAGAGTTAGGTGGAAACAGATGATTTGCTGTGGCGACCCCTAAACTGGGAACAGCCAAAAGAAGAAGAAGAAGAAGAATGTAAAGAAAAACCTCACGATTGCCATCGGTGAATCTATAAATCTAATAGAACATAACCATTACCTGTATAACCTTTACTATTACAGTGTGTGTTTGCGTGTGTGTGCGTGTGTGGGTGCGCGTGATTGTGCGTGCGCGAGTGTGTGTGTGTGCATGTTTGTGCGCATGTGTGTGTGTGTGTCATCAAGGGCATTAGAGATTGGGCTCAAAATCATAAAGAGGTTTGTTAAAAATAAGTAAAAAGTGGAACAGTATAACTTATAACTTAACTGTTCACAGAATTTCATTCATTCATCCATCTTCATATCAGCTTTCATTTCATGTCGGGGTCGCCACAGCGGAATGAACCACCAACTCTCTGGCATATGTTTTACGCAGCAGATGCCCTTCCAGCTGCAACCCATCGCTGGGAAACTTTAACACTATGGACAATCGATCTTACTCAATTCACTTATACCGCATGTCTTTGGACTTGTGGGGAAACCGGAGCACCCGGAGAAAACCCACGCGATCACGGGGAGAACATGCAAACTCCACACAGAAATGCCAACCAACAAAGCCGAGGCTCGAACCAGCGACCTTCTTGCTGTGAGACGACCGTGCTACCCACTGCGGCACTGTGATGCTTTACAGAATTTCAAATAAGCATAAATAATGGATAACTCAACTTACTGGGTGCAAGAACGAGTAACTATAATACCGGAGCCATAGAGACACTGTAACAGATGAGTAATGTCAATAATAATGTAGACTGAATATAAAATAAAATGGCTTTCTTGCAATGGAATACAGTACGTAGCTCAAACCAGTCTGAAAGTGATGTAATTTCATTTAATGTAGCATAAAAGAAATAGGCTAGACATTCAATTTAAAGTTGACTTGGCTGAAGCATGGGCCATTAATTGGTCAAGTGTGGGTCATCTCGTGTTCCTGGAATCAGGACTTGGTCCAGTCATTACTGTGATTTATTGTGGTACATGGGCCAAGTCAGCGCTAGGCCAAGTAAAAATATTTAAATAGGTAATGATCCAGCTGATAATCTTAACCAGAAAGTGATGACAAGAGAAAAGCTTCTTTCAATGGGATCTTGGGTTCATGCAGGGTGTGATTCCCTGGGATCTAGGGTCCATGATTGTTCACAGGTGTCAGTACTATGCTCATCAATGAATGAAACTACGTTTAAGAGAGACACCTGACAAGGTTTGAGTTTTAAAGACTTTTAAATTAAAGGCTATTTTAATATGTATACTATGTCAAAATTTCCTTCATTGACATTGAGGTGACATTTTTAAGTTGGAAACGGTTGACTGTCACTGATGTCAGTGAATAACTCTAAACATCTAAAATCATCCCTCATTGTTAACAGTTGTCTAGCATTCATCCTTGAGATTCTCTGTCCAAGTTGAGATCAATGGACTTAATTTGTTGACCAGCTGTTAAACTAATATATCTTCTATATACGTGGACAAACGTTTTCTTAAATTTCAATGGAATCACAGACTTGGTTGAAAATTAAACTAAAATGTGTATTATTTTCTTAGAGCTTATCAATTGTTTGAAACATATTATGAAAACTTACTTGTTGAAAGGTGTTTGCACCTTTTAGCATTACGAAAAAACAGTGCTGTTTTGGGACCAAGCTTATGGCATCTCTCCTGCCGGGTCTGCCCACCACTTATGATTGACAGGTGAAATGGTTGTCCAATCAATATCCAAATAATGTGACCTACATGCACAAAACAAGTGAACAACACTCAAAATTGTATCAACAGTTTTAGCATGTTTAAATATAAACCATTTTTCTTGTAAGAGGAGTATTCAAATAATAGATTTTATTCTGTTATGAAACGTGCATAAAAAACATAATATTTCTTTATAGTACCTTTCATTGCAGATCCTTGTTTTTTATGTTGATTTTGCAAAAACTGCTTGAATCAACACATCTTCAAGATGACAGCCAATCGTAATGGACTTACCAGCACTGTTGTGCAGATGATCCCGATCAAATAACCCAACCAACTCTCAGTCTGCTTTACTCTATAGATTAAGGATTGCATTTAATATCCTCATAATGAAAGCATTCTGAAAAAAATACAATGTGTTTTACTTTGTTCACGCACTGGACACCGTTTTTAATAAACATAGCAATGTGGTATGTTTCCAAACATATTTGTTACTGAACACTAACTTTGCTGTCTGCTCAACTTTTTCTTGTTAACCATCCTTGAGAGTACACAAATACAGCTGTACTGGGTCATCTCATCGCAGACACTAGATGTATCAGTCCACCATAAAAAGGGCATAACAGGACCCCATTAAAACCATTATTATAAAATATGGTTTTGTAACAAACACAACAGTCAGCAAACAATGACAATTTTTATCATCTCAGTTTCAACTCAGCTCAGAGTTATCATGAGCGTGTTTATCTGCACATCTGCTTTATCTCAACAGTGTGAGTCCCAGAGCTCACGTAGGCACGGTCTGGCCTTCAGTTTGAGCTGTAGATCACTCAGCAGCATCTCACAGACCTGAAAGGGTGATTGCTAGACTGTCTATCTAGATTAGCAAGAGAGGCCAGCTGGACACACAGAACACCCAAGCATCCATCGCAAACATCTCAATTTAAAGACTTTTTAAAGCAGCAAGGAAGCGTGTGGGGCAGAGGTTATTTATGTTCCTATTTGAGCTTTTTATCATCTCAACCTTCGGTGAAGTATTAAACAACAACGCAGATAAATTTTAATAAATTTCTGTTTGGGATAACATCTGTTTATTGGAACTTTTTCTTTTTTCTGTGTACAATTTTTGCTCAACATATAAATATTGATTTGATTAGTTTATATGAAAACATGGCCTATAACTCAAAGTTTTATTATTAACAAAAGTTTAACATTTGTTGTTTAAAATAGCTAGTTTAAAGTACAAAAACAGGATGTTTTCATAATATTTTGAAGAAAAAATTGACAGCTCAAAGAAAATTTGTGTGGATCAATAAAAAACATTTTTGTACATTTTTTTGTTATATTTTAAATGAAGTTTGTTTTCATTTCCATTGTTCGTTCCATAACCTTGCTGCCATCCGTCCACAGCACAGAGCTGCTCCCAGAGGATCGTGGGACATGCTGCGCTAAAGAACGAGGCTTGGCAAGCAGCACGTAGCTGCAGTAATTTTAGTCCCTGAAGACAGAAGGACAAACAGGGCTGGGCAGATTTGCTGTTTAGGCCCTAGAGAGACCTCGAAGGCTGTCCCAGACCCAGACAGAGGCTCCTGCCAAACTGCTGCTCTCATAAACCCCTGACCCAGAGCTGTGCTGATTCTCTTCCCAAGTGTCACAGATGCTGTGCTCTTTAAAGTGTGGAATAAAAGATTAAGGATAATAATTAAGCATAACATTTTAAGAAATGAAGTGAAACTTGTTTTCATTTTACATTGGGATTGTGGTACTGTAAACAATTAAATCATTTTAAATTGAAACCTAGAGTTTCGTCTTGTTTCAGTCTGTATACTCTTTATGCAACTCACATGTGATCCAAAAGTTCAAATTAAGGCAAGAGGAGTGCTTTGTTTGCAGAAGACAGGGTTTGTTATTCCATTGAGAAGACCTGTTCACCTCGAAATAATAAGAACTTTCCTCATGCCTCATCCCACATAGTAATTTTTACTTGGCCCAGCTCTGGCTTACTCAATCCATTTTGCTTGGCGCAAGTATCAGAATCAAAATCAGAAGAATGTTTATTGCCAAGTGTGCATGCGCACACACACACACACACACGCACACACACCCACAAAACACTCTCCTGCAGTCGTTGTATTGAAATGCTTCAAAGTTCTTTCAGCTTGCAGGCTTTTGTAAATGTAACACATTAATGGTGAGGAAGTAGAAGAGTAATGATGTTTATTCACTGGGTCAGACTATGGGAAAAATGACAAAAAGCTAAAAATGTAGAAAAAAATTATTTAAAACATTTTCAAATCCAAACTGCACTGCCGAGCATTTCTCTGTTTTCCTATAATTTTCTCTCCCTCTCTTTTTCTCATCTGCTTAACTGAGCTCCACATGGTTAAGCTTCACCACTCTTGAATGCACAGATACTCTGGCATGGCTGGGCAGAAAGCCCTGAAAGGACCAACAGCAAACATCTCTGCCTCCTAAGTCACCCTCCACAAATTCCCCTCACTACACACACACTGTATAGCTCAAATCAAAGATCTCATGCAATCCGAGAGTGTGCTGTTGTCTGCTGTTCTCCATGTTACACAGGGACACAGAAAAAGCCATTATTGTCTGGTGCTCCATGGCTCAGCTCATAGAAAACAAGTCCAGCGGCCACTGGACACCTGTGAGCAGTAATGAAAGGTATGAAAAGCAGCCAAGAGATGCTTGGGAGGAGGCTGCGGCCTCTAATGAGTATCACTGATTACATTATACAGACCTGCTGTGCTGAGAGGGTGGTCCTCTCATACTTTTATGAGTGTGAAAGTAGAAATAGTGCACCCCAAACTGTAGTATACATAAAAAGGTATCCTAGCGGTGTCCGAATGTGTACTTTGCCTGGTTCGATTTTAAAATGCAGATCAATGGATGCTCAACTGGATGATATTACCCACAATCCACTGCGCTCAGGCGAGAACATTTTTCTCTTAGACCCAAACAAAAAAGATGAACAGAAGAAAAATAATAGCAGTATAAAAATGTGGACAGCATTTTCTAAAGAAAGTTATTTCTATTTTTTTTATATTTTTAGATGAATGGGAAAGAAGGAGTTAAATTCTCAACTTCTTCTGTCACGTGATGTTTTAGTGCACCCCAGATCCTGTTCACTCTCGTCTTACGTCGAAATTTTCTTCTGAAAATAAGTATCTACTTTAAGAGTGCGGCATGAGTATTGGGGTTTGGACATTGCATTAGATTTTGTAATAAAATGTTGCTCGCACTATTTTTGCTTCCATGAAGTAGAACCAACTTGTCAGTTACATGGGTAACAAAAGTAGATTCCAACAAACTATGTTTAATAAGAAATTAAAAGTGTACAATATGCTGAAATAACCCAACAATACATGGCAATGACAAATGCTCTTCTGTTCTGGGTTTGGAATTCTCATGGGCAATTGTTCCAGTCAATTCTCTTTTGCTTACCATGACTTGCATGATGCCATTTTGACACAAATAGTTATTTATCTAATTATTGTAAACCAATAAAGAAGATTTGTACAAATCATCATTTTGTGGGTAAAACCATGAATTTTGTTTGGTAATTTGAACACTATTTTTCACATTTTAATTCACTGCTCTCCACTTACAAGTGAAGTATTTAATTAATTTGGTGCTTCTTTGCTCATTTGGTATAATGGTTTAAAGTAATTTATCACATGCACTTCCAAGTACTGTCCTAATGTTCTTCATACATTTTAACTAACTGCTTTCGTACAGTTCTAGTCTGTTTCCAGATGCTGTACGGTCGCCTGAACTTCAAAGAATTTTAGCTAGGTGGTTAGCACCCAACTGCACAGCTTGATACCCTTTTCAGAGGTCCCCTGCATCCACCTCACAGAGAGAGTGTGTGTTTATTTCTTCCTCTAGTTTTTCTGTTTTTTTCTTCTTTTTTTGTTTTATGAGGTTTTCTCAACCATATTTCAAGCATAAAACACATGAAAATATCTTTGAAAAATATTATTCCTAATATCAATATGGCACTCACAATGCACTATTACAATTATATTTATTCCATCACTTAGTTAGGAACTTTGAGGCTTGCACAATAAATGATTACTATCTACTAGTTATCAAATGGTTTAAAATGAATAATTGATATTACTTAAATCTGCATTAGACCTCTCACCTGTGAAGCAGCTTTAAAGATACTGCTAAAAAGGGATATGTAAATGATTGATTGATTATAGCATCAAAATCCCTTTTTTAAACGATGGACCAATATGGATTTAAAAATTACATACCCCTATGTTTTTTCTCTGAATGGATAAAAAGATCTGAGACTTTCATTTCTAAAAAGCATGTTTTTCCAATAAAAGCTCACTTATGTGGCATCATGGCCGTGCTTTTTTAATGCACGTATTTTATTTCCTGGGAATGAGGTGTTTTTCCCTCTGGTTTCAAACTTGATTTACTTAAGCCTAAAGCTGTTTATACTGGAAGGGTTGTTTTAAATCTAGCCTACGATACCAACTGTGACCTTCCACAAACTGTTCCATGATCTCGCTGGCCCTGTCCAAGTACTCAGATTCCGGACTCTTCTCCACTGGACCTCATTTGTCTGCGAGTCTAACTGCTGGCTTTCCTGGAAAGCCTTTTTTCGTTATTTTGGATCCCGAGAGTAGATTTAATATGTCTTTGAAGAAGTTTGGCTGTGAATTATAACACAGTCATGTGCAGAGACTAAAGTGATTAGAAATTCTTTTGATGTGAAATGATATCAAGAACATGGTGCTAATGAGGAGGTTGTGACCTTAAATATAGAGGGATTTGTGTGGTTGGAGAGTTTAGGGAACAAAACTCAAACAAAAGATTCTTTTGTAGAAAAAGAAAAACAGAGCTGAAAACAAATCCAATGAGGTGAAACATTAACATGAACTTAGTGTATCCTGGTAAGACTCAAATGAACAAAATAAATACAAAAGTAGGAGAAAAGGGAAGCAAACAACTGTTTGAGACCAGTTGAAAAGTTGACAGAAAAAAACATAGTTAAGGAGAATATAAAATGCACACAGGCAGAATTAAGTTATGAACCAAACCAGGTGTGCAATGAGGAATTGCAGTTTGAACCAATTAACTAATAAACAGATAGCATACAGTGAGGGTAGAAAGTGGAGAGCACAAGGTGCAAGACAAGAATACAAGATCAAAAAAAGATAGGAAATTGCTGAAGGCAATCAAACACGAATGCTCGAAAGAAACAGAATTCTATGTGCTTACACTAATCAAATAGCTGTTAAATACAACACAATGCCAGTTGAATAACTCTGGAGCCAATTTACACTGAGGTTTTGCTGATTATATTTAATTTAACTAATATATTTAAGTTCATTAGGTCATAAAAAGTGTTAAATCCTCTCTCATAGTGTTACATGTAACATTGGGGAAGTGTTTATTTATGTCCACACCAGCAGTGTAAATTTAACACAGTGAATTTTGCTGCGCTGTGAAGCTGCAAATGGCTATTGGAAGTGCAATAAGTGGTAGGTTTTAAAAGTTTATTTTCTGAGAACAAATATTTGGATTCATATAATTATTCAAAATTCAGGTAAAATCAAAGTTGATTATTCAAACTTGTAATCAAAATAAATTTCATTTTGCTATAGTTAAAATGAGCTAACATGCAAACATGGACATTTTCGTGAACTTTTAATAAGTTAAAACAATTTTTTTAATTTATGCCAACTTTACCTTTGACTATTTAATTATTTTTATGGCACTTCACCAATCTCACTTTTTAAATTTTTTGTATATTTGTATAAAATAGGACTGCCTTTCCTGTAGTTGTCACTTCTTAATAACTTGTGACTTTAATTAAGATTAATCAGAGCAGAGGGTAAGAAACTGATAAGATGATGAATTGTTCTGAAATAATCTTTTCGCAAATAACTAAAAACTGCTAACTTTAGCCAAACTGAATATGGGTCAACAAAATGCATGTATAAAAAGGTCACAAATTTGGGACACTGTTTGCACAACTTCTCAAAATAATCAATTTAATTTGAATTTAGACTAAATTCTAAAGGCAACTCTACATTTTCTTTGTTCTTTTACAGCTTTTCCAATGTCAAAAGGACCTTTGTATGAAGCCAAGAACTTAATAAAAAAAATTAATTCATTAACATTGTTTGGAAAAGACCCATAGATTAGGGTCACGTTTCTGCCCTGAGCTTTAAGAGTTATTACTACGGTTTAATATCTGAAACACTTAACCATCTAAGAGGATTACAGAAGCCACTGCTCAATCGCTTTCCTTACCTATTTAACTTGCACGGGGTTTAACAGCTGCAGGAATGCCTTTAATCTGGTTTGTACTATAATATTTACTCATGGCTGCTGACAGTATCTAAGGGTCATTGTTGATTTTCATGCCAGCACGTGAGTGTCACTCTTTTTGTGACCTCTCCTTTGAGCTCAGTCAGAGAGGTCTAAGACCACATGGAAATGGCTCATTCTTAGAACAAACTGGTTAAGATTATAGCCATGATTTAGTTCAACATTACACTCTGTATAAGGATTCATTATTGCTGTGTTTTAAGGTTTTAGCCAGTAATGTGTTATTTAATTTAGTTTAGTTATTTAATGTGTTAAATAATGAAATAGCTAACATAACTTTCACATGCACAGAAGAGGAAACTATTTCCCCCAGAATGCACTGCTAACAGACTAAATGCTGAAGCACCTGCCCTGCATTGTGGGTGATCAGCCGGGAGCGTCCAATGATCAGCACCTCAGAATCTAACTGAAAAGTTATACATTTGAGCACCACTTGGAAACTTTTTTTATGGATACTATCGTTCAATTCACATTTTGTACACTTAAAAATGTGGATAGTTTGCCAATTGGGATTCAGGGCTGGTCCCAGACACTCTTCAGGCTTTGTGGGTGTAAATATCTAATCAGAGACATCTATTTGTATTTACCAATAATAAGAAAAAGATTGAAACTGAAAGAACACAAATTACGATGTAATCCCAGAAACGAAGTTAAAAGTGCTCGGATAATAATTGCGACTTCATTAAGCTAAAATGTGTCTTTGGCTCTTCCTGTAACTTTCTGCACAAGAATGACTTCTCCAATGACTTGTATCTGTGGGAAACTGTGTTTAAGTTGGGCTCAATGACTCGAAAGTTGAATAAATGCAACCTGCTGTTCAGACTGAGGTCGTATTGGTTAAAAATCTTTATCTATTGGATTCAGGAGCACATATCAAAGCGACCTTCGTCGAATTTTAATAATTGGAATTGCGCTGTTCAGATTGTTCTACAATTCAGATGATGTCACATATGGGCAAAATAAATATTTGGTAACTTTGGGCACTTTGGACATGCACTTTGTTTAAACCTATTGTTTATATGCAAACACCCCTTATAAAAACACGTCTCAGCCACAAACAATCAGGTCTACTGGTAAAACAAAGTAAGACAAAGCCATCCGTGTTAGTACAATATGTAAAACCTCTGAAGCATGAGAGAGCTTATAGGTTGAATTGTCTGCTTCTTCTCCAACTTAATAATGGGCTTCTCTTCATGAGCCTTTACAGATCGAACTGTTACAGGTCACTCACTATCAAATTAAAATCAAACAGCTGGAGCAGACCTGGCACGTGCGTTTAATTTAACCATCATCGGGTGTTCTCAGCTGTACAGGTGCATGGAGGACACTGCCATCCCATTTGACAGCTGCTCAGGGCACAGAGAAGGAGATCTCGGCAGGTTCTGGGCCAAACATTAATGGAATTCTGGAGTGAAGGGGGAGAGAGGTGCCCGCTGGAATGCCAGGAATCCACATCTCAAATACTATCTCAGCATACAGCTGCCTGAGGAGCTGATGTGTGCACACCTAGTGTACTGTATAGTCTCGCACAGTTTAATATCAGCACTGAAATTACAGCTCAGTTTCGGCAGATACCGTAGAGGTCAGAGCCTGGAGGAGAAAGAGATTGCATAGTTTAGGAGATATAGTGTAACCAAATTATAAATGAATGAAACTGTGTTTCCATCCCAGTTAAACCTGTGTCTCTTACTGTGCTTTGTTAACCAAATCTTTCTAGGCACTTTAAAAGCCTTATAAAGCAAAAATTATATTACATCAAGTCTTGATTCAAGGGCCATGATGAAGACTCAGCCAAGTTCATTACATTTAATGCCTGGCCCATGTTTTCTGTAAAGGAATAAAAAGATACCAACTCTGCCAGAATAGGGCTATGTTTGGCCACAATATGTATACAACTACAAGATAAGCCAGAAAAATGTCTTTGTTCAACATTTTTGATAACTGAAGTAACCATTTGGCCAGATATGGAGTGACCCATACCCGAAATCTGCATTTAACCCATTCCAGTGTCCACACACACACAGCAGTGAACAAACACACCGTGAACACACATCCGGAGCAGTGAGCAGCCATGGGTGTGGTGCCCTGGGAGTAGTCTGTAAACTGGTGTCTTGCTCAAGGGCATCACAGCTGTGGTTGTTGAAGGTGGGAGAGCAAGTGTTTCATCACTGATATCACCTTCAACTCTGTGGATCTGGGTATCAAACCGTTGACCTTCCAATCACAAGTCAATCTCCTTATCCACCAGATCACAACTGCGAATAACTGGGTTTAACTTTAGAGGATTATTTGCTTTTGAGATGTTTAGATAACTATATTATAATAGATACTTCATTACATATGGTCAGGTGTTTTGTCTCTCTCAAGTTGACTGTGTTGAAGTCCCAGAATGTTTTAAATATTCTGATGGAATTCTGATGAATATTCTGTACAGAAAAGAGAATCTAAAGTTTGGTGTCCTTGCTGTCTCAGGTAATTAATGTGGAATAAATTACAGATTGAATAGCCAGATTGTGCTTCTCGCTTACAGATTATTTCGTTAAAGCTTGACTGAGAGTCTGTTTATGGTTGGTTAATAATCTCTTGGTCAACTATAAACAGTTGGATCCCCTGCATTGATTGACTGGGGCCAAAGGTCACCCATTCCTCACTATTACGGTTCTGCTCTGCAGGGAGGATGAAGTCTTTAGAGTTTTGTCTGAATTTTATAGAGAATGGAATGAATGGAATGTATTCTATTTTAAGCCAAATCATTATGACCTCATTGACAACAAACAGTGTCACTGCTTGCCAAACATGTACACACTGAAGCAATTACCTGTGGCTGAACATTTAGACAGTTGTCATTTTAAAATGTTACTTTAAGAAAACAGTACAACTTTACCCAATAGGTAAATCTCGAGTATAATGGGGCATTTGTAATTAAGTTGGTTCGTGATGTAAAAAACAACAACTTCATCAAAGGATTTGAAACTCATATGATGAAAATTGCTGTTTTAAAAAATGAAAGGTTAAGGAGATTTCTTTTGCATCTGAACTCTTTAAATGAAACAAAACCAATTCGCCATGGATGTAAGCTCAATGTAATGACCCTTGCAGCAAGATTGAATACTACTGAAACCACATCCCTCTTATCAGTGGAGTCCCCAAAAAGGGCACTCTATTGAAAGAGATGATGAAGAAGATTATAGCTAGTGGCTTAAAAGGACTTGTCATGATCTGTTTGACTCTGTGATAAAGGGAGTGTTGCCTAGCAAAATATGTTGTCCTCTGAAAGACACTATTACATTTGAATGAAACATCTTTATATTAACAATGCAATATTGTTAAGAGAATATACCTCCTATTGTTAAATCAGCACTAAATCGCCATTAATTAACCCTTAAATGTTAGTCATATGTGATGGTACGGCATGTAATGAGCAAACTGGGATCAAATCGAAAGCTCTTGTTAGTTCCTTGCTCCTTCTTATGTCTCTCATTTTCTTATTGTTCTATTTTATTACATGTAATGTATTTCTTTTTTATGTTTATAAAGTGGACACTACTGTTCAGTTGTTTCACACAGGGTTTCTCCTTTTTTTAGGACACCTTGATTAACTTCTCTTATGGCATGTTATTGGTAATCTACACATAATGTTCTGCTTATTGTGATGCAAAAACAAAGTGTATTTTAAATGTATGTAATAATGATAAAAGTCTCAGCACCTTTTATCATCGAATGTCAATCTGCAAGTGGAGTGGCAGGCCCAAAAGAGGCACGTGACGTCACAAATAAACTAACCCATCACCCACCAAAAATATTATGAACATTGTGATATTTAATGTCTTTGGGATAAATTGCAAGAGACACTTACTTAGTAGCCTTATTAGTAATCTACAGGTTCTGTTTGCACTCAGGTTGACTTTATTATCTTGTCTCCTTGCTGTGTGGCTCCTGTTTGGTATACTGGTTTAGTGGCTTCATACCCTCCTGGTATTAAATCATGGGTTGGTCTACTCTCTCTGCCTGGTTCTGCTATGGGCATGTATCTACTAGAAACTAAGCTTAGTGTAACGCTAAGATGGATGTTAATCCTATGTCTCCTGTTCTAAATGGTGCATTACAAAACATGTTTTTAATGACACATCCTGACATATCCTGTCTATGTTCATTTGATGTATTGTTGATGTTTTCATGGTCAATTAATAATAATTTAGAATTAGCTTTTAATAAAAAAGGTACCATTCCTTAATGACTATAAAGAATTGAAACAACAGACTTCTTAAAAGTAAAAACTTAAGTCCTAATTAAAATCTGCTCCAATTACTTTCTTGTTATTGAGCTCTACTGGCAAAAAGACTTTTGCATTCCTAAAGATTTTACATGGAGTTTAATCATTAGCTTGCGCTGCTTGAGGTCCATTTCACTCTTGGGAGGCCAAGATTTGCTACAGCATAAACAGTACCACAATGTACTTCAGTGATTTACCCTGGCTTGAGACTTCCTCCTTTAAGAAGCTTTACTACTAAACTAATCTCCTTGTCAAATCTGTCAGAAACAGGTTTCAGGATCCCCACATCCAACTTGAACTGGAAACTGTGGTCTGCAGAAATATTTATATCACCATACAATAGCAGTCATATCAAGTTCCACAGGAGCACTGATCCTGAACCCATGTTTGCTGTGTTTTATAGCGCATAATACACAAGCATAGAATTGTTCACTATAAAACTCAAAAGGAGGCATTTCAACCGATACTAGTCCATTCCACACACCCATGGGTGGATGTTAATAAGTTACACACAAGTTTATAGTAGTTTTCCACAACAAAGTGAAAATCTCATGTGCCCGCCAAGGGTCCACAGTGGTGTGACTCACAACAGGAACTGTCTTTAGTTTTGTTTGCTTGTGTCAAAATTCCTGTCACATTCCAACAAGTCAACGTATGAGGGCAATAGTTTGACCATCAGGCGGAGGTGAAAAGGGTAATGTATGTGACTCCCATTTGGAGTACAAAGGTCAGGGCTGAATTATGCCTTGCAACTCATTGGTTCTGTATCAGAGTTATCCTGATTAGTTCCATTGGGCAGGTATTAACCATTAACTATTAAATCTAAATAATTGTGTTCAAATGTATTTGTTTAATTATCTTCGGCCTGTTTTTTAGATTTGCTTCTATGCACTAAGTCATTAGATAGTCATTAACTTCTTGAAACACAAAGTTAAACTCTGCGTGATAAAGCCTTGTGTCTGTCTGAGGTCAAGGGTCAGTCAGCAGGTCAATGGCTCTCATAAAAACACCATGGACTGGTAGAAAACAAACAAATATTTCTGGAATAAAAATCAGCTGTGACAAGTTAAGATCATGAGTGTGATAGCCATTGCAAAATGCTCTGTGCATCATCGACATCAACATTTGGATCCCAAGTTTAATAGACGTATGTTTGGTATGTTTTCAAAAGTGAATTTGGCATCACTCGCATTGTAAAAAACAAGAATTGAAAGACACGCTGTTTAATATTTTGGTCTTAGAGGGTGGATTACAAAAACAAACTGGAATATTTGTTTATGTGACTAACAGGCTGTTATTTTTTTTTCATTTTTTCCCCCTGTGAGATTTTCCTACCCTGCTTGCGTAGACACAACAGTTGTTTTATGTTATAACTTTTATAAATTTTCACACAATAATTATTTGTGTCGTACAGTACTCTATGGAGAATGTGTGTATTAAATACTTTCCTAGTTTTATTTTATTCATTAAACAATATTTGCTTCCACTACTATAACATTAATAAAGCAGGGACACCAAGGCACCAAAAATGTGAGTGTGCTTGTGTCTTCAGTCCATAACTATTACTAATCAGAGGTTGTTTGTTTTTTGTTGTTGTGGAAAACAAATCAAAAACAAACAAACAACTAATAATATTCATAGTTTTCACAGATGTATTTGTGCCACAGAACTGTTCACGTGTATTAAACTGTTCTAACATTGTGGCCAAAATCTTTCAAAAAGGCAAAAGAGAAAGATCATATAATGCATTTAATTGAGGTTAGGTGTGGGATGTCTACCAATGTTATGGGCCCCAGGCAGTGTCCACAATAACAAAATAAATTGAATCTTTAAAACAGAAGGTTTTTTTTTCCACACCACTTCTATTGAATAATATCCACATATACATTTCACATGTAATGAAATTCTATGTGTCCTGACTGATAAAGTGCACTTTACTCAGAGCTTCATTTTTGGAGTTATGCACCAATCAGACTAGCCATGGAGAGCCCTGAAGGCCGCCGTATGGCCGTGGAGCAGCGAAGAACCCACCATACAGGTAACAGGTTTATTTAAATATAAACAATCCTAACGGCAGCAAGTTTCCCTCTAATGTATTTCACATCAACACTGAAGTGTAAAAAGTGTAAATAAAATTTAGTCTCAAAACAAGATTTCATTGAACACATGCTCTCACCTCTCCAATCTGTGCTTAATAGTTGTTCCACATGATGTGGAATCACAGATCAAAGTCAAATTCAGCTGAACTTCTGTCGGAGTGGAATCCGAAATCTCACTGCATGGAACTTTGGTTTTGCATCATCTTATGCGAAGCTTAGGCCTGATCCAACAATGTAGAAGGTCACCGTCTGAGCAATTTGGGTTTTCATAACAGCTAGGAGTGCCAGACTGACATACTCCATGCCACGTTACATTGCTGCAGTAACTTAAGAAAAAAGAGACCCAAAAAAGAATTGAGTTTTGTACATGCACATACTTTTCAGTAGGCCAACATTTCTAACAATCCTTTTTTGTGTGTCGGTCTTAAGTAATCAAATTTTCTGAGATAATGATTTATTTTAATAAAAAATTTTATGATAAAAAAACCTTCAAAATTTGTGTGTGATGAATAATTACACCTTTTGAAGATAAATAAAATAAATACACTTTTTCATGATATTATTATGAATTACACGCCTGTATGTAACCTTTGATGCTTGTTGAAACTAAATGCGACACAGGAACTTTTTTATTAAAAGGGCACCTGAAAATTGGTGTCTATGGTCCAATGCTTCTACATAATTGGTCCACCACAAGCTTTCTGACATTTAAAACACGCATGTCAAAGGTTTTCCTGTTCATCAGGCTTTTGGAGAATAATTTCAAGATCTATAGACAGACTATCTTCAGTGTTATGTAAGACATTTTAAAGTGAAGGAAAATTTCCTGTAATCAGGCCTCATTATGAAAGCTCTGGTCAAGAGCCTTCAGCTAATGACTGACTTTTTAAAAGGTCAAATCAAAAATCCTCCCAGATCTTTTCTTTCTGAGGTCTCAGCAGTTACATAAGTATGACCCTGTTACTACAGCAATTTTGACAGAAAACAACTGATTTGTAGCTTGAAAAGATTTGAACAAAGGTAAAAATTTTATTTGATAAAAAGGTTGCTCTCCATAATACCATTACACAGAAATAAACATCAGTCAAAGTATGTATACGATTCAAGACATGCTTATTTATTATAATTCATGTCTATATATATTAACATTTTGAACAACAATATTAAGTTTTCATTTTTAACTTTAAAAACAACTTTAGATTAAAAGAACATTCTGGGAACGTTACCTCTAACTTTTCTTAACTTTATGGGAACATTCTCTCAAGGTGATAAAAAAATGTTTTTAGAATGTTCTCTCCACCTCTGTGTAATTAATAATATAACAAAAACGTTCTAGTAATGTTCTGAGAATATTGTTCCCAAAACTTTTTCTTTCAACATTGTAAGAACATTTATGACTCACAAAAAACGATCTAGGAATGTTCTGAGAATGGTGTTTGGATAACATTTTAGTTTTACATTATAAAATGTTACTAGAACGTTCTTTTGGAAACGTCATGAGCTAACTTTTAGACAACCTTTAAATAACATTATGTTATGAGAAAGTTCCCTGTTCTCTTGTGAAATAAGACTCACTTCTTATCAATAATTTATGGTTATTACTATTATTCATAGTTTAAAAGGATTTGTTCAGACAGCTATGTAACATCTATATTCTGTGTTACAGTTTTTCTCAGTCGCTTTAGTACAATTCTCAGATCAGAATGAAATTCTCAAAACTATTTGTTCAATCTTCACATCATGATGTCACTTGTGCACATCATATAAGCAGTTTCTCACTTCTTTGAACAAGTTGCAATTGCTTTGGTACATCCATGCAAATGATTATGTACAATTCTCTGCTCTTTGCTACATTATCAATTGTTTATGTCATGTTGATCAAAATGTATTATATAGTTCACTGTGCAATAGTCTTACTCCTCAAAACACCAAGTCATTAGTTCATCGTATAAGTCATTAACTGCAAAATGGTTGACCAAGTTGTCATAATGTGACAAACATATTTCTATACATCTCCATTATATGTTTTTTTCTAAATATGTCCTGAATTGGTAAATTGCTCTCAGGGGACTTGACTTCCTCTAACAAAGGTGCATCTCATTGACAATCAATGGACAAGTATATACTGTATATGGCTGAAGCACAACACAATGTTCTATGTCTGACAATGGAAGGACAAGGAATTGGACGGGGTCAACAGCCAGAGAGAAGAAGAAGAGGAAGAGGAGTGAGGCTGCGTGGTGGAGGAGTTAGGAGGCAAAACCGAGGAAGAGGCCGAAGACATGTACGTGTTCCTGATGAGATAAGAGCCACACTTGTAGACCATGTTGTCAACCATGGGCTCACAATGGCTGAGGCTGGTAGAAGGGTGCAGCCAAATGTTGGGAGAACAACTGTGTCCTCAATCATTCAGACCTTTCGTCAAGAGAACAGGTATGTAATCTAAAATATGAACTGTTCTGTAATGCTTCATACAATATTACAGTATGTTTACAATATGTAAAGTTTTTTGCAATATTCAGTAAGTACTGTAAGTAGGCCTACATTTTATACAGTGACATTTTATCTTCCTGAATATTGTATTTTGCAGTACTGTATCTTTTCCACATAGGATTGCAAGACAACTTCACAGGGGCGGCAGAGGGCCCCTTTTCACTGCTCAACAGGAGGAGGCTATTTGCACCATGGTTGTAGAAAACAATGCGATAAGACTAAGGGAGATAAAGAGTGCCATTATAGAGGACAACAACACATTTGCAAATATCCAAACAGTCAGCATCTCAACCATTGACAGAGTGCTGAAAGGACACCAGATGAAAATGAAGCAGCTTTACACTGTTCCATTTGAAAGAAATGGTGAAAGAGTGAAGGAACTACGCTACCAGTATGTACAGGTAAAACATGCATAGACATGCAGCAACTGTACTGCACAGTAAACACTATGTATATCATACATTACAGTAAGCCTGTTATTACACATTACACAAATCTTTACACATTTGCTATGGCTGTAGAAAAGTAATGCAATATGTGATTTATACATTTGATGTAACTCTATCTTGGCCAAAATGAAAATTCTTGTAATTCATAAAACTCATTTTGTGTCTTCTGTATATAGCGTATGATGGAACTGGAAGCAAGTGAACAGCCGCACACCTTCATCTACATGGATGAGGCTGGCTTCAACCTAACAAAATGCAGAAGGCGTGGCCGAAATATCATCGGCCACAGGGCTACAGTTGATGTGCCAGGCCAACGGGGCGGGAACATAACCATAGGTGCTGCCATCTGTGACAATGGTGTGCTTACTCATATTTCCATAATAGGTCCATACAACACAGAACATCTTATAACCTTTCTAGAAACTCTCCACAGAGATCTCATCCCAGAAGAAGAGAGAGGTCAGAGTGGACATCACCTGCCAACGTATGTGATAGTTTGGGACAATGTGAGTTTTCATCACTCCAACATCATCAGGCAATGGTTTGCAGCCCACAACAGGGTGCGGATGGAGTTCATTTCACCCTATGAATTTTTCTCAGCATGGAGATGGAAAGTTTATGATCGCCAGCCACATACACAAATGACCCTCCTGGCTGCCATGGATGCAGCGTGTGATGACATCACAGCAGACACCTGCAGAAGCTGGATAAGACACTCTAAAAGATTCTTTCCACGCTGCATTGCAAGAGAGGATATTCGCTGTGATGTGGATGAGAATTTGTGGCCTAACATACAGGAACGACAAGAGGTGTAGGGAGACCAAACCAATTCCTACTGCACTGCCTGTACTGTTGTACAGAATATTGTCCTATCTTTTTTTCCCTTTGTGTTACTGTTTGCAGTGGGTTTTTTCTATGTTGGTATGACATGGTGTGTCAACAAATTACAATATAAACAATACAAGTGTAAATGTGAATCTTGTCCAGTCTCTTGCAATCAAACAAAAAGGTGTAACTTACATTTTACAATAATTGTCATCAAAACTTAAGCCATAGTTTACATCAGAACCTCCCTCTAAAGTACACAGTTATATTGACAACATGACTAAGTAATTTGACTGTCTTGTTCGTAGACAATGACACAAAGACTTGACATTCTGATGGCACTGACATGTTTAATGACATAAAGACTTAGTTTTGAGAGATGAACTTTTGCACGAAATCTATAGTGTTTTGCTGTTTGTACAAATTGTTTTGAGAAATGCACACACATATTTGCAAACTTCAATTATGATCTGAGAATTGTACTAAAGCGACTGAAAAAAACTGTAATTAGAAGATGTGGATACAATCAAGTTTTATTGTTCAATGTAAACTATATAGTGAAGATGTTTAATCTGATTATCAATAATCTGCTTGAGTCAAGGGCTGTACCTTTGACACACTGTGACTCTCTGTTCCACAACTGAACATACAGGTACTCGACATAAATGCCACGTCCAGACCCTGTCTGTTCTAGCTGTCCCTGTACAACCTTGACTCACCTCACACATACACACACACGCACACGCATACACACACACGCACACACACACACACACGCAAAACCTCTTTTTCTCGTACAAAATTAAGTAAAGCAGCAGAGAGAGAGAGAGAAAGAGAGAGAGAGAGAGAGAGAGAGAGAGAGATACAGACAGACAGAAGGATAGATAGATAGATAGATAGATAGATAGATAGATAGATAGATAGATAGATAGATAGATAGATAGATAGATAGATAGATAGATAGATAGATAGATAGATAGATAGATAGATAGATAGATAGATAGATAGATAGATAGATAGATAGATAGATAGATAGATAGATAGATAGATACCAATGCAATTTCTAGTCTTTTAACAAGCTTTGTATCATTTGTAGTATGTACCTTGATTGCATACACTGCAAAAAATGAATTTTAAGCAAAGCTGAAAATGCTTAAAATTAGATTTAAAATCTAATCTTTGGAAGAATTTTCTAATTTAAACCTTTTGGGTATAGATTACTTTGCTTATTTTGAGAAAATAACACTTATATTTTGAGGAGAAAAAAAATCTTATTCTGGTCATTTATGTTCTTGAATTAAGAAACTATGTGAAACAAGTTGCCGATTTTGCCACTGATCTTAAAACAAGAATCTTAAAACAAGAATTTTTGACTCAACATATTCTTATATCAAGAATGTTACTTATATTTTATTTTAAGAAATCAATATTAAATACTGGCTAAAAGCATGCATATTGGAACAAGAAAAAAAATCTTAAATCTAGTTCTAGTCTAGATCAAGTAAAGGTAAGAACATTTGATTTCTTGAAATAAGATTCAAATGTTTGTGAAAAAAAAATAAGAAAAGGATCTACACCGTAAATAAATCATCAATACCCCAAACCTTAATAACCGTCCAGTTGTGAACTAATTTTGATGGAAGTGATCTGTACTTCAAAAAAACACTCTTGAAACAAGAAAAAAAAAACTCAAATATAGATAAACTCTTCCTAGATCAAGCAAAAGATTCTGCTAATGGGGTGAGCAAATTCCAGTTAGTCAGAATTCTTAAAATTAGCAAAAACTTCTAGCTGGGAACATAAGCTGTTGGATCTTGAGAAAATACAAAAACTCTCAAAACAAGTCTTTCCAAGCTGTAAAAACGTATTGAAACTAGAATATTCCAACTTGTATCTAGTATTAGTGGTCTTAAAACTAGACAATCTGTCTTAAAACTAGAATGTTTTCTCTTTTAGTTTTATATAGCTTATAAGAAACGAAATTAGTTGTCAGCACTGAAAGCGTAGCGGTCAGAGCGCTGACATGTGAAGCTGAAGTGACTGGTGACGGGGGTTCGAATCCAGTTCTAGTGCTTCGCTGATTTTCTCCCCAGATCTCTACTAAGTGTTCTTCCGCCCTCCTATCTGAACTGTACTGTCTAAAAATAGGCCTAAATAATATATAATAAAATTATTTAAAATTAAAATTGTAAGCTAGAATTTCTAGTTTTAAGAACCCATATTCTACTTTAAGAACTAAAATTAAGCAAAAACTTTCTTAATTTAAGGTCGTATATACTTATTTTAATACTAAATTTTCTAAGTTAGTCTTAAATAAAAGAGAAAACATCTTAAAACTAGACAATCTGTCTTAAAACTAGGATCACTAGAGACTAGATACAAGTTGAAATATTCTAGTTTCAGTGCAGTTTTACAATTTGTAAAGTCTTGTTTTGAGAGTTTTTGTCTATTTATCAGCTAGAATTTTTTTCTAATTTTAAGAAATCTTGCCAAGTCAAATTTGCTTACCCCATTGGCAGATTTTTTGCTTGATATAGGAAGAGTTTAACTTTATTTGAGGGTTTTTTTTCTTGTTCCAAGAGTGCCTTTTTTGCAGCGTAAATAGTAGCTTTTAGGTGAAGAGATAAGCATGTCATGTTCCAAATTGCAAATTTGTATGAACCACTTGGTCCATCCAGCTTAAACTCAACACAGTTTAGGCTGGCAGCCTTGGGTCTTGATGCTAAAACTTTTGATGTCTTTTGACCAAAAATGTAATACATTTCAGCAGATGTTACTATTGTGATGGCTTGAGTCTCTGGTGTCAACTTTTTCTTTTGTTGAATTTGTATTTGAGTTGGGCGGAGCTGTGGATATCTTGGATGGAGGTCACTTGGACCACGAGTCTCTCCTAAGGATAAAACTCTTCTGTTTCCACCGATCAAGTGTGTGCATGGGTGGGGAGTGTTCTCCCATCGCCCCATCTTAGCTTTTGTGTTTTGCCAGCATTCAAGTTGTTTTGTTGATTTTTTGGTTGAGTTGTTCAATAAATATATTGTATTTCCATTTAAACTCCTTTTGTTGTCATTCTTTGTCATGATTTAAAGCTGAACCATGATACAAAATGCTCTAAAATTAATTTGTTTTTTGTATGAGTGGAAATTTAAATTTGGCAAGATCTTTTTGCCATCAACTGTGTGAATATTGATACTTGAAACAAAATAATATTAAAGCTTCCACCCAGTGTCTGGTATCCAGCACTTTTTGGCTCCAGGTAATCATGTGAAATGTTATGTTGTCATTCTATTGGTTGTTGTAAGGAATGCACTATAGAATCATGAGAGTAAAATCAACTCTATCCAGAGTAGGACCAAATACACTCTGAAGAGTGCAATTGAAACTCTGGTCCAGTTTTATGACAGGGAGTAAACCCCCACAACCTAAAAACATGAAAATAAGTTAAATTAATAGTCTATAATTCTCATAAATTAGCTTTAACTAGGTTCACGTAACATGTTTTTCCTAATATTAATTTGGTCCCTATAGATTGAACAAGAATAATTATGTTTCCTTACTTCAAAGAAAATGGACGGTTTCTATAAGTTAACCATATATAGCAATTTCATTCTTACCCTATATAAACAGCCAATATGAACTTAAAAATAAATAATGGCCAATAAAGCGCTATCCAAATATTTCCTTATTGATTCAGTGGATGGATAAATGGATAGATGGATGGATGGATAAATGGATAGATGGATGGATGGATGAATGGATGAATGGATGGTTGGTTGAATGGTTGTATCGTTGATGAATAAATGGATGGATGGAAGGGTGGATTGGTAATGTATTAGATCGATGGATTAATTGATTGCTACTGAACTTATCTCCAATAAATCTTATACTCACATAAGTAGCTAAATGCTACAAAAAAGGTAGTAGCTAACAGCTGTATGCTGCTACAAACCCTTACTACTCATTCGTTTTTAAGAAAATAGCTTTGACAACCTTTTCCCTCAGGATCATTTTCATGCATAAAAGATAATAGTACATGCTATTTGTATAACTGTCTCAGATTGCTGAAATGATAAACCAATAAAACATAATGACGTTTAAAGAAAAACTTAAAAGGATCTTCTTGTTAATCCTGCCATGATAAAATATGCCAGAGGGCACAATGAATATTCATTGTGTAAAAACTCTAGTGTACACATGGTTGTAGGAGGCATTCAGTGTGTCAGTGAATATCAGTGATGTCATTACTGGCTGACGAGGGTTACTGTGATGCACTTAGCAACAGCTGCCATTGTGTGACTCTCCCCCGCAAAGCACCCACTTCACTGGAGTAAAGAACCACCAGAAAGGCTAAACTTCCCTCACCTCTCTTTCATTCAACTGAATTATTACATTGATTACTCTGTTGTGAGAAGGTTCACACATTAAGGGTTTAGACATTGCATCATTCCCTCACAGTTCACACGCACATTTGAAACATGTTTCTGGAACACGAAAAACATTTATCTGGCGAAATGTCCCTACTGAACATTGGAAGATGGAAGGATTGCCCTCTTCAGAAAGTTTGATATGTCATGTTTTCCCTACTTCACTGCCATTTTGCTGGTGGTCATTGTGTATGTTATAGCCAGACTATTATTTTGTTTAGTTATTTGAACAAATGTTAAATTCTTTTTTTTTTGTGCAATATGTAACAGAATACGTTACACCTTCACATAACAGCTGATAGTAGCTTAAAATTGAGAAATGTATATCTGGGTTGAATATCTACCTTTAGGAACTTTGCTACTTTACTTTAATTCTACTTGAGGATTTTTTTCAAGCACCATAAAGGCAAGAGTCCATATGTGACCTGGTAAAAAAAATACCTCAGAATGCATGTGGCTTTGTTGCTTTGTTGGATTGAGAACTGGTGACTGTGGAAGTAATTTGAATACATTTCACTCCTTGCCATGGTCAAGAAACCAGTGTGAGATGATTCGTCTACAGGGATGGATATGCAAAATATCCCTCACACTATTACATCACCACCACCAGCCTGAACCGTTGATGCAAGGAAAGATGGATCCATGCTGTCATATGGTAGAACACAAATTCTGAGCCTATCATCCAAATGATGCTTACAGTAGGGGAGAGACAAAATGCAAATTGTTACACATAGTCAATCTCTAGCTCAAAGAAGTTGTATCAGCTGATCAATCAACCATAGCAGGAAGAAAACAAAGAAAAATTGGAATTCTTTTTTTTTTTATGTAGCAGAAATCGAGACTCATCCGACCAGGCCTCGTTTTTCCAATCTTCTATAGTCCAATTGTGACGAGCATGTGTAAATTGTAGCCTCAGTTTCCTCTTTTTAGATACCTGGAGTTGCACCCAGTGTTGTCTTCTACTGCTGTAGTCTATCGGCTTCAAGATCCAACGTGTTGTGGGTTTAGAGATGCTCTTCTGCATACCTCGGTTAGTTCAGCTCAAACTATGTGGTCATTCATCAACGATGTTCATTTTTCATTCAAATTATTTTAAAGTAAATGTACCTTGATGAAGGACTTGATCAATTTAAACCACTCTAACATGAGTGTGTTCCACCATTCATGTACACTTTTAGAAGTATAGTTCCTCAAATAAAAGTGCTCTTATAATATTTTACATTGTGAAATTGCACCCCTCTTTGGTCACACAAAAATTATGACATTGCACAACAGTCTTCCTTCATCATGCGTCTGATGTTAAAAACTGCTATTTTTCATTTAGCACATTTTTATCCTATGCAACAAATCAGAGATACAATGAGTTTCTTCAATAAATGGTCGAAGATACCTACTGCTAGGCCAGAGTTGAGTACCAAACCAGTTTTGAGAACAACACTATGCGCATTTCCATTCATTCTTCAACAGAGAGCTTGATGGCTTTTGTGCGCATAGACAAACAATGCATGTGCATAGTAATGCATTACTGGATACTCATTTTGGATATCAGAAACATAGATCTGGCTTTCAAAGACAGTTTTACTCATTAACACACACAAGCTATACGCTTTTTGTACTTAGCTAAGTATATTATCACCAGTGTGGAGTACAAAACAGAAAATTGTGTGGTATATTCTTATGTAAAACTATTTCTAATTGTATTTAATTGAATGCGTCAGCAAGTTACCGGCTGTGGTTTCAAAGGTTGTGGTGTCATGCTTTAAGAGTCAGGTTGGAGATTAAACACAGATTAGTTTGATATAGTTAAATATTGGGATTTAGAGACCATGTCTTTGTGAGAATGTCTGTAGTGGATTAAACATGAAAGAACTGACACAATTGAATAAAAAAGAAACACGTTTATATCAGTCATGTTTTATTATAAAACAATATAATTTCAAAGATTTGCAAAAATTATATACACAAAGTTATAGGCTTGACAGAATTTCCACTGTATAAAATTAAAACTATTTTTGAATTCATAACTTTAAGCTCTGTATACCTTAACTTGTTTGAGTTTACATATTATGTCCAATTTCAGTAAAAACCTTAAAATGCTACATTGTCACTGGTTTGAAGTAATGTGTGTTTAAGGCCACATTTTTGTGTTGTATTCAATTGTTATAGGGCGAAAAAAAAATCTTTAAAAAAATATCTTCTAAGAGCATCAATAGAAACCACAATATTTCTGTTTTTAATAATGTTTTTTCAACATTTTAACATACAAGCCATGGTTTTAAACAAAGAATATTCATACAGATCAGTGGCTTGATGCAAAACAATGCACATAACAGACAAAGTCTGTTTACTTTTTTACAAAAAAGTACTCCTGACATAGTAAACTTGCAAAAATCCAGATGAATTTAAAGTTTTCTTCCAATATGGATTCCATAAAGGGCTCACGCCTAATTCTTCCACCACAACGAGGAAAAATGGCAAGCTATTCAGTCCTCTTCCTTCCGAAGACAGCAGACATGCTTCTCACGATGCCTTTGAATCCCGCCGTTCCTTTCTTGAGGGCCTTGGCTTCTCGAATGAGTTCAAGCAGTTCATGAAACACCAGAAGCACTCCATGATACGTTTCGGCAGCAGAAACCTCGAAAAACCCACAGTCCGCAGAGAGTGCCAGCAGCCTGCCCTCCTCACTGGACACTGTGCGGCGGTGCTGAAGATCTCTCTTGTTACCCACGATGATGATCTGAGCAGAGCCGGTCAGTTTTTGCTTGGCTTTTCGAATACACTGCACCTGCTGCTTGACCATGTTGAAACTGGCACGATCACAGATGCTGTAGACGAGGATGTAGCCGTCTGTCCACTGCAGCTGTCTGTCACTGATGCACCCAGAGTCCTCTCCATTCTGAAACAAGATATAAAATCACTTATTTACCCCAGCAAAGAAACTCAGATTTAAGCAACGTTATTGGTAGTCTCAGGTCTAATTGTAGAACATAGACAGATTGAAGGCATTTTCATATTGACATTGTTTTCATATTGATTTTAAATTATTATTTATCCTTAAATGCTATAGAAGATGCTTACCGTTGGACAAAGTGAGTCCCAAATGTTGAAACAGATATCACGTCCATCAATCTTGTCAGAATGACTGTAAATGGATTCTGTGAATGATAAACAACCACATTATTTTACTATTCATCACAGCAGAAACAGAGCATGGAGGACAGAAAGTGACATACATTTATCTACACACCAATAGATAATTAAGGAAATGTCTTATGTATTAATTAAACTTGCCATCAAATAAATTAAACACTGGTGAATCTCCTGAAACAAAAACCTGCATGGGCTGCGGCCCTCCAGGAATTGAGTTTGAGACCCCTGTTTTAGAAAATAATACCCAATTTCTCAATAACTTTTGTTCTTATTTTAAAGATTGTGGTGCCACTTTTGTTACATTTCGCATGTCTGACAACATTTGCATGGGCTTTCATTCATAAAGTAAAATTTTTTCATCGATTATGTTTTTAGACTAAAATCTATTTCTTGTCCGTTAATAAAAAAACTCAATTCAATTCAATGTGCTTGCAAATGGCTGCAGGCATGCAAAATATGGCAAAACACCATGACAAAATGTTAAAATATGCATGCATTTTTTAGTACAAAAGTACATTTATGTCAATGATTTATTAGTAAATGATTAAGTAAATTTAGTAAATGATTTATTAGACCACATCTATGGTTTTAAACATGCTTCCCTGGTTATGCTTTAAATGAAACAAAGATAAAACTCAGTTTGAATTAAAGGTGCATGCAAATTCTGCAGTCACACAAAATATAGCTCAACAGCAGTCATGGCAGAACCCAAAATGATTTGTAGCCAACCAACAGGAGCCATCAAATTGGGAGATATAATAAAAATCTAGTTTTTTTGTGATTTCAAACATCAACATTGGCTCTGTGAAATTATGTCCCTCTCTGTACTCAATAGAGTAACTCTTATATATACAGTTAACAATTAATAATTAATAGTTAATAATTAACAGTGCTCTGTTTACCTATATCTCCATACTCTCCAATAAACCGCCTCGTCAGAAAGCGTACAGTGAGAGCTAAAAGAAAAGAACAAGATGTTACGTTAGTTCTCAGACGAAGCTGCATTTATTCATGAAGGAAAGATTCTAAAGCAGAACTTCTAAAGCAGAACCTACCAGACTTCCCAACGTTCCCAGCTCCAAGCAACAAGATGTTTGCCTCCACTTTCTGCTGGCTGCCGTCCATGGATTTACTGCTGTGACGAATCCGTGGTTTTACCTGAACAACCATCGGCGGAGGTTTGGAAAAGCTTCCAGGAAACTCACAGAATGAGCCGCTGAACGTTTGCGTCTGGAAAACAAACGCGCTCGAGAGCTTTTACACAGGACAAATCTCCTGGGCGGAGCTACGCCCAGACCAGCCAATCAGAACCAATACCGCGTGTCGCGTTTAGTGGAACTATTCTATCACTCTTTTTTTGTTATAATAACAAAAAGAAAGTGTCTCAAAGTAACCGAAATGTCGCAAATTTTAAAAATATACGTATATATCTCCAGAAAGGCCTGAACACATGAAAGACATTCAAATACCAAACTTAATTTAAGTTGTTGGCTTACAATGTTAAATATGTTTTTATAATCATTGCAATTTTGTAACAGACTGGCAATTCATTTTATATTATTTATTAGTTCTGGATGGATGTACATGTATTCTGTATGCAATCATTGTTGAGTGATATTAAGTCAATAAAAGTGTTATGGTAAATAATTGTACAAGTATTTATGTTTATACATCTGACAGTATTTTAACCTAACGTAAGAGCTTTCCTTCTCTTGGCTGTGGCTCTTGTAAAGACATGCCACGGGCCACCAAAGAGCTATGAATTGCAAATGATTGTCTAAATTAGCCACTAATTACCCTGCATCACATTAGCAATACAACAGAAATTCGTAGATGTGCTATAGGTCATTGAATGTGTTATCCTCTAGAGAGCTTTTCAGTGATGTACAATGGCATTCCTTTTCTTTGTCTGATTTTCATATATTTGACTTTAAAAAGAAGATATGAATAAACAAATATTAATATCAGTTCTGAACATGCATGCAGGAGATCTAGAGAAGAGCTCATCCATAATTTATCTTATCAAGTAGGCATAAACAATTTTGGAAGGAATTACTTTTATCAGTTTTCGTAGACAAACATGACAGTACAGCACATGCCAGGATGTGAATGAACACCTCTGTATTTATTTATGTTTTAATACATTCACAGAATAAAACAATAAAAATGTAAAGACAGTACTGCTGCTCCTCCTGCTGGTGAAAGCGGAACATGCAACCATTTAAAGCCCTTATTCAATGTTTTTTGTTCCTTTAGAAAGACTACAACTAAGGATAAGGATCAGAATCTCTGGAATCTGTCTTAAGACAACAGGATAGAAGTACATGATTAACCCATACTTTATCAAAGAAAAATGTAGTCTTGGTTGAGGAAACAAACTTAAAAGCATTAAAAATGGGGAAACTTCCTCATGTGGGATGTTTTGTACACATAACAACACAAGGTTTATGTGTAACCCAAGGTATACATTTTGTTACACACAATCTAACATTTGGTTAATAATGGTCGCATTTCCATAACAAACAAAGGATCAATTTTAACATGACTAGTTGAGTGGAGCTAAGGTGTGTGTGCATGGAATTCCATCACCATTATCGGCATGCTTGCACCAGTGGTGAGTGTGATACAAAGTGTGCTGTGATGAGAAACAAAATCCAATTACACGATGAAGTACATGTCTAGTAAGCTCTACTTACACTTCCAAAACACAATTATTACAATTAAATATTGTTTGTTATCTAAAGATAATTCCCTTTGTAATTCGATTTTGAAATAAGCTATGTTAATTGGAAAGGCAGGGTGTTGTTGAGATGTTGCTCAGTGCTCCAAGGGTTACTTAGATTTTTTATGTTTGTTCAAACGCATGAAAAGATGGAGGGAACATTGCATTTAAGCATATGAAATCAAACATTGAATAAAACAAGAGGCCTTAAATGAAAAACAACAAAGACAGAGTAAAGTAGACTACATTTTAATTGTTTATTTCAAATACTGAAGGTAGACTATATAGGTAGAGAGACCCATAGCTGGTTGAGCAACTGCAAAATGTGAAACGATTCTCTCCCGACTGGTCACATCTGCACAGAAAGGACACTGATTGAGGAAACATTCCTTTAGCACATAAAAAAGACACACTCGATTTATCACAACAAAATAATTTAGAGCAATAATAAATAATCTGTTAGCACGAATAATTAACCCAACAGGTTCGGTTCAAGCATGTGTTCAGAGCAGAGCTACTCAAAATAGAGTTCAGGGTCACAGCGTTCCACTCATTTGCAGGTTTACACTCAAGTTTTAAAATTGGCCTTGCGTTGGGAGTTTTTGTCACATAGACAATGATGTAAATGCACATAAACACACCTGCGCAGCTTCTGAATACTGCATCTTATAAGAAAGGCTACATCTTATAAAAAACAAGAGCTCTAACATGACCTGAAACAAAAGCTCTCAAAACGCAGTGCATCAAAGTGTTGCTTTTAAAGTAACACAGCCTGCTTATGTCTGAATTCCAACCCACTGCATTAAATAGCTGTTTTTTGTTCTTTACTCATCGATCAAAGCTGCTAATGGCGGAGTGTTCCCTTGAGGTGAAGATTATAAATACAACAAAGAAGAGTGCATCAGCATGTCTGTGAGTGAAACATCATTCCGCTCACTGAGAACATAATCTCTAAAACACACAACATCTTTATTGCTGTTAATGATAAAGAAAACTGTTGTTTCGTCATCTTTGATCTAAAGCCTGCTTCATGCATAACACAGGGGAGTCGTTTTTATGTATTTACAGGGCCTGTGAGGATATACCGAGCATACTACCGCAACAAAAGTGAGAATGCCAAGGACAGCCGAAAACTTTTCAGGACCTTAGACTCACTCCTCTACATGAGTATCAAGTTGTTTTCAGAGACCGGGGCGTCTGTAATCTGTATAGCTCAACAAATGAGCAACAAAGCCATTGTTGTTTTGATTTTAACAACACATGATTGGTGGGAACAATGCTAACAACATACTGAACTTATATGCGTGTACATGCACCGGTGAGTGTGTTTCTGCAGAGAATAAAGCAAAAGTGATCAAACTGTGATTGGGAGCTAAATAACTGACGCACACTGGTGGCCAGTGAAACACGAGGGGTCACCGTCAAGCATTCTCAGAAACCATTGGGAACAAAGAACAATTGACATCTGGTGGTAATGTATAAACGATAAAGTTAGCCAGGTAGGGAACTTGTAGGTAAAATATGAGACATAAACAATTTGGTAACCATCTATGTGTAGCCAATGTAGGCTGCTACTTAAAGACAGGACTCTACACTTAATTTGGCTGTATCTTGTAAACAAATCTGTTTGTTTTCATCTGCAGAAAAGTGTTTCTCTGATGTATTTTAGTTTGCATATTTTTTTATTTACAGTATTATTAATGATTGTTGTGATAACCTCCCAATAAGGCTCTGGGCTCAGCCCTGAATGATCTCAGTCCTAAGAGATGGTCCAAGAACGGAAACCTCCAAAATAAAACAATTGTGTTTCAAAATCAAAATAGTAAGACTTTAAAAAGAAATACTGCTTGTTTTGACACAGATTTACTAAGAAATAAAATACTGAATTTAAATTGCTGACGCCACTGCCTTTGTTAGCAAAACAACTGAAAAGGATGTAGAACACAAAAGTATCTTCTTATTTGGGCTATTTTCTAAGTGTTGATACATCTTAAGGGTGATTTGCAAACTGTTGGTTTTAAAGATACGCATCTTGGAATGCTTGACTTGCTAAATGATTGCCAAGCCAATTATTACTATCATTACAGGATGTGTTTTGCTTGGCTAATTTCATTCTTCAAACCAATATCAAAGTAATAAATGACTTGCTTAAAAATAGGATAATTAATTAGCTTTTAATAAGTATTAAACCATTGATGGTTAACATTTTATTTTCTTAAATATAACGATATATTTATTTTACAAGATAAAACATATGGTAATTTTTAGTTGTCATACATTGTAATAATAAAGATATGAATTAAATATACTTGTTTAGGTAATGTTTTTATTACGAGTTATGCCAGTTTGTGTGTCTGGTTTAGTAAATACTCCGTTATTTAATTAATAGATAACATAATGCGGAGATAATCAACACAAAATACATAGGCTAATTAGACGTTGTAACTAATAAAAAAAAATACATAATAAAAACGCTACTTAATTTAAAAATAACTTTCATTTTTTCGGCAGTATTTTACGTCAAGATCTGTTCCTCCTTCCGGGAACAATAACGCTCTGGTTTTAACAATAGACTACATAAATAACAATTAAACCCACAATTCAAAACAAAATATAACTTTTCTACCAGCTGTTTAACTTAGGGAATAAAGTTCTGCTTGTTTGTTTACGGCTTTAACGTGTTCGCTACGAAAACATGCTAAGCTGCTAGCTAGCCGCGCACTAGCCTGTCGGTGCTTGAATTTAAACAATAACTTTGGTTTGAAATGAACACGACGTCACATTTGACGTATAGCGCCACTTCAACAGATTTCTTCACTCGGTCAGTTGCAGACGATTTCTTTGGCGACATACAGGATTTCTTCGACGATTTTGGAAAGATTTTGCAATGGAACTGCCAAACATTCGCCGTTCGCGCCTCTTTAGGCTTTTTCTCTGTGGTTGCGTCGAGTCTCCAGAGGAGGGCGATGATTCTGCAAGAGTGAAGACACCCCAAAAAACGAGCATCTGGGCGCGGCTTCTTCAGCGTTTTTCTCTTAGGAAAAGGGGGAAATACGACGTGGGCCAGGCCGAGAAAAACCAGGGGGAGGAGCTCGACACTTTTGGGCCCGGGGAAGCTGGTGAGAAAGAGGAGGACGACCTGATCTCTTTAAGTCCACGGGAGAAAACGGTTGTGAAAGATGAGGAGGAAGAAGAGCTCTGGCCAGAGAATGGTGATAAGGAGTTTGGACCTGAAACATGCTCTGACTGTGAGGAGGAGGATGAGGCCATGCCTGAAGACATTCTGGAGAATGGAAAAGAGCTGGTGGAAAGAAGAGCATCAGACTGGTCCAAAGAGTATCAAAAAAAAGAGGAAGAAGTGGCCCGGCCGTGTGTCTCTGATGATGGAATCGGGGCAGAAATGTCTGACTGGTCCAAGGACTATGATAAGGAGACCGAAGAGAAAGAATGGGTCACTGATGACGGAATTGGATCTAAGGTTTCTGACTGCTCTAAAGAGTACAGAGAAGAGGAGAGAAACCAACGATACTTTCCAAAAGATAAGGATGATGAAAAGTATCAAGGTGAGGAAAATATTTTCCACTAAATAATTATTCTTTTTCTTAGATTAATTTTCAAGCGCTAAATGAACAAATGTTCATGAACATTTGAAATGTCCATGTACATTTCAACTATAATATACACCAAAGTACTAAAACATAAAATCTAGATTTAAAACAAGATTTTAGTAAACACATGCTCTGACCTCTCCAATCTATGATTGGTTCTCACGTAATATGATGCGCTATCGCAGGTCAAAGTTAAATTCAGCTGAACTTTCGTTGAAGCGGAATTCGGAATTTCACCACGTAGGCTGGAACTTCCGGTTTTGCACCATCGTATGCAACTCGTAGAGCTGATTTCATAGTGTGTCCCCGCCATTAGACAGGCGCTGGAGGGAGGGGCCTGTGATTACATTGGACTAGCCCAGTGTCCTTCAAAACAATCAACAAATGGTCCACGATTAATATATCAGATACTCATGGCTGATAATGTTTTGTTTGACACCCACCCACACTGTAATGCGTACCACCAACAAGTTTTCACATACCACTAGCGGTACGTGTAGCACAGGTCTTTATTTAGGTTTAATGTCATTTTTTTTAATGTTTGTTGAATTTTGAATTCTTTGAATCCCCCCCTGTCTTCATTTCAACAACAATTAAACTTATTTTTGAGCTAATACAGAGTAAGATTACCTCAAAATTTACTGATTGTCCAAAACCAAGATCAACTCGCTCAAAACGCTGCATATTAATTTTCTTAACATGTTAACCATAGCCCTGAAAAGCTCCAAATGGTTTGTCTAATTGTTAGTAGCAGTGACAAAAAACCACAGGTGCTGTTTTGTGGAAAGTTGTAGCTGATAGACTGAGAAAATAAATGTAAGCTGTGTTGAAATGGAAATGACTTGCTTCAATCTGACTAAAGATTTGTTTTTATTTCAGCTCCTGCTTGTACAGAATCCACCTCCACACCTCCTGAAAAGCAAGAGAAGAAGGCACCAGAGATTGGTAAGATTACATAGAAAATGAGAAAAGTGTAGAATAAATAAAGTAAACGCAGTAAATTTCATTTAAATTTTGTTTAAATTGGTCACAGGCCACGTTCAGAAGAGATACACAATGGGCCAGGAGCTCAGCCAAGGTGCATTTGGAATTGTGTATGCAGCAACTCGCAGCGAGGATGGACTGAAGGTATTCTAATAGTTTAAATAGTAGCAGTATTTTATAAATCCAGGCATCTATTGAAGATCTGAGACGAATGTATATGTACATGCTTGCTAAATAATAGAACTTTTGTTTCCTTGTGTTTGTTAAACAGGTGGCTGTAAAAAGGGTAAAGAAGAGTCGGTATGCTGCTCCCATCAAGGTGGTGAGTACTCTGGAAGCAGTCAAAAACTACTACTAGAAACATTCCTTACCCTGTAAAAAACTTAACCTTTTTAAAATCCTCTTATCTAGAACAGAAAAGAATGTTTATTATATAAACATTTAATAATTTGTCTGTTGAGAGTTTGCCTCTTACAGTCACATTTCCCATCTTTTAGCCTGGCTATGACGATCCTCTGCCACTTGAAATTGCCCTAACACTGATGGCAAACAGTGGTCAAAAAGTGCCACAAATCATCGAGTTGCTGGATTGGGAGGACAAAGCTGGCCGCTTTTTGATGGTTATGGAGTGCCCCTCACCTTGTATGGACCTAATCCAGTTCATGACGCTCAGAGGAGGCAGCGTCGATGAAAAGACCACCAGATACATCATGTTCCAGGCTGCCCACGCTGCCATCGTGTGCTGCCAAAGAGGTGTCTTCCACAGGGATATCAAACCGGAGAATATCCTCATAAACCCCGAAACATTTGACATTAAACTGATCGACTTTGGCTGCGGTGCATTAATGCAGGAAGAGGCTTATGAAGAAATGAGTGGTAAGTGTCATTAACCCCTTTGATTACAAAAGCTCATTGGTTACCGTATAAAACGTGCTAAACTTTATCTCTCAATATCTTTGTCTTGCAGGCACACCAGACTACTTTCCCCCAGAGTATTTGTGCTTTGGTCAATGCAAAGCCAAGCCGGCCACAGTTTGGTCGTTGGGAGTGATGCTTTTTGTGCTACTCTGTGGCCGTCACCCAACAAACATCGACTTGGAGTCCTTCACCGGAGGTGTCTGGTACAATCCCTGCCTGACAGTTGGTAAGAGCATATTCAGTGACTATAGAAAATTGGGAGGTATTCGATTCAAGTTATTAATCACACATGTCTATCTTTGAACAGCATGCTGCAAAATGTTACGGGAATGCCTGAAGCAAGATCCTGAGGCCCGGATCATGCTGGAGGAATTGATGTATCATGAATGGTTTAAGGTACGTAGTCTCAGACTAGGTCTAGCTAAGCTGCTACACATCTGTCGGAATTGAGATTTACACCAACATTCGGATGAATTCTCTGCGGGGTGCAATTCGCAAGCTAGTATAAAAAGTTGATGCAGTAGCACTCCTTGCCATTATTTGGTGCTCATGTGTAGTAGTGATGTGTCATTTGTGAAAAGAACAAGTCTGACTCTTTAGTAATAACTCTTTTTATGGAGAGAATCGTTTTCTTTGGTATGTTTGAATCACGCTGATAATAATCAGAAGACACAGGTAAGCACGTTTATTTACTCAGATTAGTGTATTTTGCTCTATTTTTGGCTCTTTATCAGAACAGTTTGCAATTAGATAAGATTTTTTTCACAATTGGAACGATACAAATGAATCTTTCAAATGAATCATTCTTTTAAATGAACATGAGTCAAAAGAACGAAGCATCAAGTTGAACAAAATTTCTATCACTACTCAGGAGACAACATCCAGATGCCCGGCTGTTTTATAATCTTTGTGGACTTTATTTCACAACTCTTAATGGTTGGAAAAGCGCAATTCAAGCGTCGGAATGTTTACATTCTCTTTTTCACAGTTTCTTCCTTGGCTGTTCATCTGGTTGTTCTTTGGTGCGGTTTTCTGTCATGAGATCGACATGAGAGTGTGTATCGAGTAGCATCCAGCAGCTTTTTCATGTCCAATTCACATCACCAAAACAGCCAGCTTTCATTGGTAGTTCCCTTGCGAAAAACCCATTAAATATGGGAGGGCTGAACTCTTTTTTTTTTTTCGTTCACCAATCGCTCTGATAGATCTGTGATGTGCCATTGCCGCCTCCGCTTTTTCGATCGAGGCATGTTAATGCATGAAATTTCGCACTGAATATTCGGATAGATGTTTAGCGGCCTTCAGTGTTTACTCTTTCTCATGTACACCCTCACTTACAAACATTATTATCGATAAGCTCTCCAGGACCTCTCCCTCAACTTATTTAGGCACATCGAGGTGTCGTTTTGAAGGGCATTGTCTGTGACATAACATGTGATGCATTACCAATAACCTTCTCGTAGAGTGTGATCCTCACTCATCTCTCAATGTTTATAACAGCATAATGCAGTTCTAAAATGTACACCAAAAATAAGTTAAAAGGTTTTATGCTAAATACTTTATCCAGGAGGTCAGAAAGTGTTTGGGCCACAATGGGCTAAAGCTAAAACCTTACTCTGCATCTTACAACAAGTGGAGTGCGTCATAGTAGATGAAATAACTTTGCTTTCAGGGGTTAAATTGAAAACACTTGAGATGAATAATACTGCACTAGAAGTGGCAGATTGTGGATTTTTGAGTGCGACATGGCTGAAATACATACTTCTAATCAATCATAAAACAGAGCAATACTATAAGCACAGAAGTATAATTTTGTGAAATTGGCATCAAATGTTTCAATTGTTTGATATTTTAACATACTCCTCTGTTTTCATCATACAGACCGGTGTGTAAGAAAGGACTGCCACCTCCTACAGACCCAGCGGAACACTCCTTGATGGCATCTAAAGCTTGAATTTAGATGAATTATTTGTACATATGTATCGATATGGAATAAATCATTATAAGTATTTAACCTTGATTCCTGTTTTCAATGACAATATTGTACATCACGTCATGTTACAATCATTAGAGGTACAATACCTAAGATCCATTAAAAAAAACTATAAGATCTTACATTTTACCTTCTCATTCTTCCTTTTTGTAACCCCACGACATGTAGTGTGCTTAAAGTGCCAAGCTAGCAACACGTGCACAGGTATCCCAGTCTGATCAGAAAACCTCTGATGAGGCCTCCAAATGACTTTTTTAAATAAAGACAAACCATCACTAAACCTCAAGAAGAAAGTACATAATAAAAAAATTGACACAGAACGTCAATACAGTACTTTCATTCTAAATAATTGAAGACATTCTAAATACATTTTAAATGTATGAAAGAAAAACAACTGATTGATGTTTGGTTTGTTGTTTTTAAATATAAATCAGCATAACTTATTTGAAATATATATTTATATAAATAATTTGAACTTGTCGATGAGAGGTTCATGACTTAGCCTTGAACTCAGTAGTTGTGAGTTTGACTGCATTAAGACAATGACTTAATTTGTCGGGTACAAATAGGTGAACATATTTATTACCAACATGCATGATGTTAAGACTTAAAAAAATAAAATGAAAGGCTTATATGGGATTTATACTCTGTTTAGATGCTGGAAGCTATAGTCAAGTCTAAATTCAAATGATTTCCCCCTAAGCCAACAGAAGACTTTCTTGATTGCCAGTTTTGAAATATATTATAGAATATTTCTAGACATATAACAAACAAGGTAAATAATGAGAAAGGAGCTAGTTATATACAGGGAGTGCAGAATTACTAGGCAAGTTGTAATTCTGAGGATTAACTTTATTATGGAACAACAACCATGTTCTCAATGTACCCAAAAAATCATTAATATCAAAGCTGAATTTTTTTGGAAGTGGTTTTTAGTTTCAGCTATTTTAGGAGGATATCTGTGTGTGCAGGTGGCTATTACTGTGCATAATTATTAGGCAACTTAACAAAAAACAAATATATACCCATTGCAATTATTTATTTTCACCAGTGAAACCAATATAACATCTCAACATTCACAAATATACATTTCTGACATTCAAAAACAAAACAAAAACCAATCAGTGACCAATATAGCCACCTTTCTTTGCAAGGACACTCAAAAGCCTGCCATCCATGGATTCTGTCAGTGTTTTGATCTGTTCACTATCAACATTGCGTGCAGCAGCAACCACAGCCTCCAGACACTGTTCAGAGAGGTGTACTGGTTTCCCTCCTTGTAAATCTCACATTTGAGGATGGACCACAGGTTCTCTATGGGGTTCAGATCAGGTGAACGAGGAGGCCATGTCATTAGTTTTTCTTCTTTTAGACCCTTTCTTGCCAGCCACGCTGTGGAGTACTTGGACGCGTGTGATGGAGCATTGTCCTGCATGAAAATCATGTTTTTCTTGAAGGATGCAGACTTCTTCCTGAACCACTGCTTGAAGAAGGTGTCTTCCAGAAACTGGCAGTAGGACTGGGAGTTGAACTTGACTCCATCCTCAACCCGAAAAGGCCCCACAAGCTCATCTTTGATGATACCAGCCCAAATCAGTACTCCACCTCCACCTTGCTGGTGTCTGAGTCGGACTGGAGCTCTCTGCCCTTTACCGATCCAGCCACGAGCCCATCCATCTGGCCCATCAAGACTCACTCTCATTTCATATAAATGTCAAAAAAACCTTAGAAAAATCTGTCTTCAGATATTTCTTGGCCCAGTCTTGACGTTTCAGCTTGTGTGTCTTGTTCAGTGGTGGTGGTTTTTCAGCCTTACTTACCTCGGCCATGGCTCTGAGTATTGCACACCTTGTGCTTTTGGGCATTCCAGTGATGCTGCAGCTCTGAAATATGGCAAAACTGGTGGCAAGTGGCATCTTGGCAGCTGCACGGTTGACTTTTCTCAGTTCATGGGCAGTGATTTTGCGCTTTGGTTTTTCCACACACTTCTTGCGTCCCTGTTGACTATTATGAATAAAACGCTTGATGGTTTGATGATCACGCATCAGAAGCTTGGAAATTTTAAGAGTGCTGCATCCCTATGCAAGATAACTCACTATTTTTGACTTTTCGGAACCTTGTCAAGTCCTTCTTTTGACCCATTTCGCCAAAGGAAAGGAAGTTGCCTAATAATTATGCACACCTGATATAGGGTGTTGTTGTCATTAGACCACACCCCTTCTCATTACAGAGATGCACATCACCTTGTAACGATCTACAAAAAATTAAATGTATATTTTTTCTTTAGTAGACGTAATATTTTTCCCTGTTTGGAGCTCAATGGTGAGATCGATTCGCTCGGGTCTGGAGGTGGCGCTAAGGAGCTCAATCCGGCACATGGCGAAGAAGAGTATTTAACCGGAAAGGCGGCAGTGAAAGAGAAGATAAGCGGAATATCAGTGTTTGGAGAGAGAGTAGTGTGAGCCTCGAAATCAATCGGATGGTTTGGCTGGCATGAAGAGCGATTTTGCACGGTTTCTTTTCTTTCCTCAGTAAAGTATAGGCGTTGCGAGTTGAAGCATAACGAGGGCAGAGCCTAAATGGTGGATGAAGTACGTAGCCAATTCGGAGGCTGGAATTAAAGGGTTTTGTGAGGAGCACGCCGACGTGCAAGAGCGTTTGGGTGAACAGGGCGAACCGTGAGTATGGCGGCAAATCCGGGTCATTAATCGAGCGCGTGTATTTGATAATCACGCGCGCAAAATTTAAAAATTTGAGCGAGCAGGAACAGATCCGCGCGCGCAGAGAAATAAAACGAGAGCTTTTTTTTCAACCCGCGCATGCGCGCGACTGAACCTGAGGAATACACTGTCTCCCTCAAATCTCCCTCCCTCCCTTGCTTGCTCTCAATCTGAACCTGCGCGCGCGAACATGATTTTTGTCCAAGATGGGGCGGGACCCTCGTTTCCCGGAAGTCAGCTGTAATTGGACGGCTGTCTGTCAGTCAGTTCTGTCCCTTTAACGCTCAAAGTCTCCCCAACAAAGACGTTAACCTACTTATAAAAGTGACTCTTTAATCAAACAACAACGACAAGCCAAAGACATTTACAAACATTACAACAAAAACAATAAAGATGACTACAAGAACAATATAAATCTGACTGAATATTACTCCAACAGCTTAAAGAATACAAATAAGACAATCCAAGTTGCTTTTGTTTTTAAAGGATAAACTTTAATCAATATTTTTTTTAAATCCTGTCTCAAGAATAGTTGTTAGTTGTGTTCATATCTGGAATATGGATTTATGAATAAATACTTTTTGTTAATGTCAAATTAGACCACTCATAAAGTTGACGTTATATGGCATGTTTCTATCATTAACATGTTTTTAAGTTTCTGTGAGTTCTCAATTAAATAGTAATTACATTTGACTGTTTTAACAAAACTAGGCCTGCATTATAAAATTTTTGAGTTTCTAGAGTCTAATGCAAATGTATAATTTCAGATTTGAATCCTGGTTTTGAATACTTTGTTGAGTTTGGGGTTTGAATTACTGCGTTAGTTTGATAATTTATTTCCACAAGAAACTGTATTTTTAATCCTGATATTAATGCAATCAAAGTTACTTTTACAAGTGGGATTAATGGTCAAATTAATTTAAATTCAGATTTTACTACTATTTAAATATTAATTTTAGAAGCAGCAAAATAGTTTAATTTAAATTTTAACTGTACAAAATTAACCTGTTGCGTCAGGTTTAGCACAATATGTTGAGTACAGCCCAGCTAGCATTTTTTGGTTCAAAAGACGTTTAATAAATGTTTATTCATAGCCTTCTAGACTCATTTTGGGCTGTCAGTGAAAGTTTAAAAGATGTTTAGCGGTATCCCTTACATACATTTATATATTTCAGATGTATACCAAGTCTTGCAATCTCCTATTTTTTGAGGGTTAAGTATAACAGGGTTAAATAATAATTCTTTATCTCTAACAAGTCTTCCATCGCCACCTAAGGCAAATGTACAACACCTGAAACCCATAAGCAATATTCAATAAAAAAATAACGACATAATCTCTCTTCTTCCTTGTCTCTTTCTTGACTGTGTGAGTTTATCTAAAACTGTTGTTTAACATTGTAAAAATACAATAAAACTGAGTTTGAATACCAATATCAGCAAAAAACAAAAATTAAATTTCTTGCAAAGGTGCATAGAATTCAATGATTTGTCAAATAGATGCATAAAAAGTGTGTGATTGAAGATGCTCCTGTAAACCTGCACAGTAGTCAACACAGTACATTTTAAGAATAACAATTAGCTCAGAAAATCTAAGAACTGTGGAGACCTGGAGCTACCGAACCCTTACAACTATTTCCTCTATTACAGACTACAACATGTCCATCAATGGACAAATTCTAGCTCAGCCGAACTCGCCTGCCTTGACATTGAGCAGACATTTTGCAAAGACACCAAAATAGCAGATTTACCATTTATAAGTTCAAGAGTCAAACATCATTACTGCTTTCAGAATGTGAGCATACGTACCTCACTAACAGCCTGGTGTGAATTTTTGAAACTTACTGGTTCACCGCTTCCTCCTTGCCAACGCACACCAATTTAGATTCACTCTCTTCACTCACACAAATAGGATCATGAGGGTCCTTGTTTCGGGGTGTCCTATTGGCGATCCCACCCTCCGTCCCTCCATCCCTTAAAGGGGGACCACCAGTTTTAATCACATCAGACACTGAACATCTCCAGGGGGCCTTATTCCCGGAGCGGACAGTAGGCCAATCCCACCTGCCACTGACTCGCCTCCAGGGCTGGGCAACCCCTGGGCCCCTTACAAAACCTGCTAGGACACACTACATTTAGGCCTGGAGGGCTAGTCTCTCTGTCCAAATCTTGGTGGGGGGAGGCTGCAGATCTGTGGCCCCTCCCACCATCCATGACGAAGAAGGCTACCCTCTCATTTTAAATGCACATTAGACATGTAGGGCAGGGGGGTGGTGCCTGCACTCCAGGACACTATTCCTACTTTTAATACATTCTATTTCTCCAACACATCCACATATACCTGCATTACATGACAACTGGGAGTGGATGTTGGGGAACAGGTGGACGTCTGCCCCCACCTTCCCTCCTGGGGTGTACGGGCCCACCATCGCGGGGGTGCGTGTGGCCACCGGGGTGGGTGCGGGCCCGCAGGGAGCGGCTTGCTACTGTCCGGGAGTGGAAGACTCGATGGATGATTGAATGACTGGATGGATGGGGTTGATTTAGTTCATGGGGGGGCTAGTGGTATAGGGGTGTGCGTGGGGTTAGGGTTGGGGGGCAGCTGGTAGCGGTGTGCGTGGGGTTAGGGTTGGGGGGCAGCTGGTAGGGGTGTGCGTGGGGTTGGAGGACTGCTGGTTTATGTGTGCATGGGGTCGGGATGTGGTCCTGCCGCATCCAGAGTGATTTCCCTCCTGCCCCCTTCTGGTCTCTTGGTCGTCTTCCTTTTTTCCCAGCAGGTCCACGGTGGTGCCTGGAACGGGGGCCTACCGCGGGGGGATGTGGCGGTGGTTGTGGGTGGCCTCTTTCCCGGTCTCTGCCTCCACTGTCGGGGGCTGCGTGCCCGCCTAGCACGGGCTGGTCGTCCTCCTGCTGCAGCGAGCCCACCGGGGCCCCGGGCTTTGCTCTCTGAGGTTGCTGACTTTCTCAATGGAGGTGGGAGGGGTTCAGCTCCTGGGTCCGGGCCCCAAAACTTGTCGTTCTGTGGGGGGCGGGCTGGATCTCACATTTCACTTGGGTCATAAAAGGTTAGACAAGACGGTCACTGCTAGATGCTAAATAAATATATTTATTTATTTATTATTATCATTATAATTTTTCTTTTTTGTGCATAGATCAATAACTGCATGTATGTATGCATATTTATATTTGTATACATATGTGTAGATAGATGCGAACTGTTTGGATGTGCTAAGGTAGGTATATAATCTTATTTATTTATTATTTTTTGTATGTTTACAAAATGTATGTTTATATGATTGATTAATGTAATTATTGTAATGAATGTGAAATAAATAATCAATAAACAAATTAATAGCTTCTATCCAGAGGAATACTCACTAAATAATATCTTCATTTCCCTGGAAAGAGCAAAACTGAGCAACTCATACAAAGCACCTCCCTTCTCATGGGGCTGCTTGGAAGTAGGACAGGACAGGTAAAAAAAAAGCATATAACGATTATGATTTAAATCGTACTTTTTATTAGAAATACAAAAGCTTTTTTCAAATCAATTGCGAGGTAAGTTAATTGACAAAAGTGCTTTCCAAATATCTATCTTGAAGAAACAGCAATTTCTGAGACTGGAGAGTTACAAACATGGAAATATGAGAAAACAACAGCAGACGTCTCACCTTGAGCCATTCAGTCTATTAACTCACTGCTCAGCTGAAGCTGAAACCCCTCTAAATGTTCCTTCAGTCTTTCTCTGACATCTAACCCCACTGCTGTGGCTCTCAGGTCAGAGTGGCGCGTCACATGACCAGTTTCCCACCCAGTTGAAGGCAAAGCTGTAGAATCCCACGTCACCGTCAGTCCAGCTCTCTCTTCAGCAGCCTCAGGAGATTTTGGAAAGATTTCAGTCAATGTCTCTAGTACAGTTCCAACATCTGCTTGGTTTCTCTCTCCGGGTTCAAAAGGAACCGACATCATTAGAACATATTCCCCAGGTTTTTCCTGCAACCAATAGAAGTGCTGCAGCTCAGTTTCGTTATCGTTCTTCTCTTTATCAGCAATCTCTTGAAGAATGAGTCCTTGGTTTGGCTGAAGAACCTGGATTTGCTGCATGGGTGGTGGGTAGGTTTCCTGTACTGTTGAAGAGAACTGAACTTGTCCAGGGGTTGACTGAAGGTCAGACTGTGGGTGAAGAATAGCAAATTGTGAGGGTTGTGCAGTAATGTTCTGCAGCTCAAGGGATGTTTCTTCTTCATCAGACTTCAAATCCATCGCAAGCACCTGCATTGTTCTATCAATCTTTGCATTCTCATAGTAATACAAGTGCTTGCTCTGTTGTTTATCCACAGGTACCAAATCAGTCCTTAAGTTCTCCGTCTTCTTTTCTTGATGTATTTTCATTTTCTTCGTAAATTCCGGGATGTTCTTCAGTATAAATCTCACCTGAGAACCTTGAACTTTATCAAGTCCTGATGCTGCTTCTACACTTGCTTTGTGTCCATCGTTGTCTCGTCCACAGTAAAAACAGCAGCCCTCTTCATCTTCTGCCACTTTTCCTGTCGTCTGTCCCTGCCTGTTCAGTCCCTCTGTTAGAAGATCAAAATCATCACTCATCCCTTCATTCGGGCTCTCTTCCAATCGCTCCACAGGAGCTCTCACTCTCTGTCCTTTTTGAGAAGACCAGCTTGAAACCCTTCCTTCTCTGACCGGTTTTCCTTTCATCCTGTCTCGTGCTTGAGACAGGGTGCTCTTGAGTCGGTCCTCTTTGAGACGCAGAAGGGCATTACGCAGACGGTTCTCTCGTCGTCGAGCAGCACTCAGAAGACGCAGAGCTTTTTCTAAACTGTCGATGGCTTTGTCGTAGCGTTTACGCCACACTAGAGGGCAGAGTTGAGCATAGCTGTGCTCTTTAGGTAAGTAAAAGCCAGGAGGTGGGGGGAGGCGTCGCATATAACAGGATGGAGAGGTTGGGCGAGGAGAGGGTTGAGGAGACGAGGGCTCTGTTGTTTGATGTTCTTTTAATGGTTCTTTGCATGTTTGAGGAGCATCTGCTGAATGCTTTGGAATTGCAGAATCTTGATGTTCTTCCTTTTTTACTAACTTTGGGATCAAATTTGCATTATTGATCTTCTGGCTTCTTGATACTTCATTATCGCTGAAGTTCTGGACACTGAAAAAGGGCACAAGAGCAGTCCACGTCACTGTATTTTGTCAAATAAACATTTAAGACTAGAATTTTTTTTTTTTACACATGCTTAGAGCAAAAAATACAAAGGTATTGCAATTAATGAACAGTTTCCTTAATTTATCAAAAAAAAGATAGAAGCTATTTTTCGTTGTAAGTATCAAACTATATGTTGCAATCTGTAATAAACTAAAGATAAAATGTTTGGTATTCATCTTGAGTTCTTAATCCCTTGAGAAAGATTGAGGCCCAATGTTTTTGTTAAAAGTAGCCCAGGACCCTTTAACATATAAATATATATAATAATTAATTTCAACTAAGTCTTGAATTAATTTGTATTTAACACATTTTATATGATGGACTTTGATCAGCTACATATAATGTATTTCGTATGAATTATAATAATGTGTATGTTTAGCTGCACATTCAACAACACCGGAGAAGCTAGTTGCTCTTTAAATCCTTATGAACTCCAAAAATATCAACTTAAAAAATTTACATTTAAATATGAATAATATACTTGTGTGAAATTAAAAATAAGTACATTAAACAGAACTAAAATAAAAATGCTGCATTTCTTTGATTCTTTCAGTTGTTAAATGTCCATGAAACAGTGAAGAAATCAGTCATACTGTAAATACAGTAGAACTGTTCTGAATGAGTAACATTTTACTACAATTTTGGGCAAATTATTTGGATCATTAGTATAGTACCAATTGGGAAGAGAGCTGCACCTGTTATTTAGAGCACTTTTCTAAGAGGAGAGTTATGGTAATCACTACCAAATGCTAGTTTTTCAGTGACGTGATAGAAGGGTCAGAATCTAACATCATACTCATCAATGAAAATCATTTTTCAAGTTATTGACTGAAATGTGGATCACTTGTTTTCCATTTGGGAAGTCTGTCAACATCACAACTTGAAATAAAAAAATATTAAAGTAACACAAAAAAGCTAGGTATTTGGAGTATTTTATTTATTAGTCAATGATTACTTTAAATAAAACACATATATTTTGTCATTTTATTTTCATTTTCAAATAGAATATAATCTCAAATAAACACATCGTACATGAAGTCCTCTTGGTTGAGGCCTCTTATCTTTCTACTTCATATACTCTTAAAGAGACTTGTGGTCACACAGATGAAAACAAACAAACATTTTTTGGAAGAACAGAAGTGTAATCTCTTATTTTGTGTTACCCGTTACTTTGGTGGGAGAAATATAAGCTATGTTTTTTTTTTTCAATCAAAATGCAAAGGCGTATTTTATGAAGGGAATGAAATATCAGAATCCTTTGTTTCAAGTTGTGAATCTGTTTGACAGTCAGAGAGAAAAGCTTGGTTGGTTTCTGCAAGGCAATCAATTCTCAGGTTGAGACATGGGCTGAAACGTGTCTCAGGCTGAAAAAGCATCTTTCTGGTCTATGTGGAGCACATTTCAGGTCCTCAAGCCCCAGCCTAGCTTGTCTCGCCCAGTGGTGTAAAAGACAGGTCAACAGCCCACCACTAGATCTCAGACTTCGAGACAGATGAGCACATTCTCCTTCACCTTCAGTGATTTTGCAATTAATTGGTATAAGTAAATAAAATAATATTTCCCTAAACCAATAGGAACTCTTTCTGAGAGGCTATGGTACAACCCCTGTGGCGGATTTAATTAATATTAAATTATGTGCAGTCTTCAGATTTCTAGATGAGCCCAACTTTGTCATCTCCAAATAAATCATGCTAACAAATAAAAAAACACCTTATATCTTTGTCCACTTTTGGAGGTCTGCCTCTTCTTTTTGTTGTTTTTTTCCAAGTAGGGTGTCTTTCCTGAGGCTTAGTATTAAAGATAGTTGGGATCGCATCATCCTTCAGTCTGTGATAGCCACTAGAAAATAGATCAAAAACATTTTAATTATGAATTCAAATCCACAGTAATTCTCCAACAAAATCCTACTTTGTTGTTACTATCATACAGACCAGACTCCAGAGAGATCGAAGCTATCTGGAGTGAAGTGTTTGGAGCAGAAATAGATGAAACCACTTTGCGGGTCCCACTGGCCTTTCCCCTGAGGCCCTTTACGATCAGAGTTCACAATCCATGTGGTGCGACGTGGGTTTCCCTTCTTTGGTAACCTAGAGAAGAACAGATTATATGACGTATGACATGTTTGTGGTGATTTTATAGTTTATTTGCTTTATATTTAATATAAAATAAAAGCACATTTTAAAGTTTATCTGCTATATATTTAATTGTAGCTATTCAATGTCACCATCCCTTATAGCAGGAAATGTCAGCCAGCCATAAGATGACTGCGTTTTTGGCATAAGTATTTGCACCCCACAAGACACTGCATTTTTAAGTTTTATTAAGATTCAATAAAAAAAATCAAGTTTTATGTGCCATTTAAAGATTTGATCACCAGGAAACAAACATTCACCAAAAGAGCCCTGTGACTAAAGCATCCATGTTATAAAGCAGATAGTGGCTGCTTATTAAGTTGACGCAAAACACATTTTAGTTAAAGCAAAAACTAAAAATAAATGATCATTGTCACCCTGTAAACCTTGTAGCAATATCTAAAATGTAAATTATGGTTAAAATAGTTTGGGAAACACTTAAAAAAATGGTAAAGATTTCATCAATATTGAACTCCCACGCACCTGTGAAAAGTGACCCCAGATTTCCGAATGTCTTTTGTGTCCCGTGACTTGCAGCCAACAACAGAGCAGTGTCTGGGCATCTAGACAAACGTAAACATTAGAATAAACATTTTAAACACATTACTAATAGCAGACTTTTTGGTATATGTGTCGATCTAGACATGTTTTCTTTGACAATAAGTTTATATAGATTTCTATGTTGTATACATAAGCTGCCATCATTATAAATCATTATCATCATGTAATAAAATACATTGAAATTAGATTTGATACACTTTCAAGTGTACTTTAATAAGGTGAAATATTAAATGTCTATTGGCTAAAAAAATATTGATGATAAAATATTGTGCAGTAGCTTTGGGTGTAACTGGAGGTTTGTGGTCTAGCTGTATGTTTTCTTCATTGTAGAACAATTCATGCAATAAAAGTTTTCTTATCGGCCATAGGCCTATGAATAGGAGTCAATGTAACGTTAATTCCACGATATCAGTAACGTTACGTCTGAGCTGTCTTTAGAAACAATCCAGCAGGCTGCTAAACAGCCGTTAAATAACATTGGTATCTTGTTCATTTGAAACGTTTTTATTTTGAGTCTATGGTGATTAAAATAAACGCCGAGTACAACTTTGACAAGCCCTTTCATAGAATTCAGCCTCGAATTGTGTATTTTAAACTCACCCCCAAGGGCCTGCGACCTCACGAAGATGGCCGTGTTATTTTTCCTAGGTGATGAAGTGGATTAGCCCCGCCTTCCAGCAATAGCCAATTAGAACTGTTCGTTCCTATGACGTCACGAAAGATGACGCCTGGCAGACCCATTCACTATTTTACCGGTCCAGACCAGCTTTGAGGCGGACGGAAAGCGTCGAGAGAAAAGAGGTTGATTTCTACAATTCAATTGACATGGAATTAAAGTAAAATGTCAAATAAACAATCCATACAATCTACATTTTTAAGTGGAATTGAATGGCGCAAACGTTCCTCATCGTTGAAGACATAACAATAAGAATTGACGCCCTTTAAAACACTGCATTTTAACTGCTATTAAGATGAAAAGTTGTATTTATTTAATTATTACGTATGTAGAAATGGAAGAGAAAGTTGCCTCCTTAAATTGAATTATCGCTAGCGGTGAGTCTCCTTGTGGTAGAAATATAGACATGTCACATTTGATAGCAGACGTAATAAAATAAACTGAAGGAAAAAAAGGTTTACATCACTGTTGTTTTAACACTTCAAGCAACATGGACTTCCCCGACCCTTGATTTCTCCACCATGATTTTTACGTGAAGCTTAAGTTGTATTTTAACCAAAAATAAATGAGCTGCACTGACCAGTAGTTCTGAGATTTCTCTAAACAGCTAAGGTGAGAATAATGTGCTTTCAGCTCCAGGAGGGGCTTGCCTTTAGTAATGCCAAGGATGCACCCACTCCAACCTGCAGCTTACTCTTTAAGCGCTCCCAAAACTATACAAAATCGAGTTTATGTTTAAATGGAATGTTAATACATTTATTTGCACTGTGCAGCGCATACATTGCTTATTTTTGTCTCATGTTCAGCCCCAGACACTCAATTTTATTACTTTATAACGTGGTATGGTTATTTTTCTTTTTGATTAATACTTTTATGAAAGGAATGCTCAAATAGCACAGAATTACTCAAGGCATTAAACCAACAAACAAAATAAAATATTGTTTGAGTTCAGAGCTAAATTGACATTGACTAGAAAATAATTCTGGTAAATTGGCTTGTCAAATAAATAAATTAGCAGCAAGTTAAAGTATATACAATTGTTTTCTTTGATTCATTTAGATTTGTACTTTTATTTTTACAAATCAATACACAGGGTTGTCCCACAACATCAAATAGCATTTATTTTTATATTACAATACCTTTATTACACTGAAATCAGAATGGAAATGTAAGTTACCTGAAAGAAAGCACAGTTCTGTCTTTCAAAAAACTTTATTATAGTCACACAGAGGCAAAAGAGCTAAACCATTTAATGGTTGCAATCTATCTTCCATTTATCTTCTTACTATACTATATACATTTATCAAGCTATACTATATCTTATGCACAATCATAGACAGTTTTTTTAATGCAGCTTACAGTAACATCATTTTTTGATAAGCGCTCTCAGATTTAATGTTTTCTGAACGGTTGAGAGCTGATTCAAGCCTCGGCATGTCCTTGACAAGAACACCGTTTCTGGAGCTGAAAATGTCAGCCAGAGAGGCTTCCATTGGAGAAGGTAAATATTCCTCACAAGCCTGGCCCTTTAGACTTGGTGCACATTTCACTTCATAGGTAAAAAAGAAGGTACCAGAATTAAAAACACAAACATCTTTAACAACACCACTTCTAATATTAAAGGAGCATTTCCCAAGAAGTTCTTCATTCCACTTATCTGCATCGTATACTTCAAAAGTTATTTTGTTTGCCATGCGGATTTTTATAGGATCAAAATGAAATACTTCCCGCCATCTTGGATAGTTATTGTCCGAAACAGTATCAGTCCGCTTTACTTGAGTACCATAAGTCACTTTTACAAATCCATCTGTTTCAGAAACATAATCTCCATACAAACCTTCAGCTCTGAGATAGTAGACTGTCAGGGTGGCGAGTCCTTTTTCAACCGGGCAGCAGTTTGACCTTAAGATCTGACTACTTTGACAAACACAAACACATCGGTCACGAGCACTAGACTTCTTTCCCATTTTGCACGGCTCAGAGCAAACATTCTTCAGAGCATTTTCAGTGATGTATTGCTCAATAGCTTTCTTCAGTCTTTTCTGAACAGGATCTTTAGGACTCAGCAAGAGATGAAGAGGCTTCAGGGTGTACTCCACAACATCTGGAAGGCTCTTCAGAGACTCAAGCCAGTTTTTTAGTGCGTTTGGGTGTGATGACCCAGAGAAGAGCAGATTTTCTCCACCTGTATTTCCTCCTGTGACGTCTACCTGACGCTCACTGAACATGCTACTGAACCTCTCTTCTGTGCCCATTTTCTTTTTCAGCCCTTTACAAAAATTTGTCTCTACTTTCACAGTTGTGATAGAATATGAACCAGAGGCTTCTACATCTAAACAGTCTTTGACTGCGGTGTCTGTAAGTCCACTCATTGCAGCCAGACATTTTTTGATGGCAGTAATGGCTTTTATCTGCCCCCCTAGCTTGACTGCGGTGGTATAGTGAGTGCCGAACGTGTGGATCAGGTTACGGTAGGCACTAGGCTCGAAGGATGGAGGGAGTGATTTGATGGCTTTGAGGAACTCTGGATGGAGAGGAGGCTCTGAAACTAGACTGTAACTTTTAGAAACAATTCATTGCAATTAGTACACACAATGAAATACTTACAAGAAATTCAAAATGTGTGAGTCTCCCTCACCTGTATAAACTGCATTCAATTTGATGTTTAGTGAAACTGTACATGTCTTCTTTTGATTTTCCCATCCCGAACGTTGCCTCCCTGGAATGAGTGCTTCCAACTGCTGCTCCAGCAACCTTGACGTCTAAACCTACTTTCCAGCCAACTGAGAGAGAAGATGAGGAATCATTGACGAGCGCTTCACTTGACTCAAACACCTTACTGGCCAGTGTCATGGAACACTTTGGCAAGGTTCTCCAGAACACAATTGCAGTAGGTATCTTTTGTTTTTTCCCATTCATGTAACCGTTATTTTGTAATTTGCAAGTGCCATTCCCTAAATCCCAGATTTCTGTGTCTACTACAAAAGTACTCTTGCGCTTCATGGTCACAACATCAAATCCCTCGCCACCAATATTGTATCCTGGAACAAAGGGAGCCTCTTCACAATCTTCGGCAGTGACGATGTTGTGTTCGTCAGAAATGCCTGCGGTGAGCAGTGCCCAGGAAATGGTGAGGAAAACCTGGACCCGCACCATGTTTTGCTGTGAGAACTGAAAATACATGGGCTTCAATATTAGCAAGTGTAATCAAATAGACTTGCTTCACAACAAATATGTTAATCGAATGAAAGAAAAATGTTATTGCAAAATGTAAGGATAGGAACAGGAGTTTGCAGTTTCCATCAGACGACCAAAAAGATGCCACGAAAGTGCATAGCTTACCTCTCTTGAAGGACTTCTTTAAAGCACTGCAGATATCTGAGGGTTTTTAAAGCTTGTGACCGTTATGACAAGCCATCGCTATAACCAATCCCCTAACACTCTAATTTGGAGGAAGTGATGAGATGAGCAGTGTGTTGTTTAGGAAACCAAAAAGCACCCTTTTATTTATGCCACTTTGATAAATAATTCCAAGAATCTCTTTTATATTTTCACATTAAAATTGTATATTATAAAGTAAAACTGTACTTTTATGTTTAAGCATGAAACAGTACTTGTGTTTTTTCTATAATTCCTATGTCTGATAAAGCTTGGCTGAACATCAGCATGTTGCCAGTGTCAGTAATAAGAGCAGTATAGACTAACTTGCGTAAACGTAAGATCTAACACTGTAAACAAACAATTGAGGCCTTTTTATAATATGTGAAATTTAGACAACCAAAAACTCATTTTAGCCAAAATGATCAATGATCATTTGGTTCATTTTTGGTCAAATGTTTATGTAAAAATGTAAATCTGAGTTTTTGTGTGCCATTATTTGGAATACAAGTAATGTGATTATTGCATTAAAATACATTTTGTTTTTGCTGTAATTCCAAAGTTTTTAAATGGTATACAATACATCAGACTTTTTTAATTGAATCTTGTTAAACTTTAAAATGCAGTGTTTCATGGGGTGCAAATACTTATGCCAAAAACGCACTCATCTTATGGCTGGCTGACATTTCCTGCTATAAGGGATGGTGACATTGAATAGCTACAATTAAATATATAGCAGATAAACTTTAAAATGTGCTTTTATTTTATATTAAATCCCTATAAACTATAAAATCACCACAAGCATGTCAAACGTCACATTCAGATTCATGTTTCAAAGAGAAAACATCTATTCTTCTCTAGGTTACCAAAGAAGGGAAACCCACGTCGCACCACATGGATTGTGAACTCTGATCGTAAAGGGCCTCAGGGGAAAGGCCAGTGGGACCCGCAGAGTGGTTTCATCTATTTCTGCTCCAAACAAAACTTTAAGAAAATGGCTTCAAAATGACTTAAAATACACAACTAACAGTAAAAGAACAGAAGCAGACCTCTTTGATTGAATTATCCTTCCAATGACATAAAAAAAATAGATTTTAAGGCAACGTTTGGACTGGTTTCTTAACATAATGTTTTGCAAACTAGTTTCCAGCATAAGCATGTCATTTAAGTAGACCATTCATCACAGCTGACCCCACTCTAACTCATCCATTCTAGCAAATCCTTGGATTTAAGCAGCCAGTTAGTCTTGTCAGATGGTTACAAAAACAAACCCTCGACGATCTCTTTTGACAACGGCGGGGGCAGGTGGTGGTGTTCCATATGGGTCCAGATCACCTCAGGGGCCAGAACCCTTCCACAGACAGCTTCCCCGAAACACTAATTTATTTTTTCAAATACAATTGAGACACTGGCCCTTATCATATATAAAGCAAATGTGTGAACTGTAACTAAAAAAACTGTAGCCTATTGTTGGATCCAAAACTGTAGCTGTAGCTGACATATCATTGACCTGTAACATGTTGTTTTCTCATAATTACCAAGAACATGCATATTTTTAACAGCACCAGTTCCTGGTATTGAAGTAGTAAGGTTGGACCCCAATGAGTGAGTGGGTTGAAGAACTGAAGAAATTATTGTATTTGAGGGGAAGAGCTTTCAAAGCTAGTCTAATATATTGTTCAAATACATTCGGTTTATTATTCTGATATTCAAGTGTTTATGTATGCAGAGAGAAAAAACATCAAAACAATAGGAAAGTGTTTAATTCTGAAAATACTTCCTTATAAGGTGGACTATCTTTTAACTGGTATAGCAGAAATAAAAACATTCTTCAGCAAGCTGTGAAATTAGGTGAGAAACTGAGGTGTGATTTTGTCCAATCTGCTTTTTCTTTCTGTCACGTGCAGCTTTAAAAAAGTTATTAAAGACAACATAAAGCGATTAGAAAGACTAAATGTTTTACTTGAAATCATATCAAATCAATAAAAAAAATCCAAATCATATTTTTGGTAAAACCGAAACAATTAAGTTATTTTACAAATTAAAAACTCATGACTAAACAAACAGGCAAAAATTGTGCCTTATTAAGGAACAGTATTTCAAAGAGTTTAGGATTCTCAGCAAATTCATTAAAGAATTTAGATCCATGTTTCAGAGGGGCAACTAGTTTATTACTAACTAAATTTTCTTCCTATGTAAATCAATATAGTTAAAAAGTAGACTTTGTTAGGTAATAAAAGTTAGACCTAAAATTCTACATTTTAAAACAGGCAGCATGCATGCGTTGGAAGGTGATGTTTCTTTTAAAATGTGTGAAGACCAACATTTAAATTCTGTGGAGCTATTTTGACAGCTTAATAAGGTGAAGAAAAAAAGTGTTGCTGTGAAAGATAAAAAAAATGTCACAAACCTTAATTTACCGGACCTCAAAAACAAACTAAAGAAAACAAAGACTTATAAGGAATTGTTTAATTGACTTCATTTTCAAGTATCTTTGACTTTTAAGTGTAGTATGCAGACATCTATACATAAGTCTAAAAAGTTTAGAGGGGTTAAAACACAATACAACAAAAAAGAAAACTATCAAAGCATTCTGTTAACTCTTTAACATAATAGAGGTTAAAGATGAATAAAGATGAACAACAAAAATCTTAATCTCTCAATTGTTGCATTCAAACAGGACATCAACAAGCATTTCACAATGCAATAGAAAATAAAAATAGTATATAATGAAAATAAAAACCACAAAAAGCTCCACGCATGTCTTGTTTGATGTGACTTTTATTAAACAATCGAATCATTGATTTTTGGCCATTAGTATAACAAAACATAAATAAAAAGTTTTACTGTTTTACTGTGGTTTTACTGTTTATTTGCTAAAACCACTCATTACATATCTTTGAGTCCAACATACAGTTTTAATAGTATGACAGATAGTTTCATATATTGGTATAATGGTCTAAAAAACATGTAGACCCTCAGATTCAGCTATACGACTCTAGATAACTGGATAAATCATAGTGTGTATCTTTAGAGAGATGATAACTGCTGAGCATTTTACAGTTTTTCACAATTGCTAAGACAGTTTTTTCAATACATTTAACAACTTTGCTTAAGTCTTAACACATGGACTCCGTTAAAACACACAATTGGCAAAACAGTTAATTTCATTTTCAAAACCTCTCCTTGTAAACAAAACTCCTAAACTCATTTTCAAAATACAATAATACAGTTTTCAAAACACTAACACATGTTTTCATCCGACAGAACATTTAGTCAATCATAACACAAACAAAATTTGGCTTTAAAATGATAGTTTTGTTGTTGGTGGAGTTTGAGTGTAAAAGAAGTTCAAGCATTTGAAATTTGTGTTAACTGAATGCATTTTGTATCAAAGCAACAAAAAAATATGTCAATTGTAGAGCCTACCTAGACTAATGTTGTGGTAATTGTGTTAAGAGTTTAGGAAAGTTGTTATATTGTTAAAATTGAAAAAACTGTCTTAGCAATTGTGAAAAACTGTAATGCACATGGATTATTTTGGCAGCATTTCATTGGTTATTAGGCGAGTTAGAGGGATTTTTAGAGAAAGAAAGTGATTTACAAAGAGATGTAGAGAGATTGTTGGCAGTGGCGATCCCATCGGTGCAAGCAGCTCATAGAAGGAGGCAGGTACACTTCGACAACTTCTCACTGCTCAGCAGACCATGCTGGGTTGTGGCCAAATTCTGGATCAGGCTCCAGAAGTTTTTGAAGCTGATGCCCTCACCGTCTTTCACACCGATCGTCTTCAGCACTTCCCCAATTTGATCCGACTAAAGAGAAAAACAGAAACGTCAATGTCTTGGGGGTTTTGACTGAAATAAGCACTCTGTCTCCCTCATGAGGTCACTTTGCAGATGATGTTTAAGAAAGGCTCTAATGAGTTTGAAGAGCAATCGAAATCAAATCCTAATTACAGTTTTTTTACAATTGCTAAGAAAGGTTTTGTCAATACATTTAACAAGTTTGCTTAACTCTTAACACACTGAATCAGTTAAAACACACAATTGGCAAAACAGATCATCCTCTAAACCTCCCATTGTAAACAAAACTCCAAAACTCCTTTTCAAAATACAATAATAACACTAACAAATATTTTCTTCCGACAGCAACATTTAGTCGATCGTAACACATTGAGAAAAATTTTGGCTTTAAAATGACATAGTTTTGATGTTGGTGGAGCTCGAGTGTAAAAGAAGTTCAAGCATTTTAAATTTGTGTTAACTGAATGCATTTTGTATCAAAGCAACAAAAAATTTGTTAATTGTAGAACCTACCTAGACGGATGTTGTGCTTATCGTGTTAAGAGTTTAGGAAAGTTGTTAAAAGTATTTAAAAAACTGTCTTAGCAATTGTAAAAGAAATACTTTAAATAAAAAATGAAATAGATTTAACACCTTTAGCTCAGTCATTTTGGGATCATCTGCATGATTTTCCAAATGTCATTCAAAAGCATTCCATTTCCACATAGATTTGGCAAAAGCACAGTTTTTAGACTACTCTGAGGTAGTCTAAAGTTTTACAGTTTTTCACTATTGCTAAAACAGTTTTTTCAATACATTTAACAACTTTCCTAAATTCTTAACACAATTAGCACATCTGTCAAGGTAGGTTCTACAATTAACACATTTTTTGTTGCTTTGATACAAAATGCATTCAGTTAACACAAATTTCAAATGCTTGAACTTCTTTTACACTCAAACTCCATCAACACCAAAACTGTCATTTTAAAGCCAAATTTTTTCTCAATGTGTAATGATTGACTAAATGTTGTTGTCAGAAGAAAACATGTGTTAGTGTTTTGAAAACTGTATGTTTGTATTTTGAAAATTAGTTTTGGACTTTTGTTTACAATGAGGGGTTTTGAGAATGAAATTAACTGTTTTGCCAATTGTGTGTTTTAATTGAGTCTGTGTTTAAGAGTTAAGTAAACTTGTTAAATGTATTGAAAAAACTCTCTTAGCAATATTAAAAAACTGTAATCATCATTAAAATCTACGAAGGCATTAACTTTCATTGTTTCCATTGTCTGTGATTTTTTTTTCTGCTGATTTTTATTCTAGTTAATGTTAGTAAATGGTTTAAAGAGCTCATTTGTGGGTTTCATGAAAGTGCACTTTTGTTTATTTGAGTCTCCAAAAAAAAAAGGTTTCTCAAATGTTAATATTTCTACAGTGTGTTTTAGCTGTACACAAATGTTTTACACTATACAAACAAATAAAATGTGATAAAATCTTAAACAATCAAAGAAGTCTCGGGTTTTGGCCTAAAAAACAAACAAACAATAAAAAAGAGCTAACGTGGTCCAGACTACATGTTCCATTAAATTAGACCTTAAAATAAGGACATAACAGTTTTTAAAAATCCTTCATTTTGTTTTTAGTTTAGATTTTTAGTTTTCCAAACTACAAATGTATCTATATCTTGACTTCAAATGTTAGGTTTCTACAACTTTTGTCATTGTGCAGCACCCTGGATGAACTGTTCAAATGTTTAAAGACTTTAGAGGTTCAGCCTGAAGCTGTGCGAGGCTTGCCATAACTTGATTCAGACTGAAACTGAAGAGCCGACTTTATGAAAATGCCTGTGAAAAAACTCACTATCACTCAGAACAAGCCACCCAGCATTTTTCTTCTTGAAAGGAGGCACACCCTGTGTTTCTCGCTGGCTCAGACTGAGCCAAACTCAAACTGATCCGTGTGAGCACACCACACCTCTATCTGTGGCAACACTCGCTTACATTCTAGCACTCGGGAAACTATGAATAATCCATTGGTTACAAACAGGCGATGGAGGTCTCTTTCAATGATGAATATCACTTCAGGTTTACAGTCATTGAGTAGATAATGTATGCTATCTAATGTATTAATCCTGCTAATACAAGAAATATGTTGTTTGCATGCTAAGTCATTCTCTATTATATGAAATCCCTTGGGGATTTTTTATGACTCAAAATGTAAAACTAAAAATATGGATTAAATAATTGAAGAATATTTACTGAATACTTGAAGTAACAATTATGTTTATGTCATTCGTATGTGATCTAATAAACATAGTAGATTTAATAGTAATTTAATAAAAATGTAATTATATTGAAGTAAAAATATTGAACCCTGGCATAAAATGTATTTGAAACTGGAATTTTCAAAACACAAGGTCAATACTAAAACGGTAAACCCTTCAAAAAACAAGCAGTTAGTAACAACGATTACATGTTTCCTTCTAAAAAGAAATGTATGCATAAGCAGCGATCTGCTTTAACAGTAACATTATGTCCAATCAATCGTACTGACAAATGCATTTACAGTTAACTACTAGTAACCATTCTTATTCATTCATATATCTTCTAAAATTTATAGCACATTTGTTTTTTACCTTTACCAAGGATGGCAGCTGGGAGGAGAGGAGGTTCTTGAACTCATCCACCTTCAGCGTGGGCTGATTGTCCTTAGAAGCAGCATGGAAGTTTGTAACCAGGGTGTTGATGGCCTTCTCCAGGTCTGAATATTGCTGAAATAAATGACCACAGATCAAACACATGGACTTGTATAAAATATACGCAAGGGATTTTTAGAGCCCAGTTTTCAGCTACAACCTAATGTTTATTTGAATTTAGCACTTGTTTTGTGTCATTATAACATCTGAAGGTCTCTTTTGGTCTAAATAATTTGATTAAGTAATATTTTGCCTATATTCGGTCTGCACAACTAGCCCAGCAAGGCGTTAGCGGTGACCTGGGTTTAATTTCGAGCTGTGTAACCCTTTCCTGACCCAATTTAAAGTGTTCTGAAGAAAAATTGTAAAAAAAAAAAAAAACTGTCACGTGTTTGTGGGGGTCATTATAGTCATCCTTTAGTCTCCACCTAATATTTCCTGGCAAATCAACAACCTTTTATTCACAAAGGCAAAATGGCTGACAAATAACTTAAAAACTTTTTTTTGCAGTTGTTATTAAACTCTATGAATGTGATAGTGTGCACCAGTTTAAACACAGATCATTTCATCTGTCAAAAAAAGGAAAAACTCTAAAACAATGAAAAGTGGACTGTAAAATGTTTGATTTCAAACTGCAGCTTGCCTTCAAATAGAAGGCTATACCTGAAATACCTGCAATTCAGGCCAAGGCAACACGCCCTCTCTGCAGTATTTACCCAACCAGTGTTTGTGAAGGAGATCATTTTCAGACAAGAACTGTGAATTTCTCTCTGACTGTGAACATTAATGCCTGCTTTGTCTTGTTCAAATATTATTTTTAAGCTACAAAGTAAATATTATGAATATGTAAAATAAATATTATAAATATTGCAATTTAAAATAGTACATGTTGTAAACTTTCTTAAACAGGGAATCATGTTGCTGAGCTCTGCAAAAGAGCAAGAACGCAGGCTGAATGATTTCTCGTGCTTTCCATTTATACACAGTGGCTGTATTTTTGCTAATCATATGAGGATGAAGTGGAGACTATTGTTGTCAGCTCTAAGTTGCCAAACAAAAGGTTCCGTTTGCACATATTTAATCCCATTTTAAAATAAAAACTCTCTACTCATGTGGTTCAAATTAACCAGCTATGTATCTGCCATTCCTTTCTTACAAGTTCACAGAGAACCTGTTCCTTAAGTAAAAAAATAGACTCTTGACGCTAAAAAGACGCTAAAAGATTCACCTAAAGCCGGCGGACAATAAATGCGACACAATGCATAGGTGAAGATCCCTTAACGGCTGCGTCAGATGATGAGTGTCAGTTTATTGTTGTTTAATCAAGTAAAACAAGACTTAACACACTAGAAGTAACTTTTAATCGTGTTTAGTTACTTTAACAAGACAGAAGTTGATAAAGTGTGTAAAAATGACGGACAAACCCAAATTATGAACATTAGCTTAATGTTCTTAGCTCGTTAAATGCTAAGAAACGCACAACTGCCAGACAGGCAAACACAATAAAACCATAAATAAAACGTGTTAACGTAACCACATACCTCTTTCGCCATTTTATGCGCTTTAATTGTTACTTTCTTGGCTGTAGTGGAACTCTTCCCGTTGCGCAGTGCTTGTTTCTTCACCCTCTCAGCGTCCCATCGCCTCTGTCAGATCTTGGCTGACATCCTGAATCCTCCCACTCAGGAAAAAAGCCCTAACCTACCTTCCGTCTCCGTGACTGGGATGGGAAACATCTGTAACTCGATGCTTCGGGACAGTAAACGTAACGGGGAGGAGACGATCGGGTTTCATGCGCTCCTCACTCGAAAAAGAGCAAATATGTGACACGTTTTGTTGATGGATGATTCTTTTGGCGAACAGTCAGAGGCTCTGACGAGAACACATCTGGAAGCTCTCAGGGAAAAGTTTTTGCCCAAAACATCTCAATATCTCCTTAATGTGACTGTACTCTTTGCTTGGGTGCATTATTATTTCAACTCAGGATATAAGATGTTTTGCCAAAGTGTGATTAATACGAACTGTTTTAAGCTTTAAGCGCACTTAATGGGCCAAAAACTTTGGGACAACACTCTTAGCATTTAAGCAGAATCTTTTAGCATAGAAGAGCATTAAAGTTCTTCAGGCAAGCAATCAGTAGTTACTCATCATCGGTTGCTCAAGCTTCTTTTTCCAGTTCAGAAGCATTCAATGATACCTGAGCAGGTCCATTTCCAGTTTTCACAATTGCTAAGACAGTTTTTTCAATACATTTAACAACTTTGCTTAACTCTTAAAACACCGACTCAGTTAAAACACACAATTAGCAAAGCAGTTAATTTCATTCTCAAAACCTCTCATTGTAAACAAAACTCTTAAACTCATTTTCAAAATACAATAATACAGTTTTCAAAACACTAACACGTGTTTTCTTCCGAAAGCAACATTTAGTCAATCATAACACATTGAAACAAAATTTTGCTTTAAAATGAGATTATTTTGGTGTTGAGAGCTTGCTAATTCTGTTAAGAGTTTAGGAAAGTTGTTAAATGTATTGAAAAAACTGTCTTAGCAATTGTGAAAAACTGTAATCAAGCTGAAATAGAAGGTTTAAAAATGTGCGTTTTGAAAGCATTTTCTAGTAGTTATACACTAAGAATCATTATTTAAGCCTTACCAAATAGTTAATCAATAATAATAATAATTTAATAATAAAAAAATGTTCTATTATTACACATTTGTAAGCTGTTCCTAAATATAACTTGTAATACTCTATTCCTGGTTTATAAGAATCTTGTATGTATAAATTAAATAGTTTTTAAATAGTTTAATAATAATTTATTAACATGTTCTAAATTAGCTCATGAATTACTAATAATTACTAACTGGTTGTTAAATAGTGAATAATTTAATTATAGTTTTTCACAATTGCTAAGACAGTTTTTTCCAATACATTTAACTTCTTCTTCTTCTTCTTCTTTCGGCTGTTCCCAGTTTAGGGGTCGCCACAGCAAATCATCTGTTTCCACCTAACTCTGGCCTCAGTATCCTCTACTCTTGCACCAATTACCTTCATGTCCTCCTTCAGCACACCCATATAGCTTGTCTTTGGCCTTCCTCTTGCCCTCTTGCCTGGCAGCTTCATCTCCAACATCCTTCTACCAATATAACTACTATCCCTTCTCTGCACATGTCCAAACCATCTCAATCTGACTTTGTCTCCAAAACAACCAACCCAAGCTGTTCCTCTGATGTGCTCGTTCCTAATCTTGTCCATCCTTGTCACTCCTAAACTGAACCTCAACATCCTCATCTCTGCTACTTCCATCTCTGCCTCGTGTCTCTTCTTCACTGCTACAGTCTCTAACCCATACATCATAGCTGGTCTCACTACTGTTCTGTACACCTTTCCTTTGATTCTTGCTGACACTCTTCTGTCACACAACACCCCTGACACTTTTCTCCACCCACTCCAACCTGCCTGCACTCGCCTCTTCACCTCTTTTCCACACTCCCCGTCGCACTGGACTGTTGACCCCAAATACCTAAACTCCTCCACCTTCTTGACCTCAGCCCCCTGTAACCTCACTGTTCTACTTCCCTCCCTCTCGTTCAAACACATGTATTCTGTCTTACTACGACTGACTTTCATTCCTCTTCTTTCTAGAGCAGACCTCCAACTTTCCAGGTGTCCCTCCACCTGCTCGCTACTCTCACTACAGATTACAATGTCATCTGTAAACATCATTGTCCATGGAGATTCCTGTCTGACCTCATCTGTCAACCTGTCCATCACCATAGCGAACAAGAAGGGATTCAAAGCCGATCCTTGATGTAGCCCCACCTCCACCTTGAACTCCTCCGTCTGACCTACAGCACATCTCACTGTTGTCATACTCCTCTCATACATATCCTGAACTACTCTGACGTACTTCTCTGCCACTCCTGACATCCTCATACAGGACCATAGCTCCTCTCTCGGCACCCTGTCATACGCTTTCTCTAAGTCCACAAAGACGCAGTGCAGCTCCTTCTGACCATCTCTGTACTTCTCCATTAGCATTCTCAGAGCAAAAATTGCATCAGTAGTGCTCTTCCTGGGCATGAAGCCATACTGCTGCTCGCAAATATCCACTTCCCTTCTTAGCCTAGCTTCCACTACTCTTTCCCAGAGTTTCATTGTGTGGCTCATCAACTTTATACCTCTGTTACAACTCTGCACATCACCCTTGTTCTTAAAGATTGGCACTAGGACACTTCTCCTCCATTCCTCAGGCATCTTCTCACTCTCTAGAATCCTGTTGAATAACCTAGATAGGAACTCCACTGCTGTCTCTCCTAGACACTTCCACACCTCCACAGGGATGTCATCTGGACCAACAGCCTTTCCACTCTTCATTCTCCTCAGAGCCTTCCTCACCTCATCCTTTCTAATCTTTTCAACTTCCTGCTCTACAATGTTCACCTCTTCCCCCCTTCTTTCTCTCTCATTCTCCTCATTCATCAAATCCTCAAAATACTCCTTCCATCTTCTTTGCACACTCTCCTCACTCGTTAGAACCCTTCCATCTCTATCTTTAATCACCCTTATCTGTTGCACATCCTTCCCATCTCTATCTCTCTGTCTCGCTATTCTGTACAAATCCTTCTCACCTTCCCTCGTGTCTAACCTGGCATACAACTCATCATATGCCTTCTGTTTGGTCTTTGCCACCTCCCTCTTCACCCTGCGCTGTGATTCCTTGTAGTCCTGTCTACTTTCTTCAGTCCTTTCGATGTCCCACTTCTTTTTAGCTAGCCTCTTCCTCTGGATGATGTCCTGTACTTCCTCATTCCACCACCATGTTTCCTTATCTTCTTTCCTTCTTCCTGCTGACACACCTAGCACCTTCCTACCTGTCTCCCTGATCACTTCTGCTGTAGTTTCCCAGTCCTCTGGAAGCTCTTCCTGACCACCCAAAGCCTGTCTCAGCTTCTGTCTGAATTCCTCACAACCGTCTTCCTTTTTCAACTTCCACCACTTGGTCTTCTTTTCCATCTTTCCTCCCCTCTTCTTCCTGACCACCAGAAACATCCTACACATCACCATCCGATGCTGTCTGGCTACACTCTCTCCTACCACTACTTTGCAGTCAGTGATCTCTCTCAGATTGGCTCGTCTACTTAGGATGTAGTCCACCTGCGTACTCCTACCACCACTCTTGTAGGTAACTCTATGTTCCTCCCTCTTCTGGAAATAAGTGTTAACTACAGCCATTTCCATCCTCTTGGCAAAGTCCACCACCATCTGTCCTTCTGGGTTCCTTTCCTTAACACCAAACCTGCCCATCACTTCCTCATCACCTATGTTGCCCTCGCCCACATGACCGTTGAAGTCTGCTCCCACCACTACTCTCTCCCCTCTGGGAATACTCTCCATCACCTCATCTAACTCACTCCAGAATCTCTCCTTTTCTTCCAGCTTACAGCCTACTTGTGGAGCATAACCACTCACTACATTCAACATCACCCCTTCAAGCTCTAACTTCAAACTGATCACCCTGTCAGACACTCTTTTCAACTCTAAAACATTCCTCACAAACTCCTCCTTCAGGATCACTCCTACCCCATTTCTCTTCCTATCCTCACCATAGTAAAACAGTTTGTATCCCCCTCCAATACTACGCGCTTTGCTACCCTTCCACCTGGTCTCCTGCACACACAGAATATCTACCTTCCTTCTCTCCATCATGTCCGCCAGCTCTCTACCTTTCCCGGTCATTGTACCAACGTTGAGAGTCCCTATTCTCAGACCTATGCTCTTGCCTTTCCTCTTCTCTCTCTGCCTACGAATCCTTCTCCCTCCTCTCCTTCTTTGACCAACAGTAGTCCAATTTCCACCGGCACCCTGTAGGTCAACAGCACCGGTGGCGGTCGTTGTTAACCCGGGCCTCGACCGATCCGGTATGGAAATAGAATTGATGACTTATGACTTGATGGCATATTTGGTTTTGGCATGTTTTACGCCGGATGCCCTTCCTGATGCAACCCTCTCTATTTATCCGGGCTTGGGACCGGCACAGAAGTCACTGGCTAGAAACTCCTGTTCCAATACATTTAACAAGTTTCCTAAACTCTTAATACAATTAGCACAACATCTGTCGAGGTAGGCAATACAATTAACAGATTTTTTGTTGCTTTGATACAAAATGCATTCAGTTAACACAAATTTCAAATGCTTAAACTTCTTTTACACTCAAACTCCACCAAACACCAAAACTATGTTTTAAAGCCAAATGTGTTATGATTGACCAAATGTTGCTGTTGGAAGTAAACATGTGATAGCTTTTTGAAAAATGTATTTTTGTATTTTGAAAATGAGTTTTGGAGTTTTGTTTGCAATGGGGAGTTTTGAGAATGAAATTAACTGTTTGGTCAATTGTGTGTTTTAACTGATTCGGTGCATTAAGAGTTTAGCAATTGTAAAAAACTGTAATAAATAATTAACTGATCTCTAATGAAGCATGAAATAATGTTAAAAAGGATATTATACAGATATTTTCAAATTAGGAATTAGGCATAAACTAATATATGTAATCTGCTTACAAATGCATATTAACATAGAAGCAATGCTTTATAATGTTTTAACTTAAGCCTAATGATTTTTTTGTGTGTACCAACTTTTTGGTTTAAATGTCTGAACATGAAGAGAAAATAAAAAGAATACTTTTGATAATAATAATAAAAGATTGGGACATGCATTTAAAAAGTAAAGTGTAATATTATTTTATAACATTTAAAAAATGATCAATATTACAGTGTGACTATATCATCCGGCAAGCAAAATTTTAGAAGGAAGGGTTATTTAAAGCTAGTTTAAATGTAGTTTCTCTATATACTAGCATCTTTGCTAGACTTTACAAGACTTGAAAAAGCCTTTGTCAGGATCTGCCAAGTGTCTGCTTTGTAGATCTTTGTCGCCAGGGGTCAGATCACTGACAATCCTTCCTCAGTTTTGGTTTCACCTTGTTTTCAGTTATCACTCTCTTATTCCGTTTTCCTTTGCCACCTCCAGCCACGTGGCTCAGGTCATGTGACTGACGGTGGCCATCTTTGATTTGTTTTGTTTGTTCAACACATGGTCTTGTTTTTTCATACCTTTTTTCCACCCTTCTCGTTTTCTTGTTAGAGCTTTTAGTTAGTACACCGGTAGTGTCCCTCGTTATGTTTGATTGGTTTCCCTTTATACGCTTCCCTCAGTTTTCTTTTTGTTGCGGTTCATTACTCCTTATCGGTGCGTTGATCCTGGTGTGTTGCTCCTGTTAGTATTTGCTCTTGTGCTGTTATGTTGTCTTTCTGTTTAGCCTAGTTATCAGTTTGTATATTATTCATTGTTTGCCCTACCTTCCGGGGGCTTGTTTTTTGTTTCTTAAATAAAGTATTATTTAAAAAAAAGACTGTCATGCATTTGGGGTCCGCATTTCTCTCTTGGGTGCCGCACTCTGACAGCCTTACAATTGATTGTTTTAAGTCTTGAAATTTGATAAGCACAGATCAAGCATGGCTCTAAATATTAGAAATAAAAATTGTATTTATTTATTCTCACACTAAATTTAATTATTACATTACAATTCCCTTTCTCAGCAATGGGTTGCAGCTGGAAGGGCATCCGCCACGTAAAACATATGCTGGAATAGTTGGCGGTTCATTCCACTGTGGTGACCCCAAAACGGAATAAATCTGACAAGATAGTGGATGGATGTAATAAAATTCACAATTTTTTGAAAGGCTAAAATAATAGACCATAATGCAGCATTAACTACTAGTGTTCAGCCTGATACTTGAGTAGCTGTGAGTAGAACTACGATTACGAATTTAAAAATTATGGTGGCTGAACATGAAAAAAATCTGACACCAAGAACAAGAAACTTTATTGTTTATAGGACATATAATTTATAATGTTTTGATTAGTTTTAGACTTCAGTTGTGTACACTTAGATGATGCCATGTTCAAATGTACAAGTCAATGCATAGTGTTTACTTAAGCACCCCTTTCCAAGTAAATGCATTTCAATCACGCTAATGATGTTTAATACACAAGTGCTCAGCTCTCAGGACAGCGAAAAGCTTTGCATTTCACAGAGAACACAAAAGCCTTTTGTGCTCGTATTATACGTGAGGTCACTGGTATTTGGTGCCTGCTGATTCTAGTTTGTTACTCAATATCCTTTTGAAAGTACATTACAATGGTTATTGAATTTAATAGATGATGGTCTTATTTTAGTTTAATCTTAGTTTCATATTTGCTTAGTTCTGAGGGTAAGCAGCTGTGTTATTTATTACAGATGTTAGTTTCTGCTTAGTGCAAGTCCTACATTCCTCACATACCACCATTTTTTTTCAATGGCAAACTGCCATCTGTGAAAGACTTGCTTTACCTAAAGGCTGAAATGTAACACACTCCTTGAGGAAATAATGCACATTTTACACATAAACTCAGTTCACACCTACAGTTCTTTTGTGAATACATGTTTCAGCTTAAAATATGTGACCATTTGTTATGTTAAATGTAAACATGTTTTTGCTACTCGAAAGGTTACCTCCACATACAAAAAATAGCAACAACAAAAAACCTCTCAGAAAATCTCTAAATCATATTACAGACAGAATTACAGGAGATCAGCAATAACTAATGATACAAATAAAGTCTGGATCCACAGCATTGAACAAAATACTTAGGAAAACCCCAGAGCTTGATTTGTTGATGACGAAAACCAAAATTGAATGTTTCTCAGTGATGTCTGATTTGCTCTGTCATATATTGAGATTAATTTCTAGTTGGGACTAATTGAAGAACCCATCAAATCTTCTTAATTTCTCAAAAGAAACACTATACAAATGTTTAAGATTACATACATTTTAGTAATATTCTCTATTTTTTAAACTTTTAATCTGAATAAAAAATAAGAGTGAACTTGTACTTTTTTTTTTTTAAAGCTTTAAAGTCTATTTAAAAATTTCGTTGTTGTTTTATTGTAGCATCAGCTATTTCATCCCATCATGTACTTTTTCACCTTTTTAAAATTCACCCCCACACACCAATCACAAATCTCTAACTATAGAAAAAACTTCCAAAAAGTATGCGAGTAACCAACACATTTTCAGCTTAGGTGCCTCTCACATCAACAAGCAGAAAAATGGCTGACGGATAAATAATTTTTTCACCCTGCCCTACTCTGATGCCAGTGTCACAATAGCTTATCCTGTTTCCTGTTCAAACCTGTACACGATTCATGTCTGCCCTTCCTTCGTTTCTCAGAAAAAAATTACATCATAGCTATGGCTGGTCATGACTAAAATTCCTTTCACTAGCTTTTCTGTACTTCAGTATTTTCCAAAGTCGACTGGACATGGTGGTGTGCATGTACGCTCCACAAATCTCTTAATTTAACTTTCGCAGAGTCATAATCTTCTTGTAGCCTATAGATCATCCTAATATGAAGCAACTGTTACGCCCCAGTCTACGGGGAGCTGAAAAGATGACATGAGAAAAATATATAATAGAATCGGTTTATTTCACACAAGTGGATTATTTGGAATATACAATTACCTTGGAAGATTAAATCCAAAAGAAAAGCTAAGAATCCAGTGGATTCTTCTAACTAAGCTACCGATATACAAAATTAAACTAACTGGCCAACAAGTTTTCTACTACCAGTATTTACAATCAGCAGATGAATAAATCAGGGGCAAATCTCAAAAGTGTCATCAAACAAAGCGAAGTCAGAATCCAAAAAACAGAATAGCTAATTATCAAATTGTAGCAGTGCAAAGCAGTAACGTAATCAGCAAGCGATCATGTTCTGTTAGTAGTCCAGAGTCTTTATACTCCTCTGCTAGGTGATTGGGGGGCGGAGCTTCCGCTTAACATTAGAGCTCCAGCTGTAGCTCCTTAACTAACACCTGCAGGGAATACACAAACACTTGCACAAGTGTATAAAACCAAAGGGGTTCGTAACACAACATTTTATCCAGTACATTTCACAAAAACAGTAAGTGAGAGCGAGAGCAGTACCACCAACTGCAACTCCTGCTCCTCACTCCTCACACCTGAGACTTTATAACACAAACTTTATGGCACCAGAGAGAACAAATGGGCCCATTTCGTTACTCATGGGGGTAACACACATTTGGTTTCAATTGGTTTAGTAGACTTTTATTGCTCCGTATCATTGGTGGAGTTGGTCATCCTGTAATCAGAAAGTTGGTGGTTCGATCCCTACCAGGTCCATGTTACCGTTGGGACCCTGAGCATGCTACCTCACCCGCATTGCCCTGTATTGATGTTTGTGACTGGTGAGGTGTGTTTGGTGGTTGTCAGGAGGCCATAGACGCAAAATGGCAGCCACATCCTGTCAGACTCCAGGGCAGTTGAGGGTTACAAAGGTAGCTTGTTACAACCAGCGTGTGAATGTGGAGTGAATAATGCACTGAACATTGTAAACCATCTTTGAGTGTCTAGAAAAGTTATTATTATTATTATTATTATTGTTATTATTACACAAGCTGTGCATTCACTACTTTACATTGTTGCAGAGTGTTATTTCTTTAGTGTTTTCACATAACAAGAAATAATAAACGGTATTATAGAGATTAAAGGAGAGCTACGATCTTTCTGTTGTTTAAGGAAGGTCTGAAGTTTCAGTAGGTTGAAAAAATACTTTTGTTAAGTACTCTTCACATTGATTAATTACGCAAGGTTCCATCATATTTATTTGATTAAATACAGATTTTCAAAGTCGTGGTAAACATCATGCTTTTGCTGTAAATAGTTCCACAAAAGTTGTAATCAAAGTTGAAATGGAGCAGTTTGATCAAGCCTAAGCAGGACTGCTTCATGGCTTACATTTCTTTAAATTACATAAATAAATTATTCCGTTTAGCTGATCTAGCTGAGCTGCTTTCTAAGATAAATATAAAACGGGTCATAATGAGATAAACATCTTTTGTGTTAGAGAGGGCAAAAGTAAGTAGAAACTAATCCAGACATGCCAAATGATCACAGACAATGATCACAATAATGATCACAGCATTTTTTGTACATTATTTGAATAAAACTCTTTTCATCAAAAAAAAAAAAGAAAAAAACCTCTTGAGTCCTTTTGTGACGAGCATCCTGTGCTGAGCAGTGACTGTCTGAGTGACTGAACGGAAGACCAGTTTTGTTGATCTTGAAAAATAAAGGTTACACTCAGTGAAGTGAAACAGTGAAGATGAGCATTTGGCAGACGATGATCTGGGTATCTCTTACAGTAGGAACAGGTAAATATAGATCTGTCATTATAAAACTGTCTTTTGTTGCGTAATGTAGGTGTAATGTAATGTATAGAAATATAAAAATGACCACAAACACTAAACAGGATTTTATCCTCCTTTACAGTTTTTCACAATTGTTATGACACTTTTTTCAATACATTTAACAAGTTTCCTAAACTCTTAACATGATTAGCACAACATCCGTCTAGGTAGGTTCTACAATTAACACATTTTTTGTTGCTTTGACACAAATTTCAAATGCTTGAACTTCTTTTACACTCAAGCTCCACCAACACCAAAACTATGTCTTTTTAAAGCCAATTTTGATTGACTAAATGTTGCTGTCAGAAGAAAACGTATAAGTTTTTTGAAAACTGTATTATTGTATTTTGAAAATGAGTTTTGGAGTTTTGTTTACAATGGGGCTTTTGAGAATGAAATGAACTGTTTTGCCGATTGTGTTTTAACTGATTTGGTGCATTAAGAGTTAAGAAAACTTGTTAAATGTATTGAAACAACTGTCTTAACAACAAAAAAACTGTAAAATGAATGTCAGTATTTTGTCACACTTCCATTTGTGTATTGTTGGTTTAAAATGTATAGTTGGCATTGGCTTGTTAGTTAACGTAACAGTGACATATCTATTGATTGCAAGCGTCACCTCGAGTTCATTCAAAAGACTTGTTTTGGAAAATCGCCATGAAAATCAGAGGTAATTAAATTGTTTGCGCTAAAATATGGAAGTTAATGGCTACGGCTAATGTTCTTTACCATACAGTAGCATTTAATTTAACAGCAACAGGGGAGAGAATATCTGGTGAGATGAAAGATTTCAATTTGATCTAATCTACACTTTTAGTATTTAAAAAGATCATTGTTGATCACTGAATTAAAACATACAAACACCTTTCTCTCTTCCAGCATCCAACCCATTCATTGTGACTCAGTGGCCGAGAGTGGTTGAGGTGACAGCTGGAGACGATGTTGTGTTATACTGCAATATAGCAGAGTTGTACTCCCCGTGTTCATCTGTAACTTGGCTAAAGGTGATCACAAATAATGTAACAATCAGCCGCACGGACAGAGTTCAAACTGACCCTCAGAAGACTATTATTTGTACTGCTGTGATCAGAAACGCAACTCTTCAAGACTCCAGTCTGTACTACTGTGCTGCTGTGCAGAGCCGCTTCGCTCACATTGGTAATGGATCCAGAGTCATAGTCAAAGGTGAGATCAGGTGTGACTAAAATCATAATACTTTCTGTGTTGTTTGGATTTATGATGATGATGAACAATAAACTAACATTTACATTCTCAAAAAATCTCACCAGTAGAACTGAAGCTCAATAGGAATGCTGCCCCCTTTGTTAATGGCAATATTTTCTCTGATCTGTTTCCAGAAAAGGCTCAGTTTCCTGTTATTGATATTCTTACACCTCTGATCACAAGCAGTTCTTTACTGCCCCTTCAGTGTGTGGTTACGGGAGTTAAGGCCAATCTGGTTCACATCTACTGGTCTGTGGAGGGGAGAAAAGAGAAAGGACTCCCCCTTTTAACCCACGGGAATGGAGGTCGTATCTTGACCAGTAGAAACCATTTGCAGCTCACTGCTGAGGAGTGGCACAGGAAGGCACAGTGTATGTGTGTGGTGGAGTACAGAGGACAGCTCTACAACAAAAGCCTTCAGATACATGGTGCATACTCTTTCTCATAGTGACAATTAGCCTGTGGAAAAGCTGCTTTTCTTAAAAGAAAAGATTTTTGTTTTATTTAGTCAATAACATTCATCAGGTTTGAGGAGTTTCTGAGCATGAGATACTTTAGATGGGCCACCTTTCTTTTGTGACTTCCCCTTAGACTTCAGGTTTACTTCAAGCCAGACTTCTTTCATAAAAGTAAACCAACTAAAATTGCTATTTTTTGTCATTATTTTTTTTGCGTGAATGTTTGAAAAATGTTAGTACAAAACCCTAAACATTTGCAAATAAAAAAGTTAGAACAAAAACATTTCACAAATTTTACGCAAAAGTGAATGTCTGAAAACTGGAAATTGAATGAATTGAAATGTCAGGTGTCTCATTTAACCACTAACATTTTATTTAAAATGGTAAGACTAAAGAAAATAACTATTGTTTGTTTCGCAAACAATTGTATTCAATATATTACCAATATAGCAAAGTGTATATTTAAAAACCACATGGGAATAAATCATAATAAAATGTATTAAATACAAAAATGCATATTAGTTTGAGGTATTCTCCTTGTTAATTTTTAATGCTATGCTCTTATACTTTTGTACATTATTATGTACTCGTTTTTAATATATCTAAAAATGAACAATTATACATAAATCTTAAGAATAAGTTCTATACATCTTAATTGGGTAATTGAGAACCGACTTTGTCAACCATTTTTTTCAGAAACACATTTCACACGACCTCAATGAATACTTAACCTGGTTGAATTTTCTAAAGTGTACATTTCCTTTTGTTATCTTTTCACAGATGCAGCAAATGTGTGCTATGCCATAAAATACACGTATATGTCCCTGAGCATGGTTTTTTGTTTGTTGTTTGTAATAACTGTCACATTTTATACAATGAAACTGAAAAAAAGTTGCACTAATGCAAACATATTTAACTTTTAAAGCTTGTAAACATATTTTATGTAGAAGTGAAAGTGACCAGTTGGCCAGATATGGAGTGACCCATACCCAGAATTTGTGCTCTGCATTTAACCCATCCCACAGAGCAGTGAAAAAACACACTGTGAACACACACCCAGAGCAGGGGGCAGCCATGGGTTGCGGCACCCGGGGAGCAGTTGGGAAACTGGTGCCTTGCTCAAGAAGAGTGTTCAAGATGGGAGAGCCAGTGTTTCACAACTAACACCACCTTCAACTCGATGAATCTGGGGATCGAACCGCTGACCTTCTGATCAAAAGTCAATCTTCTTATCCACCAGACCACAACCTTCATAAATGTTTTTACAGTGTGTGTTACATATTTAATTGAATTTGTAGTGAAATTGTGAAATAAATTAATTTGGGGAAAGAACAGCTTTTTTCTTGTATGGATAAGAAGATAGTATATATATTAAATATGATAAATATAAATATTTGTGTGTGTATATTATTTCAATACATTGGGTGGTCTACTGAAAATTTTATTTTCTAAAAAACTATATAAATATATATTATAATAATTTAGAGTATATTAAATATAGTAATTCATGAAATATATTATCTTCTGTACTTGTTTTTCCACTTCCTCTATTGTCTGTGCCCTGCTAGCCTCATTCTTCTTAATGTCCACTTGTCAGCGGAACATCTTCATTCTCAAAAATACCGCACTGAGGTATCAAGTCAACCTCAAAGTGTTCTGGGGAAGAGAAGAATTGCTGATTTAGTTGATCTGAAATAGGACACAGACCAAAGCTGAGACCAACAAGATTCTTACGTCACCTTTACGTCTGAGTTCTATCAGCTATCGGCCTGGGTTTTCTGTATCCTCTACAAGCCTGAAACCTTTGGTTTATGTTCTGTCACAGCATTCTTGGCACATGATTTATTGAGTACAGGTCTTTGTTCTTGCTTCTTCTGCCAATAGCACTCCTGTCTTACAGTTTTTTACAATTGCCAAGGCAGTTTTTTCAATACATTTAACAAGTTTGCTTAACTCTTAACACACTGAATCAGTTAAAACACACAATTGGCAAAACCGATTATTTAATTCGCATAACCCACATTGTAAACAAAACTGCAAAACTCATTTTCAAAACACTAGAATATAGTTTTCAAAGCACTAACACATGTTTTCATCCGACAGAACATTTATTCAATCATAACACATCGAGAAAAAAATTGGTTTTGGTGTTGGTGGAGTTTGAGAGTAAAAGAAGTTCCAGCATTTGAAATTTGTGTTAACTGAATGCATTTTGTATTAAAAACAACAACAAAAAATGTTAATTGTATCGCTTACCTAGACGGATGTTGTGCTAATCATGTTAAGAGTTTAGGAAACTTGTTAAATGTATTGAAAATACTGTCATAGCAATTGTAAAAAAAACTGTATCTTTTTGGTCAATTGTGTGTTTTTATTGAAAAAACTGTCTTACCAATTGTGACAAACCGTAATCATTCCCAAGTTTGTGTTTCAATACACTTTAATGTAATAATTTGTTGAGATAACCAAATTCAGAAATATGCGTCTTAATAAAAGTTTAATACAAAGATTTTTTTATGTTTAGTGCATTTATGCATTTATGATGCAGCATGATTTAAATGATTGGTCACAATGTTTGTCAGGTCTGGATATGCATTATCGAGCTTCAAGGTGCCTAGAACATTGAGAGTCAGAGAGGAAAAAGTGTGTTTTTTGGCAGGTTCAGCACATTCAGCACATGCGTTCCGCTGACAAAAAGTCTTCAGAGAACATGCCTGACCTCCTTTTTCTCCTCTTGTGCTTCGTTTCCCCAAAAGGTAAGCTATTTCATCACATTTTCTCTTCAGCTTTGCACATCGGTCTATCTTGAAGATAAGTATTTAATCAATGATTTAGTCTTATTCGCAGAATTAAACCTCTCTTCAGCGGTGCCTGGTTCAGTCTCTCAGTTTCCCCCATCAGTGAGGGTGAGATCAGGAGACACTTTAACCTTGTTCTGCAATCTCAATGAGGTCCAGTCATTCTGTCACATGGTGGTTTGGGTCCGCACGGATCTGACGAGTAGAGAAATAGAGATTCTGCATAGTGCAAAACTCCCTCAGCACAGCAACGCTCCGGAGGAAGACACTTTGTGCCAAGCTATCATCCACAATGCTACTGTGCAGAAGACTGGCATGTACTACTGCATCGTTACAGACAGGGATAACATGTTCATAGGGAACGGCACATCTGTCACAGTGCAAGGTACTTCATCATCACTTGCCATCATTTATTCACAAGTCGTAATGTGATTTATTCATTTGTTGAACACACAAGAGAATTGTGTGTACTCACTGCTATAATGGAGTAGTTTTTTTGTACATTTACTCTTTTCACTTGTTTTTAGTAGTTTACATTTACTTGAGAAGATTTGGATTGTGTAAAGGAAAAGTATAGGAAAATCCTTACACAAAACAACATGTATACATTTACAAGGTGTCACGGATCACTGAAGGCAGAGGCAAAAGGTGTGATTCACACAGTGTTTATTGAACACAATTGGCTTCGTACCGCAGTACTAGTGACAGTTCAATGAAGAGTCTTAGTAGCGTTACTTCCCTCGAGCAGAGCAAGCCGGTGACAGGGGTTAGTCTCTGGGTGCAACGGGTAGCAGAAGCTCCTGGCAGAAGATCGGGATGAGAAGACGGAGTGAGATACGATCCAGTGAAGATGATACCTGACGGTGAGTGAACGGCGTGGGTGAGTCTTTATAGGGTGGTGTTGATGACTGGAACAGATGACGGTGATGAGTGCCCAGGTGTGTCTGGTTAGTACTCGGGTGATTGAGTGCGTTGTGTATTGGCTGGAGATTGTGACTGGTGATCGGGGCTGATGGAACGTGCAGGAGGTGTGACAGTACCCCCCCCTCCACGGGTGACTCCTGGCACCCTGGACCGGCGGCGTGGACGGCCGCGACCTTGAGGAGCCGGACGGTTGGGATGTTGCTGGTGGAATGTTTCGAGGAGAGAGGGATCTAAGATGTCCTCCCGGGGTGTCCATGACCGTTCCTCGGGACCGAATCCCTCCCAGTCGATGAGGTATTGGAGTCGGCCGCCCCGCCGCCGGGAGTCGAGGATTTCCTTGACCTGGTAGATGTTCTCACCCACGACTTCGGGTTGCGCTGGAGGGGGAGGCAGCTCTGGGTCTGTGGAAGGAGGAGAGACAGGATCAGTGAAGGGTTTAAGGAGTGAAACATGGAAGGCAGAAGGAATACGGGAATGAGGTGGCAGATTGAGGCGATAGGTGACAGGGTTTATCTGTGAGTGGATAGTGTATGGCCCTATGTAGCGGGGACTCAGCTTCCTACAGGGCAGTCGGAGACGGATGTTCTGGGTTGAAAGCCACACTTTGTCCCCGGGTTGGTATACCGGGTTGGGTAACCTGCGGCGGTTAGCTGCTTCGGTGTGTCTCCGTACTGCCCGTTGGAGGTGGACGTGAGCTGAGCCCCATACCCTCTCGCTCTCCTGGAACCAATGGTTTACCGCGGGCACCTCCGAGACTTCGCCGGTCCACGGAAACAGTGACGGTTGGTACCCTAAAACACACTGAAAGGGGGTTAGTCCCGTGGAGGCCTGGCGAAGGGAATTCTGGGCATACTCTGCCCACGGTAAGTACTGGCTCCAGGTGTTCTGGTGATGGGCACAGTATGTCCGGAGGGGTAGCGAGAGATTTCTTGAATTTTCCGTTCGGTCTGGCCGTTCGTCTGTGGATGGTAGCCGGACGAAAGACTGACGGATGTGCCCAGTAACTGGAAGAAGGCCCGCCAGACCCTGGAAATAAACTGAGGTCCTCTGTCGGAAACGATATTCTCGGGAAGACCATAGTTGCGAAAGACGTGATTGAATAGTGCTTCAGCGGTTTCCAAAGCAGTAGGTAAGGCTTTGAGCGGGATGAGCTTGCACTGCTTGGAGAACCTGTCAACTACCACCAATATGGTGGTGTGACCCCGCGATGGAGGCAGGTCTGTGGCGAAGTCGACACCAATGTGGGTCCAGGGTCGGCGGGGAATAGGTAGTGGCTGGAGTTTGCCTTCAGGCAGACGGTGAGGAGTGGTGGTTACGGCACAGACCGAACATCCCCGGACATACTGGGCAACGTCCTTGGCCATACCCGGCCACCAGTATTTCCCACGTAGGAGCGAGAGGGTTCGCCTGCTGCCCGGATGTCCTGAACCGAGGGAGGTGTGCGTACTTTCGAGGAGGGTGAGACGGTGACTGGACGGAACGTAAGATGAGCCGGGTGGTAGATCCGGAGGGGCTGGCTCCTCGAGAGTGGCGGTTCGGATCTCCTCGTCAATCTTCCACAGGATGGGAGCGACGGAGATGGAGGGTGGTAGTATGGGTTCGGGAGCATCTAGAACGGGATCTGGCGAGTACAGGCGGGAAAGGGCGTCCGCTTTGCAGTTTTTGCTCCCCGGCTGGTATGTGATGGAGAAATTAAATCTTGCGAAAAATAGTGACCACCGAGCTTGGCGGGCGTTCAGGCGTTGGGCATTCCGGAGATACTGTAGATTTTTATGATCTGTGATAACGGTAAACGGGAATCTGGCTCCTTCCAGCCAGTGACGCCATTCCTCGAGGGCCAGCTTGATGGCTAGTAACTCACGGTCCCCTATGCCGTAGTTCTGCTCAGCAGAAGTGAGTTTCCGGGAATAGTACGCACACGGATGGAGAGCTTTGGGTTTGTTAGCCCACTGGGAGAGTACGGCCCCCACTCCTACGTCTGCCGCATCGACTTCAACTACGAAGGGTAGTGTAGGATCAGGATGCCTGAGAATGGGTGCTGCGGTGAATTTGCTCTTGAGGAGTCGGAAGGCGCGATCCGCCTCGGAGCTCCAGACGATGGTTCTCCGACCCCCCTTGAGGAGTGATGACAGGGGTGAGGATATGGTACTGTAGTTCTTGATGAAGCGTCGATAGAAGTTGGCAAATCCGAGGAAGCGCTGGAGCTCCTTGACGGTTTGGGGTACCTTCCAGTTGTTTACGGCGTCCACCTTGGCGTTCTCCATCTGGACCCCCGCAGCGGAGATCACGTAGCCGAGAAAGGAGATGGTGGACCGGTGGAACTCGCATTTTCTGGCTTTCAGGTAGAGGTGATGTTTACGGAGACGTTGTAATACTTGGCTGACTTGGTCACGGTGGTCTTCCAGATTACGGGAATAGATGAGGATGTCGTCGATGTATACAATGACGCATTTGTGGAGGAGGTCTCTGAAGATTTCGTTCATATAGTTTTGGAAAATTGATGGGCTGTTTGCTAAGCCATAGGGCATCACCAGGTATTCATAGTGACCTGTGGGGGTTATGAAGGCGGTCTTCCACTCATCTCCTTCTCGAATACGGATCAGGTTGTACGCGCTGCGGAGATCCAGCTTGCTAAACACTCGCGCCTCCCGAAGTTCCTCAAGAGCTCCGGGTACGAGTGGTAGAGGGTAAGCAAACTTCACCGTAGCCTCGTTCAACCCTCGATAATTGATACAGGGTCTAAGTCCTCCGTCCTTCTTGGTTACAAAGAAGAAGCTCGATGCGGCAGGGGATTTGGATGGTCGGATGAACCCTTGGCTGAGGGCTTCATCGATGTAGCTCTCCATCGCCTCGTGTTCAGGACGGGAGAGAGGGTAGATACGACCGTGCGGTAGCTTGGCATTGGGCAGCAGGTCGATGCTACAGTCGTAGGGCCGGTGAGGAGGAAGTTGGGCGGCACGTTCCTTACTGAAGACATCTAAGAAGGCGTGGTAGGTGGAAGGAACGTGCCGAGTGAGGTCCGTTGAAGAGTGATCCAAGGTGGTTGAGTGAAGGGGAAGAGATGACTGGTGGTTCGAGGAGTGCTGAGTGTGATCCTCGCAGGTCTTGCTCCAGCCGAGAATCTGTCCAGTGCCCCAATCGATGGTGGGTTGGTGTTGGACCAACCAAGGTCGACCCAACACAATATCGACATTGGCCCTGGGTAGCACTAAGAGGTGGAGCTTCTCCCGGTGGTGTGGGGTAATTGTTAGGGTGACCTGACGGGTTCGACGGGTGATCTGGCCCTCGCCCAATGGTGAGTTTTGAATTGTGTAGATACGATACCGAGTTTCGTTGAGTACTGTCGGGAGGCGATGTTTGCTGATGAAGTTGGTGGAGATGAAGTTCCCAGCGGCTCCGGAGTCCACCAGGACATTAACGGGGAAGTCACAAGAGTTCATGGTTAGCGTGGCTTGCAGATGAGGAATTTTACATATTGATGGAGTGATGGAACAGGCACTCACCATTGGACGAGGAGGGCGAACTGGACAGCAGGAGAGTATATGGGAAGCTTCTCCGCAGTACAGGCAGAGTTGGAGACGGAGTCGTCGGTGGCGTTCCGCGGAGGTAAGATGGTAGGCATCCGTGATCATAGGCTCCTCGGAGTCAGGTGGTGAGGAAGCAGGGTGAAGACGAGGGGCTCCGGTGGTGGTGAGTGATGGTGAAGGGTGAGGATGAAATGGTGCTCTACGGGGAATGGTAGGGATGGAACAAGCGTTGAGGTGCTGGGAGATGCTGATGGCCTTTCGGATGAACACCTCAAGGTCCACGTTATCGTCATAAATGACGAGGTGTTGGCGAACGTTGAGGGTCAATCCGCGCCGGTATGCGGCTAACAACGCTACTTGGTTCCACCCACTACTGGCGGCGAGAGTTCGGAACTGAAGAGTGTACTCGTGGATGGTGAGCTTTCCTTGGGTGAGTGAGATGAGTTCGTCGTGGACTGATAATGATGTGAGTGCTGTGCCGAATACCTCTTTAAGGTGCTCAGTGAAGGAGTGATAAGAATGGAGGACTGGGTTGTTGGCGTTCCAGAGTGCGCTTGCCCATTGAAGTGCTCGACCGGTGAGGAGAGAGATTATAAAGGCCACCTTGGAGAGTTCGTTGGGGAAGGAGGCGGAGTTAGTCTGAATATACAGCGCGCATTGCAGAGTGAATCCAGCACAGGCTTGAGGATCGCCAGCATAACTGGCGGGACGGGAAAGAGCTGAGCTCGACATTGCGAGCGGATTCGCGGGAGGATTCACGGACTGCTGGCGCGGCGCCGCTGCATCCGGGTATGAATCAGCGGCGCTCCCGGAAGCATTAGCAAGACCGTCCATGTTCCGGGAATCTTTGTTCGGTCAGGTATCCTGTCACGGATCACTGAAGGCAGAGGCAAAAGGTGTGATTCACACAGTGTTTATTGAACACAATTGGCTTCGTACCGCAGTACTAGTGACAGTTCAATGAAGAGTCTTAGTAGCGTTACTTCCCTCGAGCAGAGCAAGCCGGTGACAGGGGTTAGTCTCTGGGTGCAACGTGTAGCAGAAGCTCCTGGCAGAAGATCGGGATGAGAAGACGGAGTGAGATACGATCCAGTGAAGATGATACCTGACGGTGAGTGAACGGCGTGGGTGAGTCTTTATAGGGTGGTGTTGATGACTGGAACAGATGACGGTGATGAGTGCCCAGGTGTGTCTGGTTAGTACTCGGGTGATTGAGTGCGTTGTGTATTGGCTGGAGATTGTGACTGGTGATCAGGGCTGATGGAACGTGCAGGAGGTGTGACACAAGGTAATTATAATACAACAGTAAAAAATGAACAAAATGTATCCAGAAATCCACAGTTATTGGTGCAAGACCCAGCCACCCATGTTTAAGATTCCAATTTTATTCCAAGAACAAAACATTGATCTGTTATATTTGGCAGCAAAAGTTGGGCATTCAACAAAATCGAAAAAAGTATATCTTTAGAAAATCAAACCTGCCAAAGAGTGCTTAAATAAGTGTCAATCTTCCTTCCTTTTTTCTTTTCAGGCAAAACGTTTTGAACATTTTTGCACTGTAAACCTATGTCCATAGACCATAGAGTTTTGCACCAAAGGGTAACATTCTCTTCATCCCCCCTCACAAGAATGTAATGACAATCTTCTCTTTTTTTCCTTTGGCAGCAAAAATTAGCAACAAATATCATAGTCGTATTACAAACGGTCTAAAATTTGTGTTAATTTGAGAATTAAAAAGAATTAAATTAGAACTTTCACACTGCCAATCGTGTCATTCTTAATGTGAAAGGTATTTACTAATCAAGTTTAGGCTTTGTTTGTAATAAACCATGATTACAATTACCTTTAATAAGCATCACTGCAAGAAACAGTAGATATGTCTCAGAGCTGGTTGAACAACAACAACAGCAAAAAACATCACTGCTGTACAAACTTACTCATTGTTCAAGTACCTTGAATACCTTTTTATTTTTACTGAAGGATATTTTTAGATAGTAGACCTTTAACTTTACTTTGATAACATTTTCACTGATGTAGTGATAATTTTACATGAACACAACATTTTTCTACCCCGACATTCACCAAACAGCTTGTTCGTTTAATATCCCTGCCAATTGAGCAATGTTGTTGTAATAAAAAATAATAGATAATTGACAATATAAGTCTTGTTTTTGGGGTTATCATATTTAATTGACTGTTGACTGTTTTTGGGTCACCATTGTGCACTCCATTAAAGATGAATGAATTATAAATAACTGACAGCTTACTATTAAGGACCTTGTGTTGTCATTGCCCACAAAAATATAGATGAATGCTTTTTTTGACACAATTCTAGGCATTTGTAAAATAATTTTTATTCAAATCTGACTATATTAAAAAATAAAAAGAAATAAATAAATAATATATATATATATATATAGATATATATATATATATATATATATATATATATATATATATATATATATATATATATATATATATATATAATAAACTGTGTTTATTGCAGCCGTGACTTCAGTGATGCCAGCTATTGAAATAATGGCGTTTTCCAGCAGCAGCAGCAGCAGACACGACTGTATCACTCTTCAGTGTTCTGTCCGAGAATTGTCTCCATCGCATCTCCAGATGCACTGGTTCATAGGGGGTAGAAAGGAGACAGGCGAAACCTTGTTCAGTTGGGAGGAAAGTCAGAACTCTGCGAAAGTCCAGAGTTACGTGGTGGTGCCAGCAGACGAGTGGAGAGGAGGAGGAGAGGCCACCTGCCTCCTTGATATTGAAGGATGGACCTTCAACAAAACTCTGCATTATTACGGTAATTACATTTATAGCCTATACTCAGAAATGCAAGCATAATTTTTTTTTTTTAATCCGTCAACAATTTGGATTTCTAAGCTAATTTTAAAATCTAAAAATGTGACCGAAATGTTGGCTTAACCTTGATATTACTTCATTCAAAATAAATTCTTACAGTTTTTTTTTTTACAATTGCATGACAGTTTTTTCAATACATTTAACAACTTTCCTAAAGTCTTAACACGATTAACACAACATCCATCTAGGTAGGCGATACAGTTAACATATTTTTTGTTACTTTGATACAAAATGCATTCAGTTAACACAAATTTCAAATGCTTGAACTTCTTTTACTCTCAAGCTCCACCAACACCAAAACTATGTAATTTTAAAGCCAATTTTTTCTCAATGTGTTATGATTGACTAAATGTTCTGTCAGAAGAAAAAATGTATTTTGAAAACTGTATTATTGTATTTTGAAATGAGTTTTGGAGTTTTGTTTAAAATGAGGGTTTTGAGAATTAAATTAACTGTTTTGCCAATTGTGTGTTTTATAATTTGATGCGTTAAGAGTTATGCAAACTTAAATGTATTGAAAAAACTGTCTGAGCAATTGTAAATAACTGTAATTAACATAAGAATAACTGATATTTATTGTTTTTAGTGTTCTACACAGTAAAATCTTGAAATTAAAAGAAACTATCAAGAGTAGGACCACATACTCTCTGAGTAGAGAATACAGAACATTGAAACTGAGTGGCTCTCACTCATCATTTGACATTAAATTCCTCAGTGAAACCTTTGAAACCTATTTTGATTTATAAACTCTTTTTTTAATGCATTTGTAAATTCAAAAACATAATTAGCTTTATATGGTACCCGTTTAAGGTATTTAAATCCACAAATGTATTTATTTTCTATTTTCCTCATCAGATATCCAGGACACATGTTATCCCTTCATCAGCTTAACTCGAGTGTGCACATGCTCTGCTGCTCTGCTCTTCTTCATAACCTTGTTAATATTATCCTAATCATTTAAAAAAATGAATCTCTCCTTTCAATGATTACATTAAACACAATACATTAAAAGAATATGCTTCTGTGTGTGAAAAAGTGACATGAGTGATTAAATGATAAGAGGGAACAAATATAAGAGGATCGTTCAAAAGCCGTTCATGGTTGCTGGAGATACAAACATGGATGGTTTTCATATGACAAAGAAAAACTTTATCAAACTAAGTGTGCACTGGAAAAGGATGACATTCGATTAACGACTGAAAACCCCTCTTCTTACCTGCTACTACAGTTATCAGTATACAGTTATACCTTACCTTTGGTGGACAATTTTCTTTTAAGATGACTTAGGGATACAAAAACACTATATACTATACCACATAAAAGCCCCATGAAAAGTGAAATGTGACTAATTCATGGCTCTCAGATCTCAGGAGTTCATCTGGTGAAGGTCCCTCTAGTGGTGATTTAGAGGAGTTGAATGAGCTTGTGGCATTCTTTTAAAAGACCTCGCTCTTTTCCTTGTGTCTCGTTATTGAAATTCTCCCTTGAAATGAGTTTTGAGATAAGAGTTTCTTAGATGAGTAAATGGATTTATTTTGTTCATATGGAGAATGTATACACTGTGTCTATAGATATTGTTCAATGTTGTTCAATTAATAATGTAAAAAAAACTTTTGATGGAATTTGCTTCTAGAAAGGTTTGTCTTTGACTTCAAAGTGATCATTAGTTGCTTGGCAAATAAATAGTGATTAGTATTTGAACATGGTTTATTCCAAAATCGTAAATTTTTCATAAAATAAATATTTACATTATTTATTTGCTTTGCATACAAATGTTCTTCAAAAAAATAAATAAATACATTTTATATATATATATATATATATATATATATATATATATATATATATATATATATATATATATTACTATATATTTTTTTTAATTGCATCATGCAAGTGTAAAATGAGGACAGATTACAACAATGTTAGTAAAAACACGAGCATCAGACAACATTTTTCATTTATTAAAATTAGAGATGTTTCAGTTGGTTTTGATACATTTACAGGTTTTCACAATTGCTAAGACAGTTTTTTCAATACATTTAACAAGTTTGCTTAACTCTTAACACACTGACTCAGTTAAAACACACAATTGGCAAAACAATTAATTTCCTTCTCAAACCCCCCCATTGTAAACAAAACTTTAAAACTCATTTTCAAAATACAATAATACAGTTTTCAAAACAGTAACACATGCTTTCTTCCGACAGTAACATTTAGTCAATCATTACACATTGAGACAAAAATGGCTTTAAAATGACATAGTTTTGTTTTTGGTGGAGCTCGAGTGTAAAAGAAGTTCAAGAATTTAAATTAGTGTTAACTGAAAGCACTTTGTATTAAGGCAACAAAAAATTGTGTTAATTGTAGAGCCTACATAGACAGATGTTGTGCTAATTGTGTTAAGAGTTTAGGAAAGTTGTTAAATGTATTGAAAAAACTGTCTTAGCAATTGTGAAAAACTGTAATTCAATTTGCCATTTTAAGTAATTAAACAGAATTTTTTTTCTCCCAACCTCAAAGTGGTGTTTCAGAATGCGAAGAGGAACAAACTCCAATGCAGTTCTATGTATCAATCGAGTTTTGTGTAACGGTTATTGAGGGCTTTCTGTCGAAAAACTGTTCTTTATATCGCTATAATTATTTATAACTGAAAATCTTGTTCTATATATTGCTATACCCATATCAGAAAGTAATTTCAAGAGAAAGAGGCTACACTTATATAACTATCTGTTTTTACAGCACTTCACACTCACTGTTAACAAACTCTTAATTTCTGTTTCTTTCTCTTGTAAAATGTAAAATTTGAAATAGTATTTTTTAAGATACCTTAATATCTCAAACAGATCTGAGAAGGTTACTAAAAAGTCACTAAAATTGGAACCTGAACTCAAGAAGTCCATCTGGGTAACAGACAAGTTTAGGGGTCAAAAGAACATAATTGTTACTATCGTAACCCCAGTTCCCCGAATAGGGAATGGAGACTTATGTCGGTGACGGTGACGACTATGGGAACTCCGCTAGTAGCACTCTCTCCATACTCTTTTTTTAAAACGCTAATCAGCGGCTGTGCTGATGGTCACGTGACCACACCACACACATAAAGTAGGTGCTGAAATGGCACTCTTTCTGTTTATGAAGCTGGAGCCATACTCACCCAAGTCAACCAGACTTACTCACGACCTTACGGTTGTGGCTTGGGGACATAAGTCTCTATTCCCTATTCGGGGACTGCTGCACGGGTCTACTGGCGAGAGTGACACCAGTCGATGAACCAACCCCACTTGCCGGCATACAAGCTCTGACAAGACAAAGAGAAAGAGTTTTGGAACCCCAGTCATGGCATAACCGGGGGTTCTCCGCACCAAAGGTACCAGACATGGATTTCCAGAGGTCTGGGCGCTGGTGCTTGTCTTCACATCCCTGGGGGGACTGTCACGAGGAAGCAGAGTTCTATGAACCAAGGTTGATTAGACCAATTAGGTGCCGCCGTTAGGACCTCTGCCTTGTCCTCCCTGGTCTTGCACAGGAGGGGTGCAAGGAAGCTCACTGGGGAAAATGTATATAGGCGAGGAGCGGTCTACGAGCGAGAGCTGACAATGGAGTGAACGTATTCTTCCTTATCGATTGACATACACCATGGAAGTAACCGCTACTGCCGTACCCATATGCCCAGTAGCCTCTGGAGTTTTCAGAGGGACCACAAATTTGTGCACACTCTGCATTCTGCCTTCAGAAGGCTCAGGGGACGACCTCCAGGGAGGCAAGTTCGATGAGTTTACCTCCATACCCAGAAGTATAATCTCAGACTGGGGGTTAGACTGCTACTTTTTGGGTTTCCAAAGCCCAACAGATGAGGTGACACAAGACCCTGTCTCTGTGACAAATTAACTGAGAACTTGACTAGGCCAGTATCAGCCAGTCATCCAGTACACCAGGATTCGAACCCTGTGAGGACGGAGTACTGATGCACTCTACCTTCAAGGCCAACCTTCAGATCACTGGTGGCGAACCAATCCTCTGGACGAACTAAATGGGCCATGCGTCTGGAGACATCCTCTTGAAAAAGTCAGAAGATACAGGTTGAGGATTGGACACAGCCCGACTGTGCATTAGGGAACTAGAAAGTATGGGCTGTAATCCTCTTTCTATGTCGGCAGGAGGGACCGGCTCTATTGCACCCTACGTAAGGGGAATCAATCTCCTCGCGCAGGCCCGGGGCCTCTGTGGGTGAGACAGAGAACATAAGACTCCATTGATCCTGGGCAGCTTGTGTATGAGCCAAGGGACATAATGGGAAGCTCCCACCAAGCTTCCTAACTTCACTAATGGTGCCATAGATACTTCGCTGATAGTTCCCAAGCAGGGCCGCAAACTAGCGGAATTAGCAGTGGGGTCCGCCAGGGAGCCTAGGTACCTGGACGTTCAGGGTCGACCTAGGAGTGGCAACCGGTTCCAGCCGAAGAGGTCTCACTCAAAGCTGCCACGGAAGTTGGGAGCGATCCGGGCTGCACTGTATCAGACAGCACGACCTGGAATGCACTGACTGTCTCCGATACAGCAGTGGAAATCATATTATCAGGCACACAGGAGTCATCAGAAGATTGGAAACTGTTCACGTAGCCCAGCTTCGCTGCTCTAAACGCCAGAGACACATACTCATAGTCACAACATCTCCGGTGGCGGCCTGAAAGAATGCAACAACACCGATGTGAAATCTCTCACCAGTCACTTTTTTCTTAGAGTATGGCTCCAATGAGCAGACAGAAAGAGTGGCATGCCTGCACCTACTTTATGTGTGTGGCGTTGTCACGTAACCATTAGCACGGCTGCTGATTGGCATTTTAAAAAGAGTATGGCGAGAGTAGAGCGCTCCTAGTGGAGTTCCAATAGTCATCACTGACATAAGTCTGAGTGACCGACTGATGGGGTATACATTTTATTTATTTTTTTAAAAGTTGGTAAGCCTTGGGAAGTGAAGATAAAGAAGTAAACAATTTTACCGTATTTTACGATCTTCATAAAGTACAATCTCTAGTTATCTTACAACTGTTATGTTAATATCTACAGACTTGTAAATTTCTAAACTAGTATTTAGAAAATATTTGACAAAACAACAATTGAAGTTAAAATGTTTCAACAATTTTTTTTAATATATTGTTTTGGAATTGTTATTTGTCAAGCCACCAGTATTGAGATTATTTCTGCTGAGGAAACTTATTTCACTTTCTAACAATTTAAAGTCTTACACAATAACAGAAAAGAGAAAAATAGTTCCTTAATATGTTCATTAATATGTTATTGTCTTCACATCAAATCTCTGAAAAAGAAAAAAGATTAACTATGATAGTTAGAATTGTGTAAGTGTTTTTTTTTTTACAATATTCAAATGTTGTTGTTTTTACCTCGTCTTTACTCTGTTGATGGACTCGTATTCTGTCCATAATGGATGAGATCGCTAGAGAAAAACTAGAAACAATATTAAGATTATATTGTAAATTCAGATACATTTTTTTGCTTTTTTCACAGCATAAAGTTCAGAAGTGTTTATTCTGCCACACACAGTTCTATAAGAATAACAGTTCAACACATACTATAAAATGTAAAACTCCTAAAAGCAAACAGAGAAGAGTACTAACACGACTAACAAAAATGGTTTAAAAGGTTAATATCAGATGGTAAACTGTATAAAGAAAACAGAGAAGGTAATAGCAGAAAAATGCCAGAGCTTTTTCAGTGTGCCTCTTCTTCTTTTTTTTAAATTCCACTTCCACAAACATAACAATGACTGACTCCCAAAGTGAGCAGGTTCTCATTGACAGCAATGTTAAAAATGATATAAATCAGCTATATTATAGTTTTTTACAATTTCTATGACAGTTTTTTCAATACATTTAACAACTTTCCTAAACTCTTAACACAATTAGTACAACATTAGTCTAGGTAGGCTCTACAATTAGCACATTTTTTGTTGCTTTGATACAAAATGCATTCAGTTAACGCAAATTTCAAATGCTTGAACTTCTTTTACACTCAAACTCCACCAACACCAAAATTATGTCATTTTAAAGCCAACTTGTTTTCTCAATGTGTTATGATTGACTAAATGTTGCTGTCGAAAGAAAACATGTGTTAATGTTTTGAAATCTGTATTTTTGTATTTTGAAAATGAGATTTAGAGTTTTGTTTACAATGAGGGGTTTTGAGAATAAAATTAACTGTTTTGCCAATTGTGTGTTTTAACTGAGTCAGTGTGTTAAGAGTTAAGCAAAGTTGTTAAATGTATTGAAAAAAAACTGTCTTAGCAATTGTGAAAAACTGTAAGAAATGTACTTTTTATTGTTAATTAAATCTTTCATTTTTACTATTGTTTGTTTTTTTAATTATTAAATTAAACAAAATATTTCATGTCTTATTGATGTCTTATTCCAGTCATTTCAGATCCACCAAATTGCATCTTTTTGCCCATTTTTGAGTCTCCGGGAGAGATGTTTTGGTAATGAGGAAGTAGCTGATTATCCAAGCTCTGAGAGCATATTTGAATCAGCGTACTTGAGTACTGATCAGAATGCAAAACATAGTAAATGAGCCGAAATATGTAAAAATATGAGAGTAAGCAGAAAGTTCAGAAAGTTTTCTGGTTCCTGTGAGAATCCCCACTTCTCAATCCCACATTGCACCATGATAAACGATGTCATTGGAAATAGCAAAACTGTCAATCCTGTGACATGCTCAATGAAATATGTTTTAAATTAGTTGTGCTTCTCATATCCATACAGTTGGTAATGCATGACCTGCCTGGTCTCTCTGAGCCATCCATTTCCATGAAATGAACATAGCATTTTTTTCTACTGTGGGTGAGTGTGGCTGCTCACAATTAATTAAGCAACATGTTTTGTGATAATTTGCAATACATATTTTGACCAACAGTATTTTACTCAAAGTTTCATTAATGTTTGATAAACTGACACCAATGAAGTCTAATGTATCTAAAGAGCTATCTAAATAAGGCTGACTTGACTTTATATCACTGTTGTCAAACATCTTTTAAATGAAAGTAAAGGAATAGTAAAACACCATTTCATTTTTAAACAACAATTGAATAACATGATTTTCATAAATTATTTAGAGCAAACAAACAGCTGAAATATCTCATTGCTTTGAAATGTATGTATTTGTGAAAAAAGCTCCTCACATGACAGTGTTCTTCTCTTTGAGTATTCTGTTCACCTGTCACAATACAAACAGATCATTGTTTTTATGTTTATTGTTTGAAAATTAAAGTTACATTTATACAAAGCACAGTCATGCCATTTTACCATGAGACCATTTATGAGAAGCATTGTTTCTAAATGAAAAGTCTAAAAAAGTCTAAAATGAAAGGAATTATTAAAACTTTTTTTTAAAATCTCAATTATTGGTTATAAGAAATATTATTTTGCAGAATCCTAGAGACAAGACTAACCTGTGGGTTTTTTTGGTCCTTAACATATCTGTAAATGGCAAAAGAGAAAATGTTAAGTACCAACACGATTATGTTTAAAAAATGTCAACTTCTTTCTTTTCATGTGCTCTGTTTTATTTACTTCTTTTGTTGTAAACCTTGATTTAACCGCATAAATGTAGTGTACGAGTAAACTTATCCTAAACGTACACTATACATGTGTGGTGACTTCAAAAATAAAATGTTGAATGAAATTGCTAAATGACTAGGTTACAGGTTATCCTACACCATCCTTCAAAAGAAAGAACTTCCCTGAGTAACTTTTTAAAAAAAGTTATCTAGAATTACTCATCTGTAATCTTAATGGCACAGGTTTCAAATTGAATCAACGCGCTGCACATTTTCCCTGTAACCTTTAAACACTTGATCATTCCATCTGAGACCGGACTGAAAGCTAAAATTCTGTCTGTTGAAACATGGTTGAAACAAATCTGTTCAGGGTGTTGGCTCTGCGGGGATTCCAAAAACCACAGCTCTATGGCTTCATATAAGGGATTTCTTAACAAACCATGTATTAAATACTTAGCATTGGGAAGACATTATGAATAAAGAGGATTTGACTTTAATAAAACAGCAAAAATAAGAAGAATCAGGATTGTCTTACCTCTGTATAATATAACAGATACAGCTAAGGATATGATTATGGTGAAGACAGCTGCAAAACAGCCAGCATACACAAGAAGCGAATAGAGAAATTCTGATGAATAGAAAAAAACAAGAATGTTTGTTCGATGACTTGCATAAAGATTCAGCACTTACATTTACAACCCTATAATATGTTCACTAGTATACTTTCATTTCACTTTATAGTCTATGCTGTTCTTTGTACTTTATTTATTTGCATATTCTTGTAACGTAGGTCCAACTATGACTTTTACATCTACAACGTAAAGATTTAGTGGTGTACTTACCATTTCTCTTTAGCATTTTGGTGTATATAGTTCCATCATATTCAAGACAGCAGTAAATTTGTGGGGCTTCAGTCCACTCCCTTGCTGGAACAGAGAGATGAGCTCGTGTGAATTCTGTCGCTGAGTCAGTGTCATCCGTCCAAGCTGACTCATCCCATCCAAAGTGATCTCTTTCTCCAATCTTCCAGAAAACCTTCACTTCAGAAGGGACAACTCCCTGAACAAGACACTGGAGCTGCACCGAAGTCACATCAGTTTCGGGAGGGATATAGAAGACAGAGAGTTGTGGCACAGCTTGATCTGCAGAAAGTTCAAGTTGAATGCTATATGCTTTAATGACTTTGGGATTTGATTCTGACTTACCCTGTTTTACGATCACTTTAGATCCATTGCTGAGTGCTTGCACTGACGGTGAATTGTTCATGCAATAGTACCAGCCTGAATCTTTTGGAGACAAGTTCTGAAGTGACAAAACACAGGTTTTATCTGAATTATAAGTTTTGTGTGCTCCGTTAACTGGTTGCAGTTCACCAGTACGTAGATTTGACTTGAACCAAACAGTACTATGGCAGTACCAAGTACTGAGCAGCTCTATTGTACATTTTAATTCTGTAGTTTCTCCAACTGAGACGACTGCCAACCGTGGAGACTGAGACATGTAAAAGGAGTCAGCTGCAAGGGAGATAAAACAAATGTTAACAATAAAAACAAGTTTGACCAAACATAAGAGCAACAAATGCAACAAAACAAGAAAATCAATCGAAAACTTACTGTATGAACCACAAAAGCAAGAATAACAAAATATCCAAAGACACAATAAACTCATTTCCTCAGCTTCATGAGGTGTGATGAGCTGAACCTTCAAATGTCACCCAGTTTGACAGAATACCCTGCAAGCTCTCCTTCATGTCTCCTGTGGGAGGTCCTTCTGTGCCTATATCAGTAAATAAAATAAAAACGTTTAGAGTTACTTTCAAGTTTAAAAATGTATGCTAATGTGCTTATATAATAAATATCATTAAGAAGTTCCATATACAGACCCCCAAAATGTTTAAATTATTGTGTCAGCGTTCTGACGGCAGTGTGGCCAGTCTTCGTGAATACATTTTACAGTTTTTTACAATCGCTAAGACCAAATCACCAAATCAGTTAAAACACACAATTGTACTAATACTACTATACTAATACTATTTATTTTACTTATTCTCATTTTCAACTCAATCCTGACCCCTTCCCCCACAATTACCTCTCACCTTCTCTTTCCCCCTCCAAAACTTCTCTGCCTCTGTTTCCCCCTCAATTACTTCTCTCCTCTTGCCCCTTTTTTTTTATTAACACCGTCCTGTCCTGATGTATGTTTATATGATTGATTAATGTAATTATTGTGATGAATGTGAATGAAATAAATTAAAAGCTTCTATCCAGAGGAAAACTCAATATATAATATCTTGAATTCTCTGGAAAGAGCAAAACTGACCAACTCATACGAAGCACCTCCCTTCTCATGGGGCTACTTTGAAGTAGGACAGGACAGGTTAAAAAATAATAATAATAAAATGAATAAATAAATAAATAAAATACACAATTGGCAAAACCGTTCATTTCATTCTCAAAACCTCTCATTATAAACAAAACTCCAAAACTAATTTTCAAAATACAATAATACAGCTTTCAAAACACTAACACACGTTTTATTCCGACAGCAAAATTTAGTCAATCATAACACATTGAGGCAAAAATTTGCTGTAAAATGGTTTTGGTGATTGGCAGAGCTTGTGTGTAAAAGAAGTTTAAGCATTTGAAATTAGTGTTAACTGAATGCATTTTGTATGAAAGCAGCAAAATATGTGTTAATTGTATTGGCTACCTCGACAGATGTTGTGCTAATTATGTTCAGAGTGTAGGAAATGTGTTGAATGTATTGAAAAAACTGTCTTAGCAATTGTAAAAAAATTTAAACTGGAAGCATATGGAAGTAGAGTCCATCAAATAAATGTTTTACAGTTTTTTTTTACAATTGCTAAGACAGTTTTTCAATAAATTTAACAAGTTTGCTTAACTCTTAATGCACCCAACCAGTTAAATCACACAATTGGCAAAACAGTTAATTTTATTTTCAAAATTCTACATTATAAACAAAACTGCAAAACTTATTTTCAAAATATAATAATACAGTTTTCAAAACACTAACACATGTTTTCTTCCAACAGCAACATTTAGTCAATCATAACACATTGAGACAAAATTTGGTTTTAAAATGACAGAGTCTTGATGTTGATGGAGCTTGAGTGTAAAATAAGTTCAAGCGTTTGAAATTTGTGTTAACTCTATGGATTTTGTATCAAAGCAACAAAAAATATATTAATTGTATCGCCTATCTAGATGAATGTTGTGCCAATTGTGTTGAGAGTTTAAGAAAGTTGTTAAATGTAATGAAAAAACTGTCAAAGGAATTGTGAAAAAATGTAATCTTGATGATTATACACGAACAAGGTTGGCAAAATGTCATCAGAAAAAAACACTGCTAGAATGCTTAATTTCTCTCAGAATGTAATTGCTGCTGAGATCTATTGGGTCCAAAATATTAAAATAAAAACATTTTTTTATCAAAAAATATTGTATTATGCTCACTATTCAAAATGATCTAATTCTCGACAGTTAAGTCTGCATCTCCTGTTTTTCTGCTTTGACTTGCTTACAGTTTTTCACAATTGCTAAGACAGTTTTTTCAATACATTTAACAAGTTTGCTTAACTCTTAACACACTGACTCAGTTAAAACACACAATTGACAAAACAGTTAAATTCATTCTCAAAACCTCTCATTGTAAACAAAACTCCTAAACTAATTTTCAAAATACAATAAAACAGTTTTTAAAACACTAACACATGTTTTCTTCCGACAGCAACATTTAGTCAATTATAACACATTTACAAATATGTGACTTTTAAAACACATAGTTTTGGTGTTGGTGGAGCTCGAGTGTAAAAGAAGTTCAAGCATTTGAAATTTGTGTTAACTGAATGCATTTTGTATCAAAGCAACAAAAAATGTGTCAATTGTAGAACCTACCTCGACGGATGTTGTGCTAATTATGTTCAGAGTGTAGGAAATGTGTTGAATGTATTAAAAAAACTGTCTTAGCAATTGTAAAAAACTGTAAACTGGAAGCATATGGAAGTAGAGTCCATCAAATAAATGTTTTACAGTTTTTTTTTTACAATTGCTTAGACAGTTTTTCAATAAATTTAACAAGTTTGCTTAACTCTTAATTCACCCAACCAGTTAAATCACACAATTGGCAAAACAGTTAATTTCATTCTCAAAACCCCCCATTGTAAACAAAACTCCAAAACTCATTTTCAAAATACAATAACACAGTTTTCAAAACACTAACACATGTTTTCTACCAACAGCAACATTTAGTCAATCATAACACATTGAGAATAAACTTTGTTTTAAAATGACATAGTTTGGTGTTGGTGGAGCTCGAGTGTAAAAGAAGTTCAAGCATTTGAAATTTGTGTTAACTGAATGCATTTTGTATCAAAGCGGCAAAAAATGTGTTAACTGTATCGCCTACCTAGACAAATGTTGTGCTAATTGTGTTAAGAGTTAAGCAAACTTGTTAAATGTTTTGAAAAAACTGTCTTAGCAATTGGGAAAAACTGTAAGTGGAACCAAACAGTTGTGATTTTCAAAGATGCATATTTAGGGAGAATATCTTTAGCGCTGAACACCCTCATCCTACGCTTACTGCCTTTGTCCATTCACATTTTCAAAAGTTTGTTTTGGAAATCATCTCTGAATACCATTTTATAAACATTAGAAAACCTTGACATGTTTTTTAATGTTTTGGAGGTTATAAAATAATCATATCATAATTCTCAGGCACGAAATTAGTCTATCAGAATCAGTCTGTTTATAATCAGTGGTTATTTAGTTATGGGAATGCAAATGGCGGCTCAGAGGTGGAAACTCAGATGTTTTTCTCAGAGAGAAAAAAATGTTTAATGATGCAGCATGTGCATTCGTGTCAAATGTCAGTAGAGTTTGAAATGCTTCCTGTTGAGCCACTGGGTCACTGTGTGTAGACAGGTGTTCAGTCATTTTGAGATCCTTATCAAACATCCTGTTATACATGTCTTTGCTGGTAGCCGTCTAACCACACTGCGTTCAGATGGGTGCACAAAGGCTAAAGCAACATCCCTGAGCACAAGCATTTTTGGCATGCATTGCAGTTCTTCAAACATTTCCGAGAGCATTGACAGTGTAACGAACAGACCATCAACACATGCAGATCAGTTTAACCTAAATGTCACATCTATAAAATATGCATTCTTTACATTGCTATACATTTTTTATACATTTACTTTTATTTGAATCTTATACTTGGCACATTGGAGATAATTGGAAATTGTATTGTGATGCGAGTGTAAATATAGGCAAAATTACTTCAATAAACATGCATTATAACTTCATTTTTTAAGATGAAATGCATTATTGATGAATAAACATATGTATTAATCATGAACTCATTAAATCTGTACATGAGTCATAGGCATTAATAAGCCAGTTACTGCCATAACTAATTATTTGTTTCTAAATATGAATAATTATTAAACTATTAATTGAATTGACACTTTTAACTAAACTACGTTTTAAAAATGCTCTTGTAGAAATCTACTTCAGTTCACTTTACTTTAAACCATTGTTAACCCTTTATTATTTACTAATGAATTAACTTGAGAAAATAAGTTATCAATACCTGGCTAAAATTACCAATTGTATATAAATGGTCTGTAAAGACATGGAAAAGTAGGAGAAGTTGGCTACATTTAGATTTTAGGAAAACAAAATCTGAATGACGATGGAACAATGGCAGCGAATTCTTCTAATCTGAAAACTTTCGAAAATCACATGGGCCAACTATTTCTTGTCATTTTGGTAGCATATTTTATGGGATAAGGGTGCTAACCCAATGCCCAAGACGGAGACATACACACATTTATACACTTTGGACAATTGTGCCTAACCAATTCTCTTATACCCCATGTCTTTGGACTTGTGGGGGAAACCGGAGCACCCGGAGTAAACCCACACGATCACAGGAGAACATGCAAGCTCTACAATGCCAACTGATTGCCAACCCAGCTAAGACTTGAACCAACAACCTTCTTGCTGTTAGATGACCATGCTACCCACTGCACCACCATAACACCCTGTTGTTTCCTTTAAGCTTTAACTTTAAATTATTAAAACATTTTGAATTTTCTGTGTAAGCCCCACCTGAACAATTATTTGTTTTTATTATTATTAAATAGCAGCCCCCCTCTGCATTTATTTATTTTCACAAATCCAACCCTTCCTATTGTGCAACTAGAGAGAAAGCTAGAGGCAGTGAACAAACACACTGTGAACACACATCCAGAGCAGTGAGCAGCCATGGTTGCGGCGCCCAGGAAGCAGTCAGGAAACTGGTGTCTTGCTCAAGGGCTCCACAGCTGAGGTTGTTGAAGATGGGAGTGCAAGTGTTTCATCACTCACACCACCTTAAACTCTTTGGATCTGGGCATCGAACCGACAACTTTCTGATCACAAGTCGGTGTCCTTATCCACTATAGCACAACTGCCCCAGACCACAACTGCCCCCAATTTATGTCACCTTGTTGTGAAATGTTACCGCGTTTTTAATATACTGTATTACAGTTTTTCACAATTGCTAAGACAGTTTTTTTAATACATTTAACAAGTTTGTTTAACTCTTAACGTACCGAATCATTTAAAACACACAATTGGCAAAACAGTTAATTTCATTCTCAAAACCTCTCATTGTAAACAAAACTCCAAAACTCATTTTCAAAATACAATCATACAGTTTTCAAAACACTAACACATGTTTTCTTCTGACAACAACATTTAGTCAATCATAATACATTGAGAAGGAATGTGGGTTTAAAATTACATAATTTTGGTGTTGATGGAGTTTGAGTGTAAAAGAAGTTCAAGCATTTGAAATTTGTGTTAACTGAATGCATTTTGTATCAAAGCAACAAAAAATGTGTTAATTGTAGAACCTATCTAGACACATGTTGTGTTAATTGCGTTAAAATAAATCTATAGTTTAAAGGAGAGAGAGAGAGAGAGAGAGAGAGAGAGAGAGAGAGAGAGAGAGAGAGAGAGGCAGGCCGATTCGAGGTCGGCTCTAAGCCTCAAATCTTCTTTGCTCATTCTCCTAATCTCACCTCCTGCTCCCCTCTGTTCCTTCTGACCTACCTATTAAGTCAGTGAAAGTCTGATATGGCAAACATCTTGTTATTAAACCCCTAGAATGTTACTCAGCAAATTGTAAAAGAACAAGATACTTGGTTTTAAAGGGTTGTTGAGCAATGGAAATTGTCACCTGAATCTCAACTAAATGAGATCTTTTGCTTCTTAAACTGAGGCTTCTTAAACTGAGTACCTGAACAGATGGAACAGCTGCAATAACTGAAGAGTTCGAGCCTTTCTGGTTCTCAGAGAGGAATGAAGAGCTGTTCTCTACAAGTCAAGTTTGATATAAAAATGGTCATTTTGAAGAGAATCAGCATTGCTTAAAGACCACAAAGTGCTTTTGAGCTGCTTTGTTTAAATGATGATGAAAAGGAGACTGCAACATTCTGGAACATCCCTTGAAGAGCAAGGATAGTGGATTAAATTAAAGTAGTTCAATATAACCTGGTAAGTGAATCATTGCATGGAACTAATTTTTTGTTACCTTTAAAGCCTTTTACTGTTTGTTACTGTTTACTGTACATAATCCTGCTTAAAATGACACATTTAGTTATTGGTAAATGTACCAAATCACACATTTTTCTGCAACAACTGGACAGTCCTGTTGTCTCAGAAAAGGAAAAGCGTGTGGCTGTCTTACAAAACAAAATGATATGTCACAGACCCTACTGGTTTAGTAACATGTGACTAGATGTTTGAATTGAACAGAATGGAAAAATAATCATATTTACTATGCACAAGAGAATGAAAATCCTCATTTAGTGTGCCGTTAAAACTCTTTGATATTAAGTAGCCTAACATGATGCTTTCTATATAATTTTGTGTATGAGGACCATACTAACAAAGCATTAAATTGTTTTAGACATAAGCTGTTTTATTGCTATCAGTGAACATGGTTAAAATCTGACCAACTAGTATATTGGATTTAACCCTTTACAAACATTCAATCATTTATGTTATGTAACATACAGATTATTCCTTAAACAAATGTTTACCAACTTATGTTGACACTAAATTTATTAACATACCATTAAATGGTGTTCTATGTGATTCATAAAATGTTACTTTGATTTAGACTAAAACAGCAGCAAATAGTTAGGATGTTTTTTCATAGTTTTAGTTAGCCATTTAATTAAAGGATGCATTTGAGAGTATGAAATGAAATGAAATTTATTTTCTTTTTGAAAAGCAAAAGGCAAAAACGGTAAAACGAAGTGACAGTATTTGAGGAGCTCTTCCTAGATTCTTCCACCAGATGGCACTATTACCCTGGGACAATTGAGCACAGTCTGGTGTGCCTGGACTACCACAAACCACAGCGTTCACGTTTACTTTAACTACAGATTGGGCACAAAGGGGAGGGCAGGTTTGCGAATGTTTGTACTCGAACTCGCGTAATCAAACTGTAACCACTCGCGTTACCAAAACGCTCAGAAAGTCTTCTGCCAAGATGAGCTAAAGTTGCTTCGTTTATACGTCTCGTACGACTTCACGCTTCGGGATTGTTGGAAACTCGTTGAACTGAAGAAGAAGAAGAAGAAGAAGAAGAAGAGGGACTATCATAACACAGCTGGAGTTTAACACAACAAGACGAGAGACGAGAAGCACGTTTTTATGTGAGTTCAGCGGCTAAACTGTTTATACAATTAAATTATGGTAGTAGAAATGTGTGTTTGTGGAAAAAAATGGTGAAGACAAGAATTTGACTAAAGGTGCTGCTGTCGGCGAAAAGTGATTCTGTGCTGCGCGCGGACGGTTAAGTTACCCAAATATCTCATGCAAAACGTGTTCTTCAGTGTAACGTTAAAACCATTCACCATTACAGTTTTAACATGCGTTTTTTGTCATCATGACGAGAAAACAAAGAGAATGAAAGAATGAAGAAACACGTGTTTTTCACGCTTGTGTGACAGATGCTTATCAATCACGCTTGCTCCCTGTAACAAAGAGGCGAAGAAAAGCATTGCTTGCTTTTAGAAATAACAATATTATCACCTTTAAAAGTGGTCTCATTCAAATACAAAGCGCGTGGTTCAAGTTAGATCTGTTTTCTTAGGTGCTGACTGCAGCTGCTAAGTTTAAGTGCTCAGATAACAGATGCACTGTCACTTTTGATTTTGTTACACAGAGTAAAACATTGCATTTATTTATTGAACAATATGACAATAAATGACTAAATCGTGATAATTAGTCAGTTTATTTATGTGCACCTTAACACATCTTAAATGTCCCCAATACTGAGTCTAGTTTCAGGTTTTGTCTCATTGGTTCATTAGTGGTATTTTGCTGATATTTACATCTTAGACAGATCAATTCTGCTGCTTCACATGTAGACAGTATAATTGTATCACACAGCATCATGTCACCTCAGAACTCCAGCGCTGCCTGGCAATCCCATCCGCTGTTGTCATGGCAACTGCACAAGGGATTGAAAGCTTTCACTGAGAGAGCGATGTTCTTCCCCTTCATTGACTAGTCACTTTTTCCTCCTCGGACTGAGATGCTCAGACTGCTCGCACGCAAATATCACCATGTTTTTACTTTTTCCTCCGGAATCACTGGAAGCTGTTCCAGAGGCAGATTCTTCATCTCAGAGTAAGGATTGGTGCGCTTAGATTTATGCACTGCTTGCAATTGTCAAATTAATTGTAGCTTACCCTTACTATCTGTCGGGGATTGTGCATGAAATGTTAATAGTCATTTATTTCCTGGCTGTATCGGAAGGGTCCGGAATAGTAAATAGTACAGGATGGACAATGATACAACTGAAATTGGAAGGATAAGGTTTACAGAATCTAAAAATATAAAAGAATCTTCAAAGAAAGCTACCCATTCATGAAAGCTATCTCTTAAAGGGTCAACATTTTAGTCACATTTAAATCCAGGCTAAAGACTCACCTTTTTAGTTGTGCTTTTGTTGACTGAGCACCAATGTCCGAACAACTATTTTATCACTGCACTTCACCATCTTAATCTAGGTTTTAAGTTTTCAGTTTTTAATTAATTACTTTTTATTCTTTGTTTTGAATGTAAATCACGTTGAATTACCCTGTGTACCAAATGTGCTATACAAATAAACTTGCCTTGCCAATAATTACATTTAATGGACAAAAAAATCATTGAGTCTTTTCTGCAAAACCTGGGGTTGCTTGGGTTGCAAACCACAAGCTGATTTCAACGAATCCCCTAAAACAGCATGAATCAATGACACCCCCAAAATTGAAGTAAAAAAATGATAGAAATGATATGAGAGAGAGATTAGTCAGGTGTGAGACGAAGCTTTTCAACAAACGACCATGTTTAGTAAAATATGTATTTCAAACACATAAAGAAATTGTATCTTTTCATTCATTTCCTCCGCTTCCAGTAAAATTAGTAAAGTCAGGTGTCAGGCCAGTAATGAAGTGAATGTGACAACTGTTCTCATTTCCTTATTACCCGTCATATCTTCAGGTACGACTCCAAATATGACAGTCAATGAATTTGGGGTAAACTGGATCCCATACACACACACACACCCACACGCACACACACAGGTCTAAAAAATTTATCTTCTGAACAATTCCAAGTGTGGACAAAAGGTGTTAGCACCAATTGCAAGTATTTAACTTAACATTTAGCTTAGCATATTCAGGAGAATCAGAAGATCAATATCACCTCTTATCATATTTGAATAATATTGGTCCTTTAAAACAACAATTATTTTTAATTGCGATTGTTTCTGTCTTTCTAATAGCATCAGCTTTTATATCAGACAGAACATATGTTTTTGTTTTTCTGCACATGCTTTGAGACCCGTATGTGTCCACTGACACCATACTTCTGTTGTTGTGTAAATAAACACTGAACAGCTATTCATTTACAGTTGTGAGCAGTGTTGTTTAAACAGTTTCTAAAGAGCGTTAGTTCTCTCACACTTTTCCGGAAGTCCAAAGGTTGTACGGGTCTACATCTGCTTTTATGTCTTTTTATATGGATGTGAAAAGTTTGCTGTCACTATTCAGAGGAACCTTTTATGTGATTTGAAACCTTCTCAAGCTTTTATAGCAAACAGGCTTCTTGACAGTGTAGAACTGTACTCAGATGTACTTGTGTGTCCACAGGGATGCACACTTTCTGAGCTTGAAGCGTGTAATGCTTAACCTGTGTTTGTAGTATGACAGACGTGTCTATATATGTTGGGAACGAAGTATGGAATGGCCTGGAGTATGTAGGTTGTGATGTAACGTTTGTTGTGTTGGCATCAGGCTAGCGTGACTGCCTTCACTGAGGTGTCGACTTCCTAAGTGTCTTGGCACGAACGTATTGATTCAGGAGGTGTGCATTTAACACACTTTTTTACAAAGTCTTTGTTTTTAAATGGATTATGTTTAGGTTTTGAGAGTGAACTTATTTAGTAAAAGCTCAGGTAAAATATTAAAATGGTTGTTACGTGTTTAGTAAAAGCTGTCAGGTAAAATATTAAAATGGTGGTTAAAATAAGGTGCAAATTATTAATACATTCTGGTTTTTAGTGAAGAAGAAAACCCCTGATCCTGGATGTCCAGTAATAAGAATGTGGTGATTTTTACAATAAAATGTGAATAGTCGTACAAGGTTTAAATCAGGAAATTTTAGATCACGAAGCATGTTACAGTTAAAACACAAAAAGAGGTGTTGAGAGAATTTTTCCTGTAGTTTTTCTGTCCTGTAGCTAAGTACTACAGTGAGTAGTTTTTGAAAAAAATATATTGGGTGATTACAGTAATAAAAAGAGGCTCTTCCCAGATAAAATGACTCCTTATTAACTTTTGGGTAATAAAACACTGGCTTCTCACCTCTTGTTTAGAGAAAGTAAAGTTGAGCTGAAAGTGGAAAAAAACAGGTTAATAAACAAAAGCATAGTGCAATTTATTTCAATGTTTGAGTTGTTGAATTGTTGTGATTTGCTTTTTGGCCATATCACCCAGTCCTACTTTAAATGTACCTTTTATGATGTAAACTTAATTTTCTTATATTGTAATTGGCAGGTCAATCCGATACTAAAAACTGAAGTCAATCAAGAAAATGTTTCCCGCTCCTTGATGTTTCTAAGCAGGTTGAAGAACGCATTTTAAAAGAGCAAAGAAATGACTGTTTTACAGTTTTAAATATACTTCTAAACTATGTCATAAAACAATTGGTCTTTGAAAAAAGAAACTGTTTAAGATACTGTGCAGCACTGTCTCATCACAGAGCCCTGTGTTGTTTTACACTCCTGATTAGATCACGAAGAGATCATCTGACTAGCTCTCAAGCACCGCACGACTATCTGTCATCCGAATCTACCAGTATGCTTAATGAGATGTGAGTGCTTCTGTTGTAATGTTAGTGACTGCTGTCATATGATGAATGCTATATGACTCTGTTGAAACTCCTCTTCACTGTCAGAGTACTCCGCGCCAATGGGGATCTTTCTATTCTACATGCACAAAATGTAATCAGTAACTGTATTTAATTTGTAATGAAATAATGTTACAGTCAATATATATCTTAAGATTCAGAATGCTTGCTATGGGAAAACAAGCACAGCCATGCATCAAGGTTGATATAAAAGCAATCTGGGACTGTTATAGCATTCTGTGTTCACAAATGCTAAACCTTTTTTTTAAATAAAAAGTCAAAACAAGTAAATGACTGTACATAGCACATCACATATTTGTAAGCAAATCGGAATATTTGAATAACTCAATTTTGACTAAAATGTCAGATAGTTATGAATAGGATCTAGAAATAGGGGAAAAAATCTAAGTGATTTGCTCATTTCCAACTTTACTGGAATGTTTTGTGCTAAAAAGATAGATTTTATGTGAGAAAGTTTCAATTTAGGAAACTGCGATATGATCCCAAGGACATGCTGTTATGGTTTGTTAAATTGTTACTTTATATGTTGTTGTTTTTGAACAGCATATTAGCTTGATGAGTTACACTGTTTCTGATGGGCAAGAAGGCAGAGCCTCGTGTGTTGTTGCATTGAATGTTTGCTTTACTCACACTGTTGAAAAGCATGAATTTTATGAGGATTGGTGAACTTTGTCCAGTGAAGTAAATATGTAAGTGGTTCTCTGGTGTTGGCCAATAGAGAAGAGTAAAACAGGTAAAACTTAATTAGTAAATGATAAGCATCAAGTATGTGTCTCAATTAAAGGTTATCATCACCAGCAAGTTGAAAATATGAATGTATATGAAACCAAGAGGCTAAACAGGGTGCTCTTTGTGGTTTCTGTTCTTTAAATTGAGTATCATGTTCATTGCTTCTTTTTGTCATTATAGAGTGATGAGGTTTAAACAAGAGGTCAAACTCTGACCTCTTGTATAGTTCCCTCTTAGAATTGGGTTGCAACTGCTGCTGGGTATCTTGGCCAATACCTGTTGAGAATTATCAAATCTTTTGTCAAATCTTTATTCATATATGCACAGCTAACAGTAAAAGAACAGAAGCAGGGACAGATTAATTCCTTCTTTTATTTGATTTGGAGCCAATTTAGTTTCAAATAAATTATTATAAAAAATAAATTCATAACCTGTAACATTACCACAAATAGCAGACATTGAGTAAGTATTTATTAGTATTTAGTTATTACCAATTAATAATTGTTCTAATTATATATGTTTCCTGAGACTCAAACATGTTGAACTATGTTTTTGTTTATTAAAGTCATATTTTTTCCCACTTTCAACTCAACTTTACTTTCTTTAAAACAAGAGCTGACAATCCTCTCATTATGTTTTGTTCTCTCCATCTTTGTGATATGAAAGAACTGAATCTGAGATCAAGAGAATGAGCTGCTGTGGTAAACCTACATATGTGTTTCGGCTTCAATTAAAGTATAGAGCTGACCCTGCTCTGCACATTTCTCATTTCGCTATTAATGTGACTATGTTTCTCTGTAAGTTAAAAAAGATGTCAGTCAACAAGCTAAGCCAATCAGAAGCAAGAGTTGCCAGGCCTTCCGTCAAATTCCAGCTTCTGATTGGCCTTCCACATTATGTAATGTAACCATGTAATGTAACATGTCAATAAGAAGTGTTTGGATGCAGAAACACACCATGGGCAAAGTATAGTTTTTTCTGTGAAAACGTCTACACTCTGAGGTTAGCACAATGGTGACTGAAACTGAGCGGATTGTGTTGCAATGTATAGCATAACAATTTACATTTATATTTACGTTTATGCATTTAGCAGACGCTTTTGTCCAAAACTACTTACAGTACTGGAGAGACAGTATGCAATTTGTTACACAGTCAAAGTCCATCTCAGTTTGCTCATTGGTCACAACGAAGTAGAACACAAAGTTGTGTAAAAAAAAAAAAAAAAAAAAATCTTATACACAGTCTAATCCTATACAGTCTGTCTGCATTTTTGTTTTGTTGCCAAAAATGAATCTTCATTTGAATCATTTTAATGATCATCTGTTCAAAAACATTTACCCCGCATAGATTCCGGTCTTTTAATGTAAAAAAAAATCCCATTCTTCAAAAGAGCCATTCTTTGATTTTGGGTGGTCAGCTAAATGAGTTGCTCTTGTTTTGGTTTTGAGTTCTTCTCCAATAGGTATTTTTGGTAGTCAGTGCAAACTGTAGAGCTATGAGGCAAAGCTCGAAGAACGCTCCTGTGTTTTGCTCTGTGGATTGTTCTTGACTGTCCTTGCCATGCTGTACACAAAATCCAGTCACCATAGATTTTTTTTAGATCATTAGAGTTTTTGAGCACATGATTATTTTACTGTACCTTCAGCTGTGCATGGGAGGTGTGAGAGACTTGAATGTAAAGGCTATGTTAAGACCCGATCTAATCAAACTGGTGCAGCTCAAGTGATGGTAGTGGTGCAGCACAAATTACCCGGTGCAACTTTGGTAGGCTTGTCCATGCTGAAAAAGTGTAACTTTGATAAGCATTCGGGGCAGGTCTACCAATAAGGGGATTCTCTTGTAGTGACACTTTTATTATCATGATAAGGTTTATTAAATATAATATTTTTTAAATTAATTATTTTTCCCTTTTTACTTAAGGTATCTTGGATGTGTTTATCCATTCAGTATGGGGAAATGATGAGTAGCTTGTGTTATAGAATTGCAGTGACTGCTTTCTAAACTTTGTTATTTCCAAACATGATGCTCTAGTGTGGTTAAACATAGGTCACATGTGTTGATTTCAGTAAATAGTCATAATTTCTTTAACAATTACTTAACTTAGATGCTAATAGTGAAGCAAACCCCACAACGAAAATCACAAGGAACAAACTTTTTCAAATAATTAATGGCAATAACTTCATGGTTAATTACTGTATATGTGATCATTTGGAAATCATACTGCTTGATGTTGGTTCAACACAGCTAATAGACAGGTATTACAAATCTCATCCTGTCGTTCTCTCAGGTGGGTGGTTTCTGATAATGTAAAAGTGTAACTGAAATTCCCAAACCACAAATGGTAGACCAAGACAGTCATGTGCTAAATATTATATCATGAAATGCAGCATTCTGAAAGAGGAAGAGGCGTCTTGACATAAAAGGAAGTTGCTGGCCTCTGAGTTTAAAATATTTTTATTTTCTGCACAGATGAGATGACGGCAGACTCGATTGGCTGTTTGAAGAGCTGTCCTTGTGAGCGACTAAGAGCTGAACAGGCGGGAACAGAGGCCGACAGTGACAGATAGGCCGGTGTTTGGATCAGTTGTGCTCAAGAACCTCCTGGTTTGCCATCAGGATGGTTCATTCAGCGTCTCTTAGTGCCTATCTGTCTCTTCTGACTGTCCTCAGCTGTCGTTGTCACCTCCTTCCACGGCTATCCTTTCCCATGGGTAAGGTTACTTATTAAACTTCTGAAGACTGATTTGTTTAAAGTAAACAAATATAGTGTGGTGATCTATTTTAAACTTTTAACTTTTGTCCTTGAATGGTTATTGGGTTAAAAAATAAATCACTGAATTGAGTCATTAAGTTTAACAGAAAGTCTGTTACATTTAATTGAATGATCAAAATGAGTCATGTGGACTGCCTTAAGCATATCAGACAGATTTTTGAAGTTTGATTTTATGGGTTTTATAGTGTTGTCGATCGATTAAAATAAATTAACTAATTATTTACACTTTTTTTTTTTGAAATTCGCAATGACCAGACTAAAACTTTTTTGTAAAACTATAAATGTAAATAATTAATGTAAATTGAAGACAAAGAAACAAATTAAATTCTAAATATGGATGTTTATTGAATTTTTTGTTTAACTTGTAGCACAGGGTTTGTCATGTAAACAACATATCTGCAGTAAACCATCAATGTCCTCCAAATTAACATTTTGCTTCTCTTCTTTGGTGGCTGTTAGTTTGTGGTCTCTTTAGTCTCTTGTCTTCCAGGACTCTCTTGCATTAACAGCCTGCTTAGTGAAGCCTCATTCCTTTCATGTTTGGGAAGATACTTTAGGTCCTCTGTTCATATGCAACTTGCTGTTCCATTAGTTCTTGAGCGTCGAATGCAGTATGGTTTAGGTGACCAACAATTTAACTAGCGCACTTTCAAAACTGCCGCCGTGAATGGAAACCTGAAAGTTCGGTGCAATATGTGGGCCGTTCAGGACAGGTGTACACAAGGAAGTTATGTCTTTTTTTCTATTCTTTCGAAACAATAATCGACACCTTCCTCCTCTATGTAATGCCATTTCTTAGTTTTAAACACATTTTGACTGAATGAATGCAGTTTCAACAAAGTGCGCTGTGATGCCTCTGTAGTTGTCATTGCTCACAGAAGCCCAGAGCTCACACATGATGTGTGTCGCATGCTATACCGTATTCATCCTCCGTGCCTTCTCGTCGTCATACAAAGTGCATAAGTCTAATTCATACTTCTTTTAAATTTATTTGCATTTATTTTTTTAACACATTATACAGTTCAAATTTATCAAATTTATTTTACGTGTTACTTTTGACTGCACTAGTTTTTGCCCTAAACTCTAAACCTGTGGTGGATTCAGGAAAGGGTAGCATGCTTCCTAGATGGACTAACTTGTGCAATATTGACAAAAATTTGTTTCTCGATATTTCAGTAATTAGGCAAGGTTTGCCATTTTCAAATCATGTGTTAACCAACATTTTGGATCTATTGAAAATTAAATGTGCACCATGTTTATCATCGTTTCTACTCATTGCCCACTTCAGGGAATTAAAGTGTTGATTGAGAGGATCTAATTGTTTGGATGGCTTCTCCTTTCACTTTCCCTTCATATTAGTGTCTGCAAAAACATTTTTTTTAATGTTAAAATCAGGCAAAGACAGTTGTGACCTTCTTAACAGTGTATCATTACTTAGTAATCAAAAATGGGGAAAGATGTGGACAGAAATGAGAAAAAGAGACGAGCTGTGCTTTCGATCAAATTCTGAAAACAAAATGTATTACTTGCTTAACAATTAAAAACTGATTAATCTAAAATAAATGTTTGATTTTGTTATTTCTGCCTGTGTTTGCATACAATAAGCAGATGGTGTTATGAAACATGGAAAACAGGTTTCGGTAAACATGGAAACGTGGTACTGGCATAAATCATTTTTACTAGCATAAACAAGCCGATCATAAGAGCTAGTTTTTTTTGCCTAATAACCCTGTTTCTCCACCATCTAAACAAAATAACCTGCGTTCTATAATTTCTTTTTGTCTGTGGCTTGGTTTGTGTATGTCTAACATGGCCAGGAAGTATATGTCCCAAACGAAAGTAAGATTCCAGATGCTTTGTTAAGGCAGATGATTAGGTAAAACAATACAACTTCGTGGACAAATTTCGTCGCCAGATATGATGCTGTTTTGTTTTTGAGTAATTGGCTTACTCAGCATAAAACATTTTTTAATTGCATGTAAACCCACTCAATGTTGTTTGAAAATGGGACCAAGTTTAGCTGTATAGGGTTTAAAGGTGGATTTTAAGGTTTTAATGCAACTGCTATGGCTCTCAAAGTCCCAAGCCTGAGGTGGGAAAGCGAGGGTATAGGATGCTGTGTTAAAACATATTTTCTGAAATCTACAGAACTACAAGCACACTTAACATATTTAATAATGTATTTAATCACAGAACAGATGCGTCAAACTGCTGGTTATTGTTGTGGATGCGCTCACCAGACAGAAATAAGATAAATGGGAAAAGGATTTGACAGAAATTGTTGTTGGTAAAGACTGCTGAGAATTTTTGTTTATTAAAGGCTTTGTTGTTGTTTTATCATGACACTGAACATGTGAGGTAGTGCACACACACATTACACACATCAGCAACACAAGATTATCATATGTTATTCAAATGTTACGTTTCCACACGCGCACACACACACATACACACACACACACGCACACACACACACACACACACAGGAATTTTAGTGGAGACCGGGGACAGACAGAAATATACACAGAAATATATATGTATAGACAGAAATATACACATGCACACACACACACACACGGAAATGATTGCTGCATACCACTAATGGGGGAGTAGCACAGTTTGAGAACCACTGGTATAGGCTGTATTAATTAACTGTGCTAATTCTGTAATTCCACTTTATCTAGAACTAGCTAGTCTATCTATCACATGTGAAATAATGTAGACAAATCTAGAGATCCAGTTGTTCAGTCATTCATTATGATGAATATTAGAGAAGATGGTAACCGCAAAATAATAATAGTAAATAAACAACTGTTGCACAGATTTTTCTACATGCTTGACATTTCCTTGATAATGTTCCAGTGAATCGTTGTGTCACATAAACTCTTTTCTCCAGCTGTGGAGCTCGGATTCACAGGTCATATATATATATATATATATATATATATATATATATATATATATATATATATATATATACACATACATACATACATATATACATACATACATACATACATATATACATACATACATACATATATATTCTGAAGCGTTGGCAGATTAACAACATGGAGATCTCGTAGAGCTCCAGTTTCATCGCTTCCTTCATGGCTTCGTCAAAATATAAGACGGTTCTTTAATTAAACACTACTAACAACTAACATTTCATACTTTGAGTATGTGTACTAATTTGGTAGTTGTAGTCCCAAAATTGTGTACTCTCATTCATAAAAAGCAATTTTAGCCAATTAGTAGAAAAATAGAAATGATATACATTGTTAACATGCATTAAAGAACAGTTGTTTTGCCATTCACAAATGTTAATCGCACACACACGCACACACACGCACACACACGCACACACACACACTTTTGCCCTTGTAATTGCCACACTTTCAATAGATTGAAAGTGTTTTTGACCTATTAACAATCATACATATCCACAAAATACATGGTAAAAAAATAATTAATGTACGTACAGTAAATAAAAGTTCATAAACATAAACTTAATTAGTTGAAATTGATATTGTAGATGTTTAAGAAGATTGGCATCATCTCTGTAAATAAGAAAAGATTTAGTGTTAACATTTTGAAGGCTATTACACGACGCTGATTACCTTGAATTAGCTGAGCTCCACAGCGACTGTTACAAGTGCTTAAAAGGAGACTTTGGTTGGCTGCGATGCTTAACTGTAATCAAGACCTCTGAGAACATGATTACTTTTCAGTTTGTGATTAGTGGAAATGATTATTTACGCATTGTAGTTTATTACCACAAATAGTTTTTAAATTACATTTATTTAATCAGAGTCTTGAACCTGTTATGAAATTACTAATGGAAACAATTCTGCTATAAATATATTGTACTTATTTGGTTGTTGTTTTTTAATGTTAAGCATAAATAAGGCCAGTCAGACCATATATGGCTTGTTGTAGAAGGTTGAACTAGTTTATCACTAACAAGAAATGTAAGTCCATGAGATTTGGGAGGTCGTTAAAAGTATCTTGTTCGGTAGATCAAATTGATTGTTCTAAAAGCCTTTGATGCACAAGGAGTAAAAACCTGATCCTGATGCTCTGAAGAGAAATCTGTGCATTCTGAGCTTTGATGCAGAGGTTTAGGACAATAGACTTCTAAAATATAACTTCAAGATTAGGTTTCCCTTCTCCTGAGGGCTTTTTTTAATGTCTCTCATCTTCTTAAAGGCAAGGATTCTTCAACAGGTGTGTAATGCTGCCTGAGACATTAATGGCTTGTACATTTTAATTTATTGCCATAATTGTTGGCATGCTGTCTCAAATATTGTGTTGCACTGTATACAGATTAAGCTAAAGAATATATATATATATATATATATATATATATATATATATATATATATATATATATATATATATATATATATATATATATACATTGCTTGGTACTGCATATTTTCAGTTTATTTTTAAATGACAAAGAAACAAGATTTATACAAAGTGTTTTAATTATTTGTATGTAACAACAACTGGCACACAACTTACCTAAATTGTTTTGGACATGTCCTTGCGATGTTTTTGCTGCAGTCTTGTAATGATCTTCAAAATAAGTGGAAGTAATTTGTTCGAGGATCATAAATTGGAGTTAAAGACAAGGAAGTTAAAACAACCTACTTTGGCAAAACAAGCAAGCGCATGGATGAATCCGCTGATGTTGTTGATTGTGGTTACTTTGTTTCTGTATTTTAATGAATAGAGGCCCTTGTTCTCTGAAGCATGGTTATTTGATAAGAGAAGGCCAGGCCAAGATTTAGCAAAGCAGGCCAGAGTCATGCTGACCTAGCAGCTGGCTTTTCTGTCCCAGTCATTAGAAATGCTTCTCAAAAGTGGAGCTTCTCAATGTTTATCTGAGCAGTTGAGAGATGCAGGTGCTGCAGTATTGCTGATTCAGGATCAGTCATTTGAGCTGTTCTTCCTTCTTTGTAAACTGTCAGATGTGAGAATTGCTTAATTAAGACAGTTGTTGAGCTCTTTCCTCCCAGCAGTACTAATTACAGCTTTTTTCCAGGATGACAAAGGTCACGCTTATTCAGGTGTTTCAGCCAGATTTTATGTTAGCAAACCATTTGGTTTAATGAATGTAAGGGTGCGACTGTTTGTTGGACAATTAAATTTTTTTAATTTTATGAATTGATTAATAGGATAACTGCAAAATGCTTCTTTAAGTTGATGTTTTGCTTATAACTACATAAAACCACAAATTAGGTATTACTTAAAAATTTCAACTTTTACTATAAAAATAAACTTTACAAAATGCAAAAGCCATATATAGAGTTTGAAGATTTGTATTTTTTGTCATTTTTAACCTTAAATGTGAGACAAAGTTTGTGTTTGAACAGTAAAACTTCTCTAAATATCTAAATAATAAATAATTAAAAGCAAAACCATTGCTGTACTTTTATTATATTCACATTATGAAATTGCTGACAAAAACATGTAATATTAAGCTGCACATGTGTTAAAATATCAAAAATATGAATAGTTAAAAAAAATATATAGATTTTGGATACAAAGGTAGAAATCAAAACAGGTGAACTTTCACTGTTCAATGAAAGAGATATTCGATATATTAAATATTTCTTATTCACAAGTATTAGAAGTTAGAAAACAGACTAAGCGAAAGCAGTTAAACTATACAACTTTTGCACGATGAAGAGATAAAGATTTTACTTGCCCTGCTGATGTTTAGCCATCAGTAACACCAACAAGTTTTCTTTTTAAATGTTCGTGCATGACTGTGGAACTTCCATGCTATGAAAGTGGGTCTTGCCTAACGTGCAGGTTACTGTCTTCTTAGATGCGTTTAATGGAAATTGATCCCACACATTGGAAGACTTGGGGTGCACGCTTTTTTTTTGCAGACTCTTCTGTTACCTCCATTACACTAGTGGCTGTGTATGTAAGGCAATGTTGTTTCACACATGTATTTCTCTTATAATTTAGACTACTAAATCAGCACATAACACTTTATAAATAATTGTATCTTTTTAATCACTTTATAACCTTTATTATGGCACATTATTTGTAATCTATTCATAATGTTTGGCTTGAGTTAAAACAGAAGTGTTTTTGATGTAATGATGATCAAAGACTCATCGACTTCTACCATTGCATGTCAGGCCCGGACGCTGCATGTGACGTCACAACTAAACCGGCGGCTTTGTGCATGTTGTGATCATGTTCCTCTGTAACGTCATGTGAGCAGAGGAATTGTAGGCCTTAAAAAATTAACTCTTCTAGGTCTTAACATTTTTTTCACAGATCTAGTTTTTCTGATTTGATATAAAGCTCATTTGACATGTGTTTTTGTTGTTGCTTGGGGTTTCCCTGAGTATGAGAAAATGCTCCTAAATGCAAAATAATAATGTAAAAAGAGGATGATCAGAATCTTAAAAGTGGTTGTTAGGGTTGCCATATATTGACATAAGAATCATAAAGGTTAAAAAGAAAATGAGCATAAATGCTCAATAGCATAAACTTGATTGTTGTGGTCTTGGGGTTGACAGCAAGTTAAAATAGTTCCAAAATGTTATCAAATGTAAAAATTAATGCTAAGGTTGCCAGTAGGGTTACCAGGGAAAAAAACTTGGATTCTTTTATCCTTAAAGATACATATTATACATCTAATTAATAATAATAAAACTATAAAGGTAAGGGTTATTATTTTTCAATTATTTTATTGTGTATTCAAGGTTAGTTGATGTGGGGAAGTGTCAGAGGAGGAGGTAGGGGAGGAGAACCATGACCATAAAAATACAATTTGCCAAAAAAGCACCACAAAAAATTTCACAAATTTAGGGCACCAACTCGAAACCAACTACACAGGCATGAAGCAAACGCTTGAAGAAAGGGAGAGTGCTTTTGGGAAGGTGTTGTTGGTGAAAAATAGTAACTAGCTACAGTTACTAGTTACTTAATTTAAAAAGTAACTCAGTTACTTTACTTATTACTTGCACCAAAAAATTTGCACATTAATTACTTTTAAAGAACGTGTTTTGATGCCCTATTAAGGCCCTTAATATTTTATTTCACTGCTGCGTGTAAAATAACGCTTTTATTAATCAACTTAACTATCTTTATTTATTTGTTTAATTATTTATTTTACATTTAATGCTAAGCATTTTGCTTAATGTAAGCTTACAAACACATTATATAATTATGAATGTTAATGCATTTAATTCAGACCAGCAGAAACTGAAAACATAAAAAAATTTGCTTAAAACAGCTTGAATAATATATTCAGAACATTAAAAAAAAGTTATGTTCCTCTTGCCCCTAATGTCATCTTTCGCTCATTTTCTATTAAAATATTACTTAACTAAGTGTTTTGAAAAAGGTTTATGTCACGTTTGCCGTGTTCCATCAGGACATTTTTATCATGCTGCTTAAATGCGGGTGAAAAGACACGATGTTATCGCAACGTGTTATTAGATCTGATGCTAGGCACGAACACACAGCATCAATCCTGGAACTGACCAATAGCAGAACCGTTAGTTGGTGGTTAGTTGAATGCAGTAACGTGATGCCCACTGTTGCCAGCCGGCCAAATTTCAAATGTCAAATATGTCGAACGTGTATATATTGCGTGTTTTTATTATCTTGGAATCTTTTTCTTATCATGGAACAAATATTCTTTGTGTGGCCTTTTGTATCTTATATTTTTCATGATGTGAAGCATTCGTAACTTGAGGTACCACTGTAATGGTTAGGTGTTCAAACGATGTATTTGAAGTACATTGTATTTAACGCTGTTTAATGCCAATAAGTTTTCATTCAAAAATATACTCTCTTTCACTTGTGACTTGAAGGATTTCATTTAGTCTGTCCTGCCCAGATTTTTAAACATTGTAGTTGAAAATTAAAAGTTTAAACTGCTGTGAAGTTTCTGAACTGTGGAGATTTGGTAGACATTACCTACACACATGTTGGCCTTGGAAAGTTCTAAACTTTTGAGCTGGTGTGCTTTTTTCATCCGTGTGGTGTGTACAGAGATAATGTGCCCTGGGGTTGCATAATTTCACAGCCGCATGCTGACTGTCAGATCCTCATTCTTCACAGGCTTCGCAAACAAGAGAGCAGCTCATAAGAGGAATTACTGGACTTCAGTTCACCGGAACACTCACCAGGCTGTTAGCAAATTATGTGTTGCTAATAAGTCACGATTGACATGGAAGTTCCACTTAGGTTCTCTTTTTTTCCTTTGAGGAAGTACAATAAAGTTCTGTCCATGATCCATTTATTTTACCAATGGATTGATTTTCTGTCAATTATTTCCTAACATCAAAAATATTTGCCAATATGTTTGCCATTTCCTTCAAATTATTCCATGGAAATCCAAGTAATGTTTGAAAAGGGCATGGATAAAGCAAAGGTTCTTGCTGAGTGAGAGTCTGAAATGAATGAGTTTAGTTCCTGAGGTTACACAGAAGATGTCATGTGAACGATACGGTTTTGAAGGAGGAGGAAAAGCAGGGCTGACGTTTTTCTGGTTCAAATGTCCGCAGGAAGAAAAGACAGCTGGTATGCTGCGGCTCAACTTTGGGATTAGCTTCCCTGCAGAGCACAATGTTTTCAGCCCAGGGTCATGATAGCTCACAGAGAAACCATTCGCACATTGTTGGCAGAATAAGTATGGTCAAAAGCAAAAATGTGTTTGTAATCTTTTACTTGTCATATTAGTTTCCTTTTTGAGCCTACTCTACATGCATCAACCCCAACACGTACATAGTTGTGTTCCTGTATGCATTTGCCAGAGCTTTTCAGCTTTACAATTGTGCAATATCGCATCACTCCTCTGTTCTGCTTCTGAATGGAAGGAGTTAGTTCTGACATTTATTTCCTTTAGAGAATACAGACCTATTTATGCACTTACCATTAACTTTGCAACTCTTTTGTTAATGTGACACAAAGAAAATAGGCTTTAGCCCTATAGTTGACTACAATTATCGCAATGATTATTTCAGTTGACCAAAAAGGCCTTTAGTCCTGTGTGTTAATCCTGTGTTTCTGAGGTTGGTGGAAAAATGTACTTTTTATGATGTAAACCCCTGAAAAAATATGAAGAGATGGTAAACTCAACTTTTTATCAGTTTTTTTCCATCTTGAGAGAAGTAATTAAGCGGAAAGAGCTTGACATTTGTTTGGAAGGGTTTTCCAATATTTGTGTTTGTTAGAGTAACCAGAGCCCTGGGAGAAGACACTCTGCCCCTGACTTGGACGCAGAATCAGCTGAAATCTGTGCTCTGGTTGTGGCTGATGAGGGCCTTTTAATGAAAGCTTCTAAAAGCTTTAATGATTTTTTTTTTACCTGCCTAATAATTGTAATTCTATGAAATAAGAGCGCCTCAACCAGGATAACAAAATACTTTACACAAAGACAAAAGGCAATGTGTTTAAATGTGTTGTTGGAGAGCTTAACTGTAGGTTGAAGCAGTTAAAACGTGTTTGAAAAGGGGTTAGTTTAGAGCATTTGTGTGTAACGTACAGTAGGTTCATTACCTTTTAACTGCTTTTTTTATTACTAATTTCTTGAAAAAAAGCTTCTAAACCTGATCTCAGTTCTGTGGTTTGCTGCTCCCATTTCAAAGTTCAACTTTGCAAGTTTTTTGATCATAGAATGAATAACAAAAAAGTGTTTCCTACACCTCTTAAGTAGGTGTGTGACTTATATTAAGGAATAAGGGGGCTTTTCAAGACTGATTTGGAATTTATTTTTGAAACCACAAAATGCTCCAGTTTATCATAATGCCAAAAAAAACAGTTGTTGTCCTAGTTGTTTCTTGACTTCTGTGATCGAACCATTTTTTTTCCTTTAGAATATGAACACAGTTAAATTAAAGGTAAATTAACTTTTAAAGCCAGAAATTTGCCTTTACATAAACTAAACATTTGTAATACATACCAAAATATATATACTAAGAAAACAGTTTACACAGTTTTACATTAAAAAGGAACATATATTAGCATTGATTTGCAATGTATTGTTTTCTGCATAAAGTCTAAACATAATTTGTGTCTACGCACAACTCTGTAGACATGCAAAATACAGGTGCTTAGATCCAAACTGATATATTTAAAATGATTAGTTCCTTCAATTATGATTATTATAACTGAAAATTATGATTATTATTGGGGCAGTTGCGGTCTGGTGGGTAAGGAGATTGGCTTGTGATTGGAAGGTCTCCGGTTCAATGCCCAGATCCACCGAGTTGAAGATAGTGTGAGGAATGAAACACTTTCTCTCCCATCTTCAACAATCACAGCTGTGGAGCCCTTGAGCAAGGCACCAGTTTCCTGACTGCTCCCCGGTTGCCACAGCCATGGCTGGCCACTGCTCCGGTGTGTTTGTTCACTGCTGTGTGTGTACACTAGGGTGGGTTAAATGCAGATTTTTGGGTACAAACAGCAAAAGTTATCATTTTAAAATGTTTTTTACATTATGGCATCATCTTAAAAAAAATCATACATTTTGGGATCCATGTGCAGTGTTATTTATTGAAGCAAGATTGAGATATAAACAAGAGGCATAACAGGCAGAGGGTTCAGTGCACCAGGCAAACACTTGCAGCAAAGGAGAGACGAAGAGAGTAGTCAAGGCAGCTGGCAAGGGTGACAGAGTCCGAGAGCTAGGTGTGGGTCGAGAAGCAGGCAGCACAGAATCAAGGTCAGCGAGGGTCAAAAGGGCAAAAAAGAGCAAGGTAGAACATAGAGCTTGGCATGATGCGATCTGGGCATGCAATGCTATGTACTGGGCAATGGAAGAATGAGTTCTATAATTATGTCGATGTGATGAGGAATTGTGGGGTTCAGTGAAGGTTCTCTTGCGGATGAGGGGGAAGCTACATGAAACCATTACAGGAATTCAGCAGGAAGTAAACAAATCTATTTAGCTGTTTATTGATGTCATGTTCAGCATATACAATATTTTGATGGTGTGCTCGACCATATAATTCCTAGCTAAAATTTGAACAACACATGTGAAGAAGCAGTTGGATATAAGGACACTATATCTACATATACATCTACCTGATTCTCATTTCAGGAGCCGAAAAAAAAGAGAAAAACAGATTGTGACTGTCAATCAATAGCTTTCTTTTGGCTGCGTATTCACCCCAGTGAACCAGGAACTCTGCTTTCAGAGTTGGTCTCCCTTTCTGTCTATTCATCCCTTGCTTCATCCTTTCAAAACACCAAGAACCCTCAGCATCTCTAGAGCTGCAGTCTCAAATATTTCTGCACCACAAACCAGTTTAATGTCAAAGTATTTTCACAGACCCGGATTTTGGTTGTTTCAGATTAATCTAATGAAATGAATAGGATACCTTGTGTATCTATGTTTTATCTTAAAAAAAAACATTTCAATCAGGACATTTGTTTTTTATGAGAAACCTCAACTCTGTCTCAAATAAATCTCTTACTGTGCATTTAACATACAATTTTGAGAAGCTACAATATTATTTAGTTGTTCTTATATAATTTTATTTGAAACTGACTTCAACTTTAATAGTCTAGCAAATGAAATTATCTGAACAATACCTTCTTTCACTTTTCTGTTGCGTGAGAGAGCAATAATTGCTTCCTGCTTTCATAATTAATTTGCATGTCATGACTTGCATTATACAAATGTATATTCTGCTTGTGAAGCTTAAATGCAATTAATAATTCATAATGAAATAATAGTTTATTGGTTTTAATGTATGCTGCTTTGGCTTGATAGGTCGTCTTTATAGATCCAGCGTTAGCCTGTTTTAAGTGCTGCTCAAGGGTTAACCCTTACAGAAGCTGAATGAGGGTCAGAGTAAAACCATCTCGTCACCTGTCTAGACTGAGCTTAGATGCATGTAGAAAAGAGTTTGAGTTATGATCACTGAAGCAGATCATCTGCTACTTTTATTAATAGAAATGTGCCGGCTAATCATACAGAAGCTTGTCCAGATCGAATCTATCTAGTTCAGAAGTTAAATAAGAGCTAAGAGAAAGAGACCATGTTTATGATGGTGCCTGTGCTTGCTATGAATGATCAACAGGAAGTTTCTTTATTTTATGTCTTGGGGTTTAGCTAGATCTGTTTCATCTGTGATTGAGTGATTCAGTTTCTGTGTGTTCTTCTCAGAGGAGTTTGGGTGTGTTGAAATCATCTCAAATAATTAGAAACTATGTAAATATTTTAGACGAAACCTGAAAAATAGATGTCATTTCTATTCATGAAATTTCCCAGGCTGAATTTTCGTTAGAAGCCCCTGTTTGGTTGCGTTATTATTTTTGTTGGGGTTTTTCTGCCCCCTGGTGTCAGTGAATTTATCTTGGTATCTTCCTTCTTCCCTAACTATACATCTCTGAAATGTTTACTATGTGTTAGTTATGGGGAAAAAACAATGTGTAGTGTTTTCCAATGGGACATTACTTCAGAGCCAGAATTTTGAACGTAAATCTGTTGTGGCACCTGTCATAATATTTTACATCAGATGATGTCAGTGGCACGTTATTTTGCTGGAGGGAATCTCTCAAATCTGTGATAAAGCCATTTTATATATATCAACTGTCTTGTTTGCTGTACTCAAAGGGTTACTGAGTTTCACACTGACCTGCTTTTATCATGGTCCTGCAATCACAACTAAAACAGTATAGTATACATAACTCAATTACATTGAATGTGCTAACAATAGGACAATACAATTATCTTCACCTTAAGGTTTCATCTTAAATATGTTCTCTAGTAACAGCCCCACTAATTTAGTAACTCACAAAAATCTTTGTAAAATCTTAAACTTTTTTAATGCTATAATAATGACCATTTTGTGACTCTTGAAGATTACAGATTTTTTTTCTCCAATTTCCTGAATTAATTTTGCTTTTTCTCACAGGTAGTCCAGGTCGGTCTCTTGCTGTCTTTACCAACCCTGATGTTTACAACAGCACCACACTGTTGCTTAGCAACGACGAGGACACATTATTTATCGGAGCACGTGATGCTGTTCTCTCAATCGATGTCAGTCAGACTGACTCCATGACTTTAAAAGAAAAGGTCAGTGTGCCTTTGATTTATTATGCCACTTGATTGTAACTGGAAGTCATCAGATTATAATAGTAAGGAGGAATGAAATGAAAACTCTTTATGGGGATGTTTTGTGTCATCTTAAAACAAGGGTCTCATCTCACCCATTAAAGCAAGTAAGTAGATAATTAATGAGTAAAGTTATGTAGCATGTAAAACAATAAGGTGATAATAATTTGCTCGTATCCCAAGAGAAGGTGTTGAGCAATGGAGAAGGGTCTTAGGCAAGGGGTCAGGGACTAGGAAGCAACTGGGATCAGAACATCCCCCAGAAGAGGGGCACGGAGCTTGATTGAACATTGAAAATAGTCTGTTTAGTTTGTGTTTATATACGAAGATTGTAACGAGGTAAATTGGAAACACCTGATCAGAAGCCAATTACAAGACAAGCTCCTCCCAAACATATGTCAATTGCTTAATCATTAAATATATAAAATAACTTAATAAATGAAACATGTTATTATTTGGAATCCCCAAGCCAGCAGTACGTAATGTATCTCAGGATGAATGAACAGTAGAAAGTGGCCGCTGTGTTTGACAGCTTTTCTTCTCACATTTCAGCTGGACTGGTCTCCCTCAGAAAAAGACCTTATTGATTGTTCCATGAAAGGCAAGATGCAGGTATGAGACACTGACCATTCCAGTCCATACACAGCAGATGTAGTTATTTAACCTTATCCTTTACCTTCATTAACAGATGGTTTGTCATAACTTTGTGAGAGTCTTACAAGTGCTGAACTCCACTCATATGTACGCCTGTGGAACCTTTGCCTTCAGCCCTCGCTGCATCTACATTGTAAGAGATCCTTCCATACTTTTTGGTCTAAAATGAACATCATTTCATAATACCACACACCGTATGTAGATAATATATTTTTATAAATGAATAAAGACATTAATTATTTTGCCATGTTATATATTTAAAGATATATCCTGCCAAAGTAATTAACAGAAAGTATTTTTTAATGTTCACGCTTGTAAAGTTTCTCTTCGGTTTATATCATGCTATGTATGAACCTTAAGACTGATTAATAATGTGGCAAGAACATTCTAAGTTGCTGTCGTGCAAACACAGTTGTGGCATTTCTACTTCCTCTTTGTTTCAACAAGTCTGAGAGTAAGACTGCATGTGTGCACAAATATGCACAGGAAGTGTGCATGTGTGGGTAAACCACAAGTTTCTGCGAAAGATTTTATTATATTTTTAGGTCCCGTTTGCTGGCAGAACAGTATTATTAAAACATTCTAATATAGTGTCCTGAAGTTTTGATGATTGCAAAAATGATTTTCCCTCACACCAACAGAACACAGTGAGTTTGACCTTGGCTACAGGGCCCCACGGTAAGCCTGAGGAAGGTAGAGGCCGATGTCCTTACGACCCATACCAGAAGAACACAGCCATTACTGTGGGTAAGAACCACTCTTTCTTGCGTGACATAGTCCTGACTGCAAAGAAAAAGAATAGCGTGCTTGAGGGAAAGAGACGAGCCGGGTTCTCTAAGCAAACCAACTCAGTTAATCCTCTTGCTCTTAATTCTTGGTCTTGATCTACTTATCTGTGGGTGGCTGACATGTGACTGAGAATGCTCACCTCCCCAATTACCCCATCATCAGTTAGACAGATTAGAACCGTGCTGCACCCACTGTGAGTTTTAGGTGTTACACAAAAATGTTTATGGAGAGGTTGTAGTTCAAATGATCAAGTGCCTGAAATGAAACAAAATTATCATAATTAAACTGTACATAAAGTTTTTTTCTCTCAACCTTTTTTTTATTAAATAATTTTAATGAAGTTAAAGTTTGTTGATCTCGTTTATACATTTTAATTAATTAATGTGACTTTTATTATACCACTTAATACTTAGTATTAAAAACATATTTCATAATGAATGAATCAGTTTTCTTTGTTCTCCTTAAATTTGGCAAATGCCACTACAATGATGTCAATGAATACAATCTTGAATACAATGAATGCCGTATCCACTAGAACAGTGGATGTGAGTCATGTGGCAGTCGAAATAAAAGCTAACAAAGTAAACAGAGAGGATGAGTGAGGCAGCGCAATGTGTAAAGTAAGTCTGTAAACAACCCTGACATTTCAGCAAATGCATCTTATTCCAAAAGTGTGGGTTTACTTCGGTTTCAAACCAGATGATGATACTCAGCAAACCATATACTGCAAAGAATGTTTAGCACTTGTTTCTACACCAATGGGGAACACCACAAACATAATCATTTACAACATTATCAAATTGTACAGAAAAACAAAGCTGGTCGAAGTACCCACAGTTAGACAAAGCAAACGTCAACTCAAAAAGCTTTTTTCAATATGATACCATACCTAACAACCTCTCCCAGGCGCAATGAACTAACGGATGCAATTGTGTTTCACCTGTCTAAAGACAAGTCTCCCGCGAACATTGGTGCAAAGGACAGGTTAAAAAAACCCCTCCCTATTCTGTACACTAAATGTCATGAAACATACACATAAATGTCATTGCGAGACATACACAATCTGATTCAGTATGAAATTGACTTCTCATGAACTTTATTTTTCCAGATGGAGAACTGTACACAGGGACTGTTGCAGACTACAGAGGAACGCGACCCATCATTTCTAGGCACTTGAGTGAGGGCACCCATGTGGATCTGAAGCTAGACGATACTCTTGGATGGCTAGAAGGTTAGAAAATGATCTGAAATGCTGCCTCTGCAATCGTAAAAAGCAGAGATTTGATGATTACTCTGTATTTGATAAAATGTCACAAAATCGTTTTCTTTCACTTCTAGATCCCACCTTCATCAGCTCCTCATACAGTCATAGTGAGGAGAAAGTATATTTCTTCTTTAGTGAGACTGGGAAAGAGTATGACTTTATCGACAAATTTACTGTCTCCCGTGTTGCTCAAGTTTGCACGGTTTGTTTTATTCTTTATACAGTATTTTGTACTTATTTAAAAGCATCATTCTGAGTTAGTCACAATCTTTATAGAGTGATGTGGGTGGGCAGCGGACTCTGCAGAAGCGCTGGACCACTTTTGCCAAGGCTCAGCTACTTTGTCAAGCAAACCAAGAGCTGCCATACAACGTCCTGCAGGACATCGTGAGGGTGGAAGCACCAGAGGGGGAGTCGGAGGATGAGGCACTGTTTTATGGCATTTTCACATCCCAGTGGTGAGCAATTCTTCTAGTGTTTTTAAGGAAGTTTTGATGTTTTTGGATTCATCTGATATCAGTTTGCTTCTTTATTGAATGATTTCTTAGGCGAGTAAACTTGGGGCGCTCAGCCATTTGTGCTTATAGCCTGAAAGACATTAAAAAGGTGTTTTCAGGGCGCTATAAGGTTCTGAATCGTGACACTCTGAAGTGGAGCACACGGGTACAGGAGCAGATGGCCAACCCTGGCGAGGTTGGTGAGCTGCTTTAAAATTGTATTTTATATGTCCGTCGACATTTTAGATTAAACACAGTTTAAAAATCCAACTTTTTTTTTTGACTTATCATCAATTACATGTATACCTGTGTTTGGATTCTTTTATACTTCAATATTAACCATGAATTTAATGTTAAATCCTCCTTTATACAGTAGTATTTTATCACATTTTAGAATAAATTATGCTTGTAGAACATTACTAAATGTAATTCCGTCTAGTTCAGTTTGAATGATTTAAATGTGAGTTCTTTCCCTCTGATTTACATTGAAGATAACTATATCACTATCTCTACAGTGTGGCCTCCATAACGCATCAGACAACACTCTGCGCTTTGTGAAGGACAACTTCCTGGCTGATAAAAGTGTTCCGCCTGTTAATCAGCGACTGACCATGGTGTCCCCAGATGAGAGCTACAGTAACATCGCTGCTCAGAGAGTACAAGGAGCACACGGCAGATATTACACTGTACTTTACTTGCTCACAGGTGAGTTTTAATGCATCAATGCAGACAAATATTATTTTATTTGTCATGTTTTCTCTACATTTCTGTGAATATCAGGACTGCCAGATATATGAGACATTTGAAAAAGAAAAGGTTTTCCTGTTGTTGTACAGCCCCAAAAAATTTATATTGCACCATTTTTGTAACAAATTTACTACTTAACACATGCAAAGTCAGGAAAAATTAACTATTTTGATTAAATTGAGTATAATTCAGAAATTAATTTTTTACCTAAAAAAGTAATGTTGTAATGTGTGGTCTTGTAACTTGTCACTGATCCTTACACTTATCACTGATAAATAATTAAAGAACATTTTTAACTAAAAACCTGTTGATGGAATAGTTACATATATGCTCACAGTAGCATTTTCTGTAACTTAGTTTAATGTTTATAATTACAGAAAACCTCAGAAAAGTATAATTATGTTACAAGTTGTTGGAAAAGTAATTGTTTGCTTCCTCAAATAACTTCTAATTAAGAGATTTGATTCTTATGTTTAGTTCAAAATATCAATACAAATTCTTTTGTTACCATGTAGAGTCCGGCTTTCTGCACAAGGCTGTGCTCTTGGAGAATGAAGTGCACATCATTGAGGAGATCCAAGTGTTCCATCGACCCCAAGCAGTCAAAAACCTTCTGCTTTCGGTTTCTAAGGTACCTTTCATTTCAGGCATTCGCTTCCAGCTTTTATAATAATAGTATTTAATTCCAAGATGCAGACATTAGATTCAGTAGTTTTAAGTGTTTTATGGTGTTCAATAAATTCTTTACACTTTCAAACTTTTTATGCCTTATCCTTACTAAATAAGTTGAATCCACCCTAAGTCCTAAACAGTTAGCTACTTAACACTGGGTCAAAAGACTCTTTTGTGGTCTGTTCTTTAAAAAGTTTTGTATCTCAGTTTCCAAACATTTAAAACAAAAACTCAATTGTCAGCTATTGCAGTTATTCAAATGTATTTTAATTAGTCAATTTTTAAATATATTACAAAGCATACCATTCATCATAAAGTGAAACAGTACTCAACCAATGTAGAAAGTTTGTTGTTGGTTCTCAAAGCATAAATCTTTTCTCCGCTCAAAGTTGTAGTCGTCATCTGCTTCTCTGGCGCTGAGCTGCTGCGTCTCCCCTCATCTTTAAATCTGAAGCAGTCTGAACTCGAGTTGTTTGGCTTCAGCTTCAACTTTTGTCCATGGTCTAGATTGAAACACAGGGTATACTTAAATATAAGTTCACAGTAGCATTTGCTTTAAAACTTAAATTATAATTACAGAAAACTACAGGAAATTGTATCGATATTGCAATTTGTTGGAAAAGTCATTGTTTAGTTCTTCAGATAACTCCTAATTATAAGAGGTTAGATCCTATTTTATGTTCAAAATATCAATACAAATTGGGTTCTTCTGTCCATCAGGCAGTCTTGCAGATGTTCATATCCTTAAAATAGGCATATAAATAAAAAAGAAAAAGTAAGAATTTGCAAATTCTTGAAGTTATACAACATAAGTAATGTTTTGAAGTTCAAGTTTTATTGGTGTATGTGTTTCCATTAAATGCAACGTGAGCAGGAACAATTAGGTTGAAATAGGGCTGGACAGAATACATTTCATACCGAATACTGGTGTTTTTGTTTTTAATGATGTACGTTTTTCATACACTGCAATACCTGTGTGCACGTACAAAGCCACGACAACACACTGAGCAGCAGATTTTTGCTGGTGGACAGTGTTTTAGAGAGGAATTATTTAGTGGTGGTACTAAACCAGAGTATGCAACTAATTCGCTGCGTCCCAATCCAAACACTATGCACTGCACCCTTAAAGTAGATACACATTTTCTGAAGAAAAGTACATACTTTTTAGTGTGTGAGATGAAAGTGTGCACCCTCTGGGACACACTAAAACATGATCACGTGACAGAAGTCGCTTTTTCACATCATCACGCATGATGTGTGCGAGAACTTAACTCCTTCTTTTCCATTAATTAATTAAAAAAATTCGAATAAAAAATACAGCACTCTATATTGATATTGTTCATTTATGTGTGTCTTCTTTAAAAATTAGTCGTATTACAGAGAGTGCTCATTTGTTTGGGTCTTCGAGAAACCTCTTTTGTCTGAGCGCAGTGGATTGTGGGTAATATCACATATCAATAACAAAAGATTCATAGATCTGCATAAAATCTAACCGGAAAAAGTACTCATCCAGGCAATGCTCGGAAACTTGTTTTATGTACTCTGGTTTAGGACACCATTATTCATTTCGCATCCATAAAAGTGTGAATAGTGCGCTAATTCGGGATCAATAGACTGTACATGCGATATAGAGCTGTGGAGACTTGATTGTCTATTTCAGGAGAGATTCTAATAAATACAGGAGTAACGTTGATACTTTGGCTTAAAAAAATATGACGCTGATCAAATAATTGTCATTTGTAATTGTTGTCAGGCTAATTTTGTAACGCTAACCACAGGAGGCAACATGTATATCTCGAGACTGTTGAATTCTCTATGGACACATAAACAAGGCTGCCAACCAAAGGTGGTTTGATATCAATACTAGAATTTAATACTAATCTACGAGAAGAACTTTATGTGCAGAACAGCGGAGCTTATTTACACTGAGATTTGTTTGTAAAGGAGATTGTGTCTCTGCCTCAGAAGCTCTAGTCTCTTCCTGTTATCTGGTCAGATGAAGTTCAGTGAGAGTTTTTTTAGTATATGTGCAGACCTCCATTTGGAATCAAAAAGAATTAGCCCAGAGTGCCTTCAGTAATCTTAGAATGTAAAATGATGTCAACACATCTGATTGAATTAATGATTTTGTGTTTGTGTTTATATTGTAATGATGTAGACTGTTTTTCCTAGTATAGGCCGAACTCTTCCTGTCATCTGCAACTAAGAAATGTTGTAACAGAGTTTGTTGTTTTGTTCTTCAGGGAGTGGTGCTGCTGGGCTCTTCAGAAGGGGTGCTGTCTCTCCCAGTGTCCAACTGCTCACACTACGGGAGCTGTGCGGACTGTGTTCTGGCCAAAGACCCCTTCTGTGGCTGGGACTCTTTGAGGAGGGTCTGCACACGTGTTACTAAATCTGAAAAGCAGCTGTGAGTATCTGTGCGGGCATACAGTAACACTGATTACATCAAATGTGGGGCTGTAAAGAAAAATTAAATAAAAAAATGTTGGGCTGTATTAAAAAATTTTGAGTGTGCTTATTAAAAACCTATTTGAGTGTGCTTGATTTCGAACTGCCCAACTGAGCGCAAACATGTCCTTTGGTATCATTTTGGTACATGTCATTTGGTCTCCTGTTTCTGTTCTCTCCAGCGCGCAGGATGTGGATGAGGGGAATGTTTCAGAGCAGTGCACCAATGTGACTCCGAGGTCACGCCCCGGCCAGGCCACCTCTAGTAAGTACAGAGAGTATGTTTTTTTTATCTTGAGATGCGGCTTTTGAGCTTCAAACATTTAGTATATATAGTCTAAATTAATTAGTTTGTTGAGTTCTTTTTTTCTTTTTGTTTTGCGTTATTAAAATGTATTAAGTATTAAGCTATACAATCTCTAGCGTCACGGTGGCGCAGTGGGTAGCACGGTCGTCTCACAGCAAGAAGGTCGCTGGTTCTAGGCTCGGCTGGGGCAGGTGGCATTTCTGTGTGGAGTTTGCATGTTCTCCCCGTGATCGCGTGGGTTTTCTCCGGGTGCTCCGGTTTCCCCACAAGTCCAAAGACATGCAGAATAAGTGAATTGAATAAGAACAATTGCCCATAGTGTTAAAGTGTGAATGTGTGTGTGAATGTTTCCCAGCGATGGGTTGCGGCAGGGAAGGGCATCCGCTGCGTAAAACATATGCCAGTGAGTTGGCGGTTCATTCCGCTGTGGCGACCCCGAAAGGGAATAAAGCCGACATGAAGATGGATGGATGGCTATACAATCTTTCATCCGAAATTCAAACTGGGGAAATTGTCTATGTTGGGCACCTTGAACTAACTATTAAAACTGACATTAAATATATTTTTCTGTTCTATTCGATTTCTGATTGTATTAATTTCGGCTTCATCGTAATATTTTTTGTCTAATAGTTTATATCTTTTAGACCATGGATGCCACAATACTTGGTTTTTTATCGACTGTTCGATATGTCATCCTCAATTAAATAAGCGAATGTGGACCACAGTTTTTTGGTTCCTCGTTTGATTACCTTTTGTATATAATATTATTTCAACAGCCTGCCGAACTACTTGTTTATGGATGTAAACATGCACAGGGTACAGAAACACTTTTCTGTGAGCTAATATCCAATCAACGATGTCCTCTCTTGTGTAAAAATCAAATAAGCAAGCTCTAAAGTTAGAGGGGTTGAACTTCTCATGTTTCTGTGTCTCGAGTTTCACTCCAGTGAAGGAGAGACAGCGATATGAGGTGAGGGTTGGGCGATATGGGTTAATTCTTATCACAGTATTTTCAACTGTCCAGATGGTATCGGTATTATATCGCGATATGACAGGAAAAGATTGGACGTCACATTTTTGTAGACATTTATTAGACATTAATAGCATTTTAACATTATTTAAAGTGTGAGTTTAGACACTGTGAAATATGACAAATATTTTAGTTTACTTTAGTTCTATCTAATGATCCAGTGAACACGGCCAAATCTAGCGACATTTTCTGCTGTTCTTGACAACTTTTAGCAATTTAGTTTATTCTGGTTGACTGGATTTCAGACGGAGCAGCGCTGACGCAATCTCTTCCTGAATATCTTCCCCTTCTGCTCTCGGTTAAAGCACCTGCGTCACGTCACATCATCTCTTCATCTAAACATCAAATAAATTTAGCGTGTGTAACCGAAACATCAAGCTGAATTCATGAAATTTATGAATGTGACGGTATCCACAGTATTGCAAAATCCATATCGTAGCACAGCACAATGTCAGTATCACTTTCATACCAGTATAGCACCCAGCCTTAGGTGACACAGTCAACTTTTAAATCTGTGGTTTGGGGACTTCAAACAAAAAGACCAATAAACAATGTGATTTGTACAAAAGATTATTTAAGAACATCTACTAATTTGTAAAGCCATCGGAATCAAACCGAACTGAAAACCTTGGTTAAAAACCGAGGTCTGTACCAAACCGCAACCTTTGTGTACGTTGCATCTCTATTCACAACATGTGCCATAATTAAGATGGCAATCAACTATGAAGCAACTATGAAGCATACTGTGTGTATCGTCGTCGTGCTGTTATGTGTATTCTGACTCTTGACCTCTAAACTCTGCAGCTGTTTGTCCTCCAGGTGAAGTGGTGTCTGTCTCTCTGAACGAGGTGGTACATCTGAAATGTCCTGAAGCCTCAAATCTTGCCAAACGCCACTGGGAACGTCTCAACAGCCAGCTCTCACCCAAAATCTACATTCAATCCGCCAACAGCAGCCTCAGCTTCGTGGCCACACCTTCCACTCTGGGACACTATCTGTGCCTGGCTGTGGAGAACGGCTACTCCCAGACACTGGTGATATACCACGTTAAACAGAAGAGCAACCCCACCATCCTCCCAGCTCCCCCAAACCGCCCCAACATTACACCAACCTCTGAAACTGGAAACAAAACCCCGATTTCTGCTCCCAACCAACCCGAGACCAAACCTAAACCTGAATACTTTGATACCACTGTTGTACACAAAGATCCCCCTGCGGCTACGACAAGGAAAAGCCGAAACTTCACTCACTGGTTTGGTTCGGAAGAGGACAAAGCTCGAATCTTGGAACCTGGGGGGAACCTTAACCAAGTGGATACGCCAACCTATCTGCAGGAGCTGGTAGTGGTGTCCATTTTGCTTGCGCTGTGTGTTAGCGCTTTGCTGACCATCGCCTTTAACAGATTCAGGCACGTTTGCACCACTCAGTCAGTCCAGCAAACCCCTTCCTCTCGACGGGATCCGGAGAAGAGCGGAAGTGCAACACCACAGGAGAAAGAGTCTCTCCGAGGACACTCACCAAGGGAAAAGCACAATGGACAGGCTTCGAACGGGTTGTCCCACAATGGTCAATCCCATAATGGCAAATCCACCATCGCCCTGAGCAACAGCATGCTAAACGTCTCCAACGGCCACCTGCCTAACACTCCCATCTGATGGAGGCTGTGCACTGCAACCTTCCTTTCTGAGCCATACAAGGCTTCAGTGTGTTGAGCCCCATCACTGAACCACTCGCTTTACAAAAACTCTGAAACGACACGTTGGACCTCATTAAATAACGTTGCGCTTCAAGACTCACTGATCTTTAACTTTAGGTACGAGCGTACACCTCACTTTGTTCATATTTAAGTTGTAATTTATGTGTGGACTGTTTAATTCAGACTGAAATCTATCAAATGTTTCGCCACTTTCAAATCACTCTCTTGCGAGAAAAAGCTCGTTTATATGCTGATGGACAGGTTAATGTTGGTCTTTGAGCAGTTTCATTGATTTGTGAGGCAGTTTGATCCACTCTTTTTGAGTCATCTTATTTTAAGTATTTGTTGAAACGATCAAGGACTTTCTTGTGAAAAGCAACTGAATTGATCTCTCTTCTTACCTTGCTAAGAGTTGCTATGTCACAGTCTTCGCCTTTATTTCTATTTCACTTTTGCAATGTCAACACGAGGTATGCCACTATAACTTATACATTTAATAATAAACCGTTAGTCCGCTCATTGAATTTAAATCAAATTTGTTACTCTTTTTAATATAAACAAAATGAAACGTTAAAGATTTATGATTATATTTGTGTTTGTTTGTTTGTTTCTTGTGTTTTTTTATTTCAGATTTTGTTTGACATTTCTATTGTTTTTGGTTAAATGTAATGTTTTCTTTTAAGTTTTATTATGTATTGGTTTGGTATTTTTGTTTTTTGTTTGTTTTATTTTTTTTATTTATTTTTGTTGCTATCTTGTTATGTTTCTGTCTTGTTTTTTTTTAATGTATTTTCATTTAGTGTTTTGTTTTGTGTTTTTCATTTGTTGTTTTTAATGAGTTCCATTGATGTTGGTGTAATGAATAATGTTACAATAAAAACGTTTTAAAGTAATAAATAGTGCTTGTAACAAACAATACAAATGTGTCTCAACACAAGGCAAAGTTACCATAAGCAACATAATTAAAATTTATGAGTGGACTATAGTTTTGATGTTGCAAGGAAAGAGGTTTTGAAATGGTTTCATGTGGTTAATTACAAGTTTTTCGGACGTACATTAGATTGGTTGTTTCCAAGTCCTGTGTCCGCTATTTCAATATTAAACATGTTGGAATCCCTTTTTTGTGCACCGTGGATATGTGTTCAGCGTTAATCACTTGGTTCAATCTCGTAGCAAAACAGTGGCCACAACTTGAATCACGGTCTTTTCCATTCGAGTAATTTTAGAATAATTGAAATGAACATACATGGAAATTATTTGTTGTTATTATCAGTCATATTTATTGTAATTGTCTGAAATTGATGTCTGGGTAAGGTGATAAATGGGATTTGGTTGCTGCTGATTTCACTGTAATGTGAAGTGTTTTACACCAAACATTTTTGTCCTTTTCATTCCCAAATGCTATTTGCTACTGAACGGTACAGAGTTAAAGTCTTACATCTGGATCAATTACTGATAAACTGTGATATATTGCCAAACACATGTTTTAATATCTGATAGTGAGAGCATGTTCTTTCACGTGCGTAAAAGAGCAAACTAATTTCCCTCTTTTGATTGGATAAGTCCAGTTAAAATATGTGAGCTACGTCGTGAGACGAGATGATCTGCACGCCACTGTTCTTGAAAGAGTCTGTCTATTTTTTTATAGCCTTTATGCAGGCCATTTTGAAAATAAACTGAGGATCTGAACCAAATGAGACACTTTGCTTTTTTTTGAGAGCAAAATTATTTCATTTACCACTAGGTGGAGCCAGTGATTATCAGCAGTTCCTTTTCATGTTGAGCGTGAGTCTGGACAAATGTTGATTTTTATCTATAATTTTTTTTTTCATAAATATATATTTTTTTATGTCAATGTATGTGTGGAGCTAATCATGTGAGTTAATAATACTTTTATATATTTTTAAAATGAAACATCTCAGTATTAGTCGTGAAGTTTTGAAATAATTTAGGAACTTGATTCAGTTTTCTTTTAGCAATCCTTTAAAATTGCTTTACATATATCAAACTATTTAGATGTCTAAGACACTTCTGTTTATGAAGTGTGCATTAGTCCACTGTCAGTTGCCATCATTTGCATTGTTCATGGATTGATTAAGGGAAAAGGTGTACTTTACCTACATGTCTGAGGTCAACCTCATGTTGGCTGTAATTCAATTTGGCAAAACAAAGTTTGAACACTACAGTAAGACCAGTTAAATGTAGAGCTTGGTTCCACTGAGCAGTGCATCCTGGGGGATGGACAGAATCTGCTCCTCTCTGAACTCTACTGCACCCTGTGATGTATTAAACAAAAAAGCAACACTTTTCCACTGACATATTTTGTAACAAACGCCACTAATTAACACGCTTTTGTGTTTTTTTCAGCCTCGTTCTGTTCCCAGGACCTAAATTTAACTGTTTGGATGAGATCTATTCATTTTGTCGAGCCAAAATAAAACTTTTTTTTCTCATTGGAAAAAAATTTAACCGAACACCAAGCTGAACTCACCGAATCGCTAAAAAGACATTTTGTGAACATGAGTTCTTGTCTTCCATCATTCATCTTTAAAACTGAGAATTTCAAGCCGAACTCCTTCTTTAGTTGGATACAGAGATTTAGCAGCCCCTAATAGAAAACTCCTAAAGAACCTTCCATGGGATGCCACGAGGGACACAGTCAAATGCCTTCTCAAAATCCACAAATCATTTTTCCTATGTTCCACTCCTGGTTCCTCCAGGATCAAAGGTTCTCTAGAACCCTCCCAATAGAGCACACCATCAGGTCCCCCTTGAAAAGTGAAACCACCAGTTCAGAGGTCCCTCATTGGTATGAGACCAAATCACAGCCAAGACAGGCCAACTAAATTGTTTTATATCTATTCATTAAACAACCAAACGAATACACACACGTTTGTCCATTTTTACTATTATATCTTTATATGAAATATTATGTAATTGAACAAAATTATAGTTTTTTTAGTAAACTGAAATATCCAACTAGTGTCAACTTGCGCCACATCGCTTTACACTTAGTCCGCATCCCGAATCTAATGAGGAGCAAGGGGCAGCCTCCTCCTCCTCCTCCTCCTCACTGCGGTACTTCGCACACACCCGTCCTGTTAACCACTTCCATCCTCTCAGCTGTTCGGATGATAGAACCGCCTGGGTAAGCCCGGTTTCCCATCAAAGAGAAAGCCACAAATGAGCGTTTTTCACCGCGGAGCAGCAGGCATGAGAGGCTTCGTCGTCTTCCTCACACGTGTGTGCTGATTGCGTGCAGCTGGGCTCGCTCGGGACAGCACTGCGTCCACGCTCGCGACCGCACCTCCGTCTGTCCAGCTGAAGGTTAGCGCGGTAAGTGTTCGGGGCCAGATTGACCACGCACTAGGGTGAGTTGGGACGAGTTTGGCCTCTTGACTTGTACAAATTGAGGCGCATTTAATGTGCCTGAAGTTGTGTGTGTCACGGTGCGGGGCACTGCGGAGGAGAGAGTGATGAAGCTGCACGTTTTCTCCACGGCTATTTTTGGATGCTCGCCTGTCTGTGAGGCCAAGAACCCTCTCTCAATATTAAAAAACTAAACAGCTATGGCTAAATTCTGAGGTTATTTGCAAAAAATTAGCATTATTTTGTTATTGTGACATTTATATCCTTATTGTAGTGATGAGTTGGTTGAATTTCTGATATATAGCACTGGAAAGAGACTGAGATAATTATTTGTGTTTCTCAGTTTTATTCGTCTTATAGTCTTATGCTCAGTGTGGCTTCATAGTGGTTAAATAATTTTAGCCGGCCTTATGAGTGCCTATTGATAAATGGTGGGCCCAGTTCCATGCGTTTTTGTTTTTGTAAGAAAGTAAAGTATTCCTGTTTAAAACGGTGACCTTTATTTTAATTTGCATTAGCTGTTACTTTGAGAAACCAATTCAAATAAGGAAAAACACCATAATACCCAGTGGTTCCATATTGGCAGTTTTCTAAATGACATTTTCACAAATAAATTACATTTTAAAGAGCCCCTAAAAGGACAATTTGTATTTAGAATTTATTTTTTGTGTTTTTTGTGATAAAACATTGCATTTCCTCTGAAAATATATTTGTGTTCTCTCTCAAAGATCACATTCTCAAAAACATATCTGGTTCTCTCACAAATATGTTACTCTTTTCCAAACATATGAGGTTAAATAATTAATTAACATAAGGTGAGCTTGTCTTATAATTTGTCACTACATAATTCCACTTAATATAATAATTTGTTCTACTCCCTACGCAATGTTTGTTCAAGCGTCTCACCTTATACCTTTTCACTTTATTGGCAAAACAGTTTTGCATTAACTCGCAAAGATTACACTCCCTACATTTTTTCTCTCTGAAATTACATTAATTAACTAAAGTTTTACAGTCCCTAAAAGGGTTGCTTGTGGTTAGTTGCAAGAGTTTTTCTTAAAAGTGGAAATTGTCTGACAAATGGTTCCCTAGGGTTGTGAAAAAACCATACACTCAATTATTTATGTTTTTTTAATGGGATCAAATTTAATTGTTGCATAGCAGTTACGTAGGTAGAGTACGTAGAACAGGTGTCTGCTCCTTTGAACGTTGTCATTCAGTTATTGGCATGAAAAAAGGTTATTGTAGACCTGTGAAAAATTTAAAAACTGGCTAAAAATTTGTTCTTCCACATCTTTTAACTTCAGTGTACATTAACTCTGTATTTTTTATAGTTTTCGGTTTCCATGACCTTGAGAACTGTATTTTTTCAGAGTGTAAAATTGGCGGAAGCAGGCCTCACACCGACTGAGCTCAGCATGGGCATTGAGAGCCATGGCCCGAGTCGTCCTGCAGGAAGCTTGACACCAAGGCAGATCAAAACCTTTCAGAAGGTGGAACCCAAAGCTCTGGGGGTAAGTGTAGCACATGACACAGCAAGATAATGTGGGAAAGTGTAATGTAGGTTGGATTACTCAGGTGTAACTTCAGCAAAATAGTGTCGCTGCAGCATAAACCTGATATGTTTACAAATATTTTATATTTTCAAGGAAACTATAAACTACAGAAAATGAGAAACCTTTTTTTACATGTTACAAACTGCAAATCCATGTTTTTCTTAAATTATTCTAGAAAATTTTCTGTTGTTGCTGTGAAAATATGTTATTGAGGATTTAAAATTACGTTTTGCGATTTCGTTTTAATCTAGGCCTCTTTATTTACCATTTAAAAAAAATTTCAGGTAATATTTTTCAACATCCCTAATATAAGAGATCTCATGACAGTTATCTATCATCTAAATGGTTAAAACCATCCTGTCGACTCATCTGGTAAGGTCTCCAGTTGATCGCAAGACAGCATACCCTCATCATAACATGAGCTACATGTAGTATAATGTACATAAATGTATTATATTACAAATAATTAAAATATATAATATTTATAATAATTTACTGGCTTTTAAAAGGGGTTAAAAGAAATACTGGTTTTCCATGTTTTAATACCAATAATGATTGTAGGTGTTGTGAAAAGAACTCTTAGTCCAAGAAGGACTAAGAACACAGCACAGGGTACAAGTAAATTCGCCTACTTTCAAATAAGACTATAGTTCTTTTGTCGGGTATGCAAGAGCTTAGCAATGAGTAGCTACACTTGCATATAATTCAAAGAAATAGCAAACTTCAACAAATACTGGAGATGACTACCACTAACTAGACCGAAGCCACACAGAGAGGAGACAAGATGCAAGCCACACAACCAGGAGAGAAGGAGAAGCTTCACATCCATGAGAAAAAAGAGAAGTCTCGCAACCAGGAGATAAGATCGCTCCCACACAGCTTTCCTTTTATGACTTTTAAAGACATTACATGTATTGTAGTACCAATCCAAAGCGTGTTAAAGTAAATGTATTTACACTGCATTCAAAGGAGATGTAGATGAAAGGTGAAATAAGTACGGGAAAAGTCAGTTGTGGACATCTGTGAAGAGTGGTGGACAGAAGAGGGTATTGTGAGCAATCATGAACTGGCTATGAGCTGAGCACTTACCTGCAACGAGGTAAGAGTAGAAGCCAATGAACTCTTGAGTTTAGACTGCGTCATGATGGGAATAAAAATGAAGACACATAGTTTGCAGACAGACGGCTGAGAGGATGGACTACCAGAAATATGAGTGGAGAAAAGACTTTTGCTTTGAAAACCAACAACAAACCTTTATCTACATTGGCTGAGTACTGTTTTACTTTATGATGACTATTATGTTTTGTATTATATTTAAAAATTTATTAAAAATCTATTGACTTTTTTTATTTAAAAATGTTAGATTTTAAGATACAAAAGCTCTGAGAGAACTACCACAAAGGAGCCTTCTGACCAAGCGTTAAGCATCTAAAGCTTAGAGCTTAAGGCAGATTCGACTTACTTGACTTAACCTGAGAATAATAAATATAAAGGTTGATTGTGTAAAGGTTTAATTGAACACCATAAATCACTACTGAAATTCCCATACTGGGAAATGTAATGTGTTCTACTCATGTTCTTCACATTTCCTTTCGTAGCACAATTTAAAGGTAAGCATTGCTGGGCAATCTTATTAATATCAAACTTTACAGTGATGAAAACAAAATTACATTCTATACTAAGTAATTCATTTTTTTAATTAAGGTATGCAATTTTTAATTACTTATTACATCACAAATTGTGGTCAAGCAAAATACTTAAAAGTCATTAATGGGGAAAATGTCTTGAACACATGCATAATACCAAAGAATCGCAGAACTCACATCCATGTTTTAGACATCTTTTAACACAAATTTAATCCAAATGTAAAAGAAGTGTACTCTATTCAGAAAACAATCAATGAATCCTTTCAAATGGATCCTTTTATGGCTGGTTTTGTGAAATTCGAGTGTTGTTCTTTGCTTGTGTTTTTTTCAGTCAATTCAGATCATCATTGCCATCTTGTGCTTGTGTCTGAGTGTGACTGTTCTTCAGCTCTATGAAGAGATTCACTTCTCCCCCGACGTCATTGTTGTGGTAGTGATAGTGTTTCAGGTAAGCTAAACAAGTTCATTGTTCATTAAAAATGGTTAATGTTGTAATAGTAATCATCTTCTTTTTTCTTTTTTATGTAGTTGCTGCTGTCTGGATCCATATTAATACATACTGGAAGATTTCCATCTCTGTTCTGGGTCTGTTCAAGTTCAGTTCTGTAAAAATGTGTGCTACTGCTTTACCCTTCATTAATCATTACTACCAGTCAAAGGCCCATGATCAATAGTTTTATACCAATATGCATTACATGTTATATGCAATGCATTACTAGACCTAACTACAAGGTCTAGTAAAAATGTTACAAGTTTTAAGTAAATTATGTTCAGGTTGTGCACTAATTAATGTGTTATTACCTGAAGGTGAAAGGCACTCTGGTGGCCCACCTGGTCAGTGCAGCGTTCTCCACTGCTGTCCTGGGGCTGCTGTCCCGTCACTTGCCGTACCGTCAGGATACGTATCACTGCGAGCACTGCAGGCGACTGGAGATCTACGCAGTGGTGAGTACCTTCTGCTTGTACTCACTCACTTGCAATGTATGGTGAGAAAATTATTTTGATAGATTTCTGCATTTATGTTCGACTGTAGTAGATACAATGGTTCCAACTAATTGATTATTTCATGTGTGATTTAGTTGATGCATTAAAAGCAGAATGTTTTGTATTTATCAAATAAATGTCTGATTAATATGTGATATTGTTTACAATTTTCATTTGTTTATATTCCTTCATTCAAATAACTGTCAGCACTATACTATCTTCAAAATTCAGAATGTGGCATTCTCTTTGCAATCAAAGACATCTCTTTTAAACGTTAGAGTACAAAGAAATGCAGTCTCAAATTGTACATTCAATTGAAAGCTGACAGTTTAAGCCAAAAGTTCTGGTAATATATAAAGAAAAAACCCTCACAAAATCAACAACACATATGGTGCAAGTGCTGCCTAGAGAAGACAATTAATTACAAAATTATATGTCCTCATGTCATTTCAAACCTGTAAAGCGTTATTTCTCCTTCTGAACAGAATTTAATATTTGAATCAAAACCGTCTACTCAATGGACGGACAAGAAACTGCATCTGTTTAGGTTCCAGAAAAGTCAGATGCCACAAAGGGCTCATTGTGTGCATTATTAACTGTTATAAACACTTTTTCACAGAAGAAACAAAACAGAATGTCACTTTGAGGAATGTATGTGACTGTTGTCTTTAGGATACACCACTGTAGAGGGACAGAGAGGATGTTTTAAACAAATCATCTTTCTTGTTACAGTTTTTTTAGACATTTCCTTGATGCCATTTCAAAGGACTGTACCGAAGTGCAAAACGATGCAAACTTCCCTAAATGAAAAAAAATTAAATGATGTTTGCACAAAAAACATACACGGTGTAAGGAAGAATGAGGGGGTACAGCTAAAAAATCTCTTTTATCTAAGATTAGAAACAGACCTAAGGCACAGATCTAAGATCAGAAACAGACCTAAGGCACAGATCTAAGATCAGAAACAGGCCTAAGGCACAGATCTAAGATCAGAAACAGACCTAAGGCACAGATCTAAGATCAGAAACAGACCTAAGGCACAGATCTAAGATCAGAAACAGACCTAAGGCACAGATCTAAGATCAGAAACAGACCTAAGGCACAGATCTAAGATCAGAAACATGCCTAAGGCACAGATCTAAGATCAGAAACAGACCTAAGGCACAGATCTAAAATCAGAAACAGACCTAAGGCACAGATCTAAGATCAGAAACAGACCTAAGGCACAGATCTAAGATCAGAAACAGGCCTAAGGCACAGATCTAAGATCAGAAACAGACCTAAGGCACAGATCTAAGATCAGAAACAGACCTAAGGCACAGATCTAAGATCAGAAACAGACCTAAGGCACAGATCTAAGATCAGAAACAGACCTAAGGCACAGATCTAAGATCAGAAACAGACCTAAGGCACAGATCTAAGATCAGAAACAAGCCTAAGGCACAGATCTAAGATCAGAAACAGACCTAAGGCACCGATCTAAGATCAGAAACAGACCTAAGGCACCGATTTAAGATCAGATACAGACCTAAGGCACCGATCTAAGATCAAAAACAGACCTAAGGCACCAATCCAAGATCAGAAACAGACCCAAGACACAGATCTAAGATCAGAAACAGACCTAAGGCACAGATCTAAGATCAGAAACAAGCCTAAGGCACAGATCTAAGATCAGAAACAGACTTAAGGCACAGATCTAAGATCAGAAACAGACCTAAGGCACAGATCTAAGATCAGAAACAGATCTAAGATCAGATACAGACTTAAGGCACAGATCTAAGATCAGAAACAGACCCAAGACACAGATCTAAGATCAGAAACAGACCTAAGGCACAGATCTAAGATCAGAAACAGACCCAAGACACAGATCTAAGATCAGAAACAGACCTAAGGCACAGATCTAAGATCAGAAACAGACCTAAGGCACAGGTCTAAGATCAGAAACAGACCCAAGACACAGATCTAAGATCAGAAACAGACCTAAGGCACAGATCTAAGATCAGAAACAGACCTAAGGCACAGATCTAAGATCAGAAACAGACCTAAGGCACAGGTCTAAGATCAGAAACAGACCCAAGACACAGATCTAAGATCAGAAACAGACCTAAGGCACAGATCTAAGATCAGAAACAGACCCAAGACACAGATCTAAGATCAGAAACAGACCTAAGGCACAGATCTAAGATCAGAAACAGACCTAAGGCACAGATCTAAGATCAGAAACAGACCTAAGGCACAGGTCTAAGATCAGAAACAGACCTAAGGCACAGATCTAAGATCAGAAACAGACCCAAGACACAGATCTAAGATCAGAAACAGACCCAAGACACAGATCTAAGATCAGAAACAGACCTAAGGCACAGATCTAAGATCAGAAACAGACCCAAGACACAGATCTAAGATCAGAAACAGACCTAAGGCACAGATCTAAGATCAGAAACAGACCCAAGACACATATCTAAGATCAGTAACAAACCTAAGGCACAGATCTAAGTTCAGAAACAGATCTCTGTTTGTAGATGAATTAAAATGTTGTTGTAAGGATACTTGGGATAAAATAATTTGTTGATAAAGTACCAGAGGACTTTTCATGATTTACTAAGTAATCAAACATATTATTATTTGGTAAGTTATTTTGGTAAGTTATTTTGTTACGTTTATGTCATGTTTTTGATTTATGATTTTTTTTACACTGCAATAACTATGTTAAGAAATAATTTTTTATAGCGTTGTTGAAAATCATTCATAGCTGTTGACTTAATTCAGTATTCAACAAATACAAGTACTGCTTGTTTTTCTGATTTGTAACATAAGAATATTATTAGAACAATATAACTAAGAATATAAGTACCTCAATGACATTTGCACTTGGTACAGACTTTTTCCAATGTTGGAAAAGTGAATTAAACAGTGCTCTCTCAAGAATTGGGATTTTAACAGTTTATTTTATTTTATTGAATTATACATAATAGATATCATAGCTAAAGTGACTGAAATGGAATGGATTGACCTATCAGCTGAACATTTTTTCTGTGTTTGTTCGAGTACAGAATGATTGTTTGTTTGTTTAAAATTGAACTCCTAGTAGTTTGTTCATTTAATCTAAATTGCATCTATAGAATAGAAACAAGCTGATCCGGTAGCTCTGGCAAAAACTCACACACACAAAAATATTATTTTAAATTTAATTATTAAAAAAAGGTCATATTTTTATTGAGTAACTCTCAATCCACTCTTATATTGATGTTCATTGTTTTTAATCTAGAAATTGTTAACTATTTTACTCAAATATTTTATTTAACTCAAATGAAATCTGAGAACACAAATTGTTTCATCCAACCAAACATTGCTGCTTTTGGTGTATTGGGTGATTGTCCCAAAACCTTTATGAGGGCACTGTAGTTCGTCAAGGAAGACCAAAAAACTGTAACAGACTAAAACTGGCTAAAAGATCGAGCTTGCAGATTTGAATTTGAAATAGAGCTTTATAGCTACCGTATATTACGCATAATATATTTTTTCTTCTGTGTCTGCTTTTCCAAAGCAACAATATTGTTTCAAGAAGTGCACTTTTACTGTCGAGAGAAAGTGTAAAGTAAGTAATTATGCCTTTTGTCTATACTTTGTTTACATGATTGTCTTGCTTTGTTAGAGGATGATGCTTGATGAAAAAAATTGACATACAATAAAAATTTACTTTTTATTTATTTTAAAGAAATAAAAACATGTTGAAATATGACCCTGCATTGACCATCATTTTTTTTATTTACTTTTAATTAAAAATGGTCTGTGTTCATTAAGCAAACAAAGTGAAGAGTAAATGCATGCAGATATTTAGAAAATTCAGTTTTGCACTTTGGTCCAGTTTTCTGAAAATGCTTCAGAATAACAAAAAACACCTTCACCTGTTTGCAAATGGGAGCAAAATTTAGGCAGCAAGACCGTTAAGACGATGTAATAACTGCTGTAATAATTATGAGCAATATAAACTAACACAAGATTCTGAAGGTTGTCTTGTTTTGCTCTCTGTTCCTGGCTTCCCTCAGCACTTGATCGATGGCTTCTTGGCAACTCTGGTTCTCTTTCTGGTGGTGGAGTTAGCGATCTGCATTGTGGCCATTTTGTATGGGCTCAGTGCTTTGGCTAAAGGGGGCATGCAGGTCAGTTAAAATCTGATTTGATTTTATATAAATATTAGGTCTGTGCCGATAGTGTATGAAATTGTATCTACTTTTGCAAAAATCTCCATGTTTTTTCAATTATCAGCTTCCTGGGTTTAGACAGCGAGCACCTCCAGTTCAGCCTGAAGCTGTCACCCCCAGCCAACCCCCAGTGCCCCAGGTACCCTATTCTTCACCTATATATATATATATATATATATATATATATATATATATATATATATATATATATATATATATATATATATATATATATATATATGTATCTCCCAAACCCCTGAGGTATATACCTCTCCTTATCAGCAAGGGGCAGTGTTTCGCTAGCTATGATTTGTATCCAAGAGAAGATGGTTTTGACATTATCAGATTCCTCGCCCTCTCATTGGTTTTGTATGCCAAGAAATGCCCTCTAATACAACTTTTTGTATTATAATTATTGTCACATTTCAGCACATTAACATTTTATTAGTTGTTTAGTCAGAAAAAAAATGTGTTTCTCACTGACACCCTGAAATTTGACTGACTTCAAAATGAAGTTACGATTCTCTTGAGGAAAAAAACTTTAACATCATTATACAAAAATATATAAGTGGGACTCTTGGACCAGTAATAATAATTACACAGTCCATCACCCCTTAAAAACTATTCAGGATTAAAATGAAAACATGAATTGTATTTATGATGGGATGGGACGACCTCTGCTAATATAAATCTGAACTGTTTTATTGACAGAATTTTTGGTAGATTCTGTGAAATTTTGCAGAAGGGTTTTAAATGTATGATAGAACAAGAAAAATTCTTCTGATTTCAACCCTCAAGTAACATTAATATCTTACGTTACTACACACTTCTTTGAATTCGGCTGACTATTAATAAGTGGCGCACTGATAAGCAAGAAATACGCTATATGGTATGGTATGAACTGTATTTATTCCTGGTCTCTAATCTGGTAGCCTATTGAATGTTTTAAACCCTGCAGGTGGAGGTGCTGGTCACGGAAGTTGAACCATTGCCGGTGCCAATCCCTCAACCAGATCCTGAAGCTAAATACGAGCCAATCCAGGAGCTGCCCAGCCCCCCCACTGAACCCCAGGTTGCCCCTATTGACTCTTTAACAGACTATTGACACTTTGTGCTCATAAAATGTAAGTAAGCCATATGAGTGTCAAAGATCATTAGCGGTCTTATTATAGCGTCATAATAAAGCTTCATGAGGCTTGGCAAAATTACCAAAACTCACTTTACCAGTACCACACTCATCTCATTGAACATTGGAGAACATTGGATACACATTGGTGTATAATAAGGCAGCGAGATGCACAATCAAATTGATAGAAGCAAAAACCTTTTGTGGGATTATTTGTTCAAGTTGGAATTTGGCGTTGGTATGAAATTCTTACAACATTAGTGTTTCAAATGTTGAATAATGAGTGTCAAATTTAAAAGGATAACAACATGGAATACCTGGTTTAAGATGCTGTTTTGTGTTCCTTTGCTTCTGTCTTAGACTTCCCCACATTTAATTTGATGGGCATGAAAACAAATATTTTCAATTTTTTATGGTAACCACATATACACAGTGTTCTGGATTTAACCCTTTACTTTAACTGGAGTTGTTTGCATACCATAGTTCAAAAACATGGAATTATGTGTTAAAACAACTGAAATTAAGTCCAGCAATTAACCAGTGCTATGACTGATGAGATATCTGTATATAACATGTACACCTCCTGATGTATCCCATTGGTGCTAGTACGCTTCTCGAAATGCATCTCAAAGATGGATTTTAGTGCAGAATGTCTGAGAGACCGTGTTTTAATCTCACGGCAGTCTGAATCAAATGCAGATTTTTTTGCTAATACTGTATGCTAAATGCTCACCACACTCAGAAGTTGTTGTTTTAGTGCCTGAATGAATCCTATCACTCAATACTGTACAATTCAGATCAAACCGAACAAAACCTTTTTTTTTTTCAGTTTGTTTTTTGTTTCACACTTTTCTCACACAACTTGATTGTCTGCAGTGTTTAGCATGCAGCTGTTGTTATTTTCACCTCACGGTGGCAATCACACAAATTAACACTGTTCAAATTATTGTGGTGTTTCAAGTCCAGTGTATTTAGATGCTGAAAGGACTTAATAAACCCCTTTTCCTCTTTAACAATGTGGGATGATTTTTTTCTCTTTTAAAAAATGGATAGAACGACTAAAATAAAATAAATTATATTAATGATACAAGCGTCACGGTGGCGCAGTGGGTAGCACGGTCATCTCACAGCAAGAAGGTCGCTGGTTCTAGGCTCGGCTGGGGCATTTCTGTGTGGAGTTTGCATGTTCTCCCCGTGATCGCGTGGGTTTTTTCCGGGTGCTCCGGTTTCCCCACAAGTCCAAAGACATGCGGTATAAGTGAATTGAGTATGAACAATTGCCCATAGTGTTAAAGTGTGAATGTGCGTGTGAATGTTTCCCAGCGATGGGTTGCGGCTGGAAGGGCATCCGCCGCGTAAAACACATGCCAGAGAGTTGGCGGTTAATTCCGCTGTGGCGACCCCGAAAGGGAATAAAGCCGACATGAAGATGAATGATACAATCTTTGCAGGTATACTAAGCACTTAGAATCTGGGATAAACATAACTGGGAGACATCTGGGATGTCTCCCCTGGGATGTCTCTCCACAACATCTGGGAGAAACAGTGATGATATATCACTGGAGGGTGAATTTAGCAAAACTGTAAAACTTTGACCTAAAGGTCAAATTATACAAATTATAACCTTACAGTCAATTGATAATGGTGTTATATTTATAATATTTTTATAAACAAAAGGTTATGGTTTCAAAATAATGATCTTAAGCACATTATGCTTTAATGCTGAAGAGTTTACAGCATGTATGATGCTTGCTATTACAACGTAACATCCCTGACATCAGTGTTCACTCTTCTCCTCTCTCAGTTCTCAGCAGCAAACAAAAGCTGCATCAATATTCACCCTAGCCTGACCTTGTTTTTTTTCGCACTTTGACGCTGTCTCATCATCTCTTCTGAGAACCCGCTTACCTTCATTAGCGATGCTTCAGCCATGACAGTTTGCCTGTATGTCACTTCATTTAAGTCATATGACATTTATAATTCCTGTTGTTTTTATTAGTTTGTACCCAAACCATCAACTCGGATGCTCTTGAAACCCCAGGGATTTATGTTTACCCTTTTCTTTCATCTCGTGTCTGTTTCATTCTCCTCACAACATTAATTACAAAAAGAGAGTTAATAATTAAACAATGGTTTAAAACATTATTAATACCTATACATGAGCAATAACTATAAACTAAGATTTTTTTTTCACACATGGTGAACATAATAGTTTTAAATTGTTCAATTAAATCTGAAGTTACTACTTATTATTACAGTAATCAATATTTGTTGTTCTAAAGATTTTATTGAGGTCTAAACAGCAAAATTCAGTGTTTATTTTAGTTATAGTTAAATTAGCATTGTTGTGTTAATTCAGCTGTCAAAGTGTAACACAGAGACTTATGATGATGCTAGTAAGTCTTATTTTAAAACCAAGACTAAAAGTGAAGGCAGCATCTTCTTAGCTCCTCTATTCCAGACATGAATGTTAGAAGGATTTCTTCTGAAAAGTATATGTCTATAGGAACCTAAATTGCAGAGCATAGGTTCCAAACTACATAGCAGCCCGGAAATTCATCGGATTATGAATTTAATCGAACAAGTTAAATAAAACCTAATGTAACACTTTGTTTATGTCAAAATGGATGTGAGGCTCTCTCATTTTCTTTCATTTCTCTTTTGTGTAGCTCTTGTTTTTCTATTGCATTGATTTTTTTATCTCAGTATTTGTATTTCATTGTTGAACTATTCTATTGTCAATACCCAGGGCCTAGACATTACACAGTTGCGTTATAAAGAAGAAAACAGGCAATTTCGTGGTTTGCACCTTGATGTTTATGAGTGAAGAGTGTAGAAGTTTTATGAGCTTTTTACATGAACCTTGTAGATGAACAGCTCTTCCAAAGGAAAGAGTAACTGATTGTTGATTACATGAAAATGAAAAATAATAATAGTCTTTCTGACAACCCCTGGCATTTCTTCACATTTCATTGACATTCAATTCACTCTGCGCAAAATATGGATTGATAATTTGCATTTTTGAGTGTATTGTGACACACATTTCCAATTTAATGTCTGGACATCACCAATCCCAGAGTAATTTGGGCAAACGAGTCCTGAGCCTGGAGTTAGAGTTTATGTTCTTGTTATAAAACAGATGCCACGCCATGTAGACTCTGGCCTGGAAATACCCTCAACTCTTTGAAAAATATGAATTGTGAAAACTGGAAATACAAGGAAGTGCATGTCATAATAAAAGTTATTAAATCCAACATTCCAATTTTATATCTGTTAAAATATTTCTATGGGAAATCTATAGCTTTGTAACATTGATATGCCCTAATACCAACAAAATAAGATCATAACAAAAATAACAGAATAAATAGTTTCCAGCCACTATAGAGTATAATACTAATGTACAACGTGGTAATGATGACAAGCAAACAATAATAGAATTGTTAAGAAGAGACCAGCATCTTCCACGAAACAAAGTGCTTTATCATCCTGATTCCTCAAGGCGTCTGTTAGTCCAGATCCCTGAAACACAGAGATCTTCCTCGATCATTTGTTGCAATGCTTTGTTTCTCCTCAAAGTCACTAAAAGTATTTGCTAACTGAACAAGTGGATATTTTCTTTGTTTCTGGTGATCACTTTTTTTCAGTAGGTTTTGTAATGGCGACCATGTTTGAAAAACAGCAACGCAAATGCCACGTCAAGAGTGTGTGTTTTAATAGCCACACCAATCCACAGCCTCTCTATTATATTTAATGTTTTATACAATATAAACTCAGCCGGACGTCAGTGCTAGGTCAGGTTATTGCTCTCTTGTAAGGAGGGTGATAGGAACAAAAGCGGTACCTGTGTCATATGGAGGGCTGACTTTAAGAAACTGTTGTGGGAATGGTTAACATAAACATATGTTTTATATATATATATATATATATATATATATATATATATATATATATATATATATATATATATATATATATATATATATATATATATATATATATATATATATATATATATATAGCACAAACCAAAAGTTTGGACACACCTCATTCAAGAAGTTGAAAATAGATTCGCTCTGAACGCATCAAAACTATGAATTGACACGTGTGGTAGTGTATACATAACAAAAACAAATTGTGAAATGAAAAATATGTCATTCTAGCTTCTTGAAAGTAGCCACCTTATGCTTTGATTACGCTTTCCACACTTTTGTTGTTCTCTTGATATTCTTCAAGAGGTAGTCTCCTGAAATGGTCTTCACTTCACAGGTGAGACTCATCAGGTTTGATAAGTGGGATTTCTTGCCTTATAAGTGGGGTTGGGACCATCAGTTGTGTTGTGCAGAAGACAAGTGGATACACAGCTGATTGGACTGAATAGATTGTTAGACTTTGTATTATGGCAAGAAAAACACAGCTAAGTAAAAAAAAAAAAAAAAAGTGTCCATCATTACTTTAAGAAATGAAGGTCAGTCAGTCAGTCAGTCAGTCAGTCAGTCCGAAAAATTTTTTGAATGAGAAGATGTGTACAAACTTTTGGTCTGTACTGTATATATATTAGTATATATTACGTATTAATCACTGATAAGGTTCCCACAAGGTTTGAGTTTCAGCACTGGCTTTAATCAGGATCCACAGTTATAGAAGATTGAAACTACGAAAAACAGTGTAATATTGACGTAGTGCTTCCCACTCCCAGCCTTCTGTAAAAATGATTGATTCATTATGTGCTATTTCTGTGACTCACAACAGAATAGACTATGTTTAATCCTAACTAAATAGCAGCTTTTGAACGTTGTTTACTAAATTAAACTCTGGCTTTGTGTAAAAAGTATCGTCAGAAAGATAAACAGCTCAGTGAATGGTAGGCTTCAGCTCAAGATAACTAAGCCCACTTCCGTATTTAATGTGCTTTCTGTCTTTTGTTCACAAATAATAGATCTACTTTCTCGCCAACTATGCAATTACCTCTGATATTCAATCACAGGAAAATAATCATCTACATTTTCTATTATGTCAGTTGTTCGCAGATTAAAAATCCTAATATTTATGAACTTTATTCTCAAACATAACTAATATCAGCTGTTGAAGGTTTGTTTCAATAAAGTGATGGTTGCTCACCTCTTATCATCTCTGAGGGTGGGCCATGTAGATGCCTGATCGGTTGCCATGCATGTCTGGTTCTCCCTGCTGAAAAAGCAAGAGAGACTTCATGAAATGTTTGTGTCTGACAATGATCAGACTGACAACTTAGTGATCGTTTCTTACATTAGATTTTTTCTGTGACAAATCTCTAAACTCTATGTTCTAAATAAAATAATTGCATCCCTTACTGCCTCAAAACTCTGCAATGCCTAGATTACACAACACAATTTAAGTTCAATTAGCCAATGAAGACAAGTAGCACAGCACTGGAGAGATAACTAATATTAAATGTCAAGATTCAGTTACAAGAAATGTTCTTGTACTTTTCAAGCAGCTTTAAGCTTTGATACTAAAAGGGTACTTTTACTAAATTAATGTGAAGTCATGAAGAGGACAGCCAATGTTTGGTTATCGTACATCAAAGCATTGTGTATTTACAGCTCCATATATTTTTGTTTATGGAATCACAATGTAAAGACCTGTGAGGCAAGATTTGATGTGTGAATCCAGCGGGAGCGGGTTCTCAGGTAAGGGATTATTTTTATGTCAAATATCAAAAAGAAATGTTACACAAGGACAAACTGAATATTGTCGATAAAAGTGTTCTTCTTGCAAAGAAACATGTATTTTGTAATTACAAAAACATTTTACAGTACATGTAAATAATTTTTGAACTTAAAATATGTTTGGGCATGTGCATCATAGAAACGAACTACCACAATTCTAGCCAATCAGAGAAAAGTCTTCTATATTCCGATTGACTTGCCGGAGTGATAACAAACGTGACACTTGCATCTCACAGGACTCTTTACAATCAGATCATGACTTCTGGACTCTTGAAGTGCCTAACCCAGGGTAGTCAAACTCAATTCGTGGAGGGCCGTAGACCATGCAGATTTTTGTTCCAACCCTGTTTCAGGGGACACACTAGTACCTTCAAACAAACCCAGAGGAGCTTAATCAGTGGAATCAGGTGTGTTCAGTTAAGGTTGGAGCAAAACTGTGCAGGACTGTGGCTCTCTAGGAATTGAGTTTGACACCCCTGGCCTAACCCATCTGACATTTAGCCAAAGTTCTGTGAGCGTGAGGTCTGAGGCTGAGACTAACTTTTGCCTAATCAAACTATTGAATTCTTGGACTCAGTTTCATATTAATCAGATTTTTCAAATGATTCAGAAATGGTGGAAACTTTTTGACAATGACGTAACCAGATGGACTGGAACCAGCATGAGCCAAGAAATGTAATAGATAGACAAACTTGACTAAACATGGGGTTCATTAGCAGAAAAGCTAACATTTGAGTCAGAGATATTAGACCACAATTGTCAAACTGAATCCTTGATGGAGTTAAACCTGCACTTTTTCGCTCCAATCTTAAACACCTGATCACCTTAATTAAGCTAAAGTTCTGTCTGTTGAAGCATGACTGGAATAAACTCTGCAAGATATTCAGTTTGATGCCGCTGCATTTGAATCTAGTGTCCCAGATTTCATAATGGGAAATGCCATAGACTTTTACAACGAGAGAGGAAAAGAGAGTGAAAGGATTCAATTAGTTGTATCATGACTAATATTAGCTGATAGAGAGAAGGTGATATTCTTACATAGCCCGTGTAGTTGGGGTTCACTGGTGGTGGTTGTGACATGTATGTGGGATTGGCCAGATGCTCTTTGAAAGATGTTCTTTCATAAGGTGCCACAGCTATTGTGTCTTCCTTTTTTTCTTTTCTCCGACAGCAGCAAAAACAAACCTGGAGAGATGGAAATGATGCATCACAATAATTTATGCAACCATGTTAATGTGATAATGTTTATTCCTGTGGCTCAGCTTTGTGAAAAGGTCAGAGGCAAGGCAACCTCAAATTAATCTTTGCATCTAATTTCATTAGCACTGAACAGACACCTGGTTTCTTCAAACAGGTCTTTAAGTGTCATGTTTTAGCTAACGCTGCCATAAAATGAAAGCATTATGCTATATTTCAGTGTACCTTTAACTTAATTAAGGAAATTGCACTGTGTTTGATCAAGAGAAATGTAAATGTTTACCAGTATCAAGATGATGAGGAGAAGAAGTAAGATGATGCATGCAAGCACCAGCAATGTAATGGCCCAGCCAGGCAGCCAGAATACTGGGTCACTTGCTGAAAAGGGAGATTCTGAAGGTGTTGGAGAGGTGTATGATGTAAAAAGCCAAGCAGGTGTGATAATCTCTGCAATGTTAAAGAAAATAGAGGTTTGTGGACGTTGCATGAGAAGGATATAAGATGATTCATAATCACTGTTAATATCACATCTTCAATTAAAGTAAAAGTGCAACATAATAACAACAATATAAATAGGATTCAATATTACATATCAGAAAAAATAATATTATATCACAATATTATTGTATCACATTTGCATTTTCAGTGTGTTCTGGATGGATAAAATATGACAGATTAAGTTAGCAAATCCTGTTGATTAGAGATGAGTAGATCCAGATTGAATTTTCAGCAAAAACGACAAAATTCTGCAGATTGTAGTGTCTAGGATTCCGTGATAATATAAGATACTATTGTGATGCTGCAATCAGAACAAATGTCATGTTGGTGAGCTTTAACACTGTTTGCTCTACTAGTGGACCTTTAATTATTTCCTTTAATGCTTGTTCTCCCTTACATTAAAGTTTTTTTTGGTGAATTATGCAATGCCTTTTTAATTTTGAGCAGACTTTTTGTATAGATTTCATCAGATTCCATATAGCCCTCACAATCAGCAGTTTTATATCTTGAGTAAGGAGTGAATTTGTTTCATATTTTAATTTAAGTAAAAAAAGCTCACCACCGGTGTAATTTCTGTTGACATTAAGACCATTTATTTGAGTCTTATTTTCTGTGGCTGCCAGGAACAAAAACTTGATGACGACGTGGTTGATGAAAATGGTCTGGAAGTTGATGGTGCAATTAGCAATCACCGAGCCATTACTGTAATAGGAGAAGAAAGAAAAACAACATAAAAATATTTTATCTGGCTTTATTAAACATTGACATAAAACCAGCATTGTGGGGAAATATCTACTTTTGAAATAGTTATCTTGAAGTTTGTTTTCTTTCAAACTTTTTTTGAAGATATATTGCATGTAAATTAACCTGAGAAATTATATTCAAAATTAGTTACAAAAAATTGTAGATACAAAATTAGACACAAATATCTAAATACACTCTATAGAATCTTTATATATACATATATATATACATACACACACACACACACACTCACCTAAAGGATTATTAGACTAATATTGCGTTTGACTCCCTTTCACCTTCAGAACTTCTACGTGGCATTGAATCAACAAGGTGCTGAGCTGAAAGCATTCTTTAGAAATCCAGGCACATCCAGGGTACATAGCTCCCGTTCCACCACATCCCAAAGATGCTCTATTGAGTTGAGATCTGGTGACTGTGGGGGCCAATTTAGTACAGTGAACTCATTGTCATGTTCAAGAAACCAATTTGAAATGATTTGATCTTCGTAACATGGTGCATTATCCTGCTGGAAGTAGCCATCAGAGGATGGGTGGTTATAAAGGGATGAACATGGTCAGAAACAATGCTCAGGTAGGCCATGGCATTGAAACGATGCCCAATTGGCACTAAGGGGCCTAAAGTGTCCCGAGAAAACATCCCCCACACCATTACACCATCACACCAGCCTGCACAGTGGTAACAAGGCATGATGGATCCATATTCTCATTCTGTTTAGGCAAATTCTGACTCATCGAGACTCATCAGACCAGGTAACATTTTGGTGAGCTCATGCAAATTGTAGCCACTTTTCCCTATTTGTAGTGGAGATGAGTGGTACCCGGTGGGGTCTTTTGCTGTTGTAGCCCATCTGCCTCAACGTTGTGCATGTTGTGGCCTCATAAATGCTTTGCTGCATACCTCGGTTTTAACAAGTGGTTATTTCAGTCAAAGTTCCTCTTCTATCAGCTTAAATCAGTAGGCCCGTTCTCCTCTGACCTCTAGTATCAACATGGCATTTTCACCCACAGAACTGGATGTTTTTCCCTTTTCCCTCCATGCGTGAAAATCCCAGTAACTGAGCAGATTGTGAAATACTCAGACCGGCCCGTCTGGCACCAACAACCATGCCATGCTCAAAATTGCTTAATTCACCTTTCTTTCCCATTCTGACAGTCAGTTTGGAGTTCAGGAGATTGTCTTGACCAGGGCCAAAATGCATTGAAGCAACTGCCATGTAATTGTTTGATTGGATAGCATATATTCTTTTTTTTTACCCCTCAATAGTAGTCTCTGACCAAGTGTCCTCCACTGTACTTTAGTGTCTACAAGGTTTTCTTTTCTCAGAATTCACAGCCAGCTTTTTTCTTCAGATTTATTTACTACATATAAACAAAACTTCATTGATGGCCTTTGATTTCTCTCTTCTGCTACTTGTTGTTTCTGTTTAGTTTTTTACTTGAAAAGTTTGTAAAGATTGTTATTTTAATAATAATTTTATTTATTATTACTATTTAAAAAAAAGATTAAATTTTAGCTTGTATTATTTTCCTGATTAATGCCAATGTCAATTGTAGATAAATGCCCATGCACAATGACCTCCATTGAGAACGACTTGCAGAGCATGCAATTTTATATGTTCCTAAACCTTATGATGTAACCATCATCCTCATTGTGTTCACAGAATTTTTTTTACCATTTTCCAACACTTAAGAACCTAACCTTAATTAGCCATAAAAAAGTATTAATCATTAAGCATCTGTTTTCTTTTCGATCTGTAACCCAATTGACTTACCACAGCAGCAAGGTTCACTTACTTTTTCCACATTAAACTGTCAGTCAAAATGGCAAAAAAATTATTTGACATTTATATACTTCTAAAAAAAACATTTATTTCTATTCAATGTTTTTGGTTCAGAAACAACTGAAGTGATGTCTAGCTGAACAGGATTCCCCATTGAACGAATAAGATATTGAGAGATGGTTTACCTGAACGTGATATGAGAGACCCCTCTGTAAGTGTCCTTGGTGTCGCAGGTCGAACAGTTAAAGACAGAATCCAACTGTGAAGGTAAAACAGAACCCACTCAAGCCTCAAAATTTCAAATACAGAACACTGCTAAGAAGCAAGACTTTTGTGAACACCAAGAGAGACTTACAACTCCAGAGACTTGTGTGAACAAGCTCTTGAACTGTTCTGAGTTTGAGTTGAGGAGAGAGTCAGAGAAGGTTTGGTTCTGGATCTTCATACACAGGGAGAAGGAGTTGAGAGGAGAGGGGTAAACCTGCTCCTCAGCCTGCAGCCCTTTCACCACACTCAGCACGTTCACGTCCTGAGCCCCTGCAAACAGCACTGATATTCAAGATATCTGCTTATTTACAGCAGTTTGATTCCATTTATATAATGCTATGTGGCTGATTCTTGATTCATTGTCTCTGCTACAATTAAAAATTACTAGAAAGTATTGCTTTAGTATAATCTAATTTGAAAGAAATGTATTTTGTGTGTTTTTACAAATAAAAAATATATATATTTTGGATTAATAGAGCTTTAATTTATAAATAACTAATAATAACATAGCAATATTTAGAAAATTATAAATATTATAATAACAAATATATTATTGATTATGATTATTAATAACTAATATATGTGACCAACTGACTGTTTACTTGGACAATATCATCATTAACATTTTAACCAATTATTTTTTTCACTTACTTTGTATAAGAGAAGTGTTTAAAAACTTTAAGAAAAAAAGTTAATTCTTGTATTTTTAAAATACATGTAATAGTAACCCTCCCCACCCCCAATGGAATAAAATTAACAAAACATAACAATTTACACCAGATTTTGTTGCACATGGAAAAATTAAAACAATATTGAAATATGAAAACTTATTTCACAGCTGTATTTATTTATCTGTTTTTTTAAGCAAATCATTATATAGTTTAATATATTAAAAAACAGCTCATTCTTAGCCTCAGTGGTTCATCAGCTTGTAGAAAATATAACTTGTTTAACTAACAATTCAATGGAAGTATTGGTTTAATTGTCTATGTATAGACATCATTATGTAAATAAATTAATAAAAATTGTTTTTAATTCATTAATTAATTCATTTTTAAACTATTTTTCTTATTGCCACAATTCCTGTCATAAGTATACCTTCAGCTTATAAACACTAAAAGATTGTCTTTTTTTCCTACAGTATGCATTTCAAATAAGAGCGTAGAGGTCGCTGTGTTGAACAAATCATAAAAAAAGAGAACACCAAAAGTGAGAATTGTACCTGTTGTAGAAAAGAGCAGAAAGCACAAAGCCGCTCGAGTATAGTGTAGCCCACTAAGCATCATTCTAAAAAAATTGAAATATTCACTTAATGATGAAGTATTCCTCTGGACAACGAGCATCAGAGATGGAGCCTCTCATTTAGAGAGCTGCAACAGCAAATGAACAGTAAAACTGTATTTGCAGAGTTTTTATCCCTTGACTACAAATCATTCTGGGATTGAGGTGGAACTTTCAGAGCTGAAGTTTGTTACGTTTAATGAATCATCTCAAGGCTTTTGTTTCACTCTATCCTCTTCATTGTTTCTTTGGAAAGCTTGCTTGCGTCAGAATGCTATGGTTTGGCTATGTTTGACCAGGAGTTCAAAACTCAGACAATGCTGTGCTGCACCCTGACCAGAGGAATACACTTGCCCAGGATGTGTTGTCATGGTGCCCTATTGCAAATAATGAAAAAACTGGTTTTAGGGGCTTTTAGTGACCGTGTTATGACACAACTAATAAAAAAATAGGACCTATTAGTTCTGGGATAGTGAAAACTGCGGAGCTCAAGAATTCCCAGTAATGACATAGTTAATACTTAAAAAAAAAATAATTTGAAAAAGAAAAATCTTGGTCTTGCTGAATACCACATAGTTTCAGATCTTGATCTTTGCTTTATTTTTGTCAAGCAGTGTCACTTGTGACATGAGTTCCATAAGCATCAGGACCAAGACCATCCATGCATTGCGCAATAGTTATTCTTGAAACAAGAAAAAAAAAATATCTACTGGCAAAGTGTGCCAACATCAAGCAAAAACTTTACAGTGTGAGCTTTAAATGTATTGAGCACAGAGATATGAAAAAGATACAAAACATACTTAAATATAAGAAAATAATAGAATCATAAAAGCCTGTTTTAAGATGTTCTGTGCTGTTTTCACAGCACACTTGTTTCATTAAAGTTACTGTTTTAGTGGTGGATGAAAAAATATTTAAGGCTGGTGTATCTTTTAATTGAATTGGTAAATGCAACACAAACATTCTCACAGGTCTTCAGATCTTTGGCTTTTTAGATCTGTTATTTAGGGTGAATTAACAATAAAATAACATTTGTCAGAATCTCCTAAATATAGTTCTACAATAATAAAAGGTTCTTAGAAAATGTTGTCCATTCACCAAATCAACTTCTCGTTTACTTATGAAAGTGTCTTAAAATACAGGATCAAAATCACCCTTTTACGCTTTTTAAAAATACGGCCAAAAACAAAGTGTTCCAAAGATCTAAATAAATGTGATCGTTAAAAACGTGATTAATATAGTTTAAAACGTTTAGAGGCGTGACATCCAGTGACTGTTCAAATACGACCACACTGGTCACAACACTGTTACTCTACTCGTCTCGCTTATTTGGACAATATTTTGTAGTACAATACAATATTTAAAATTAGCTTATATTGTCATTAATATATACGGTAGTATCGTGTTAATTACCACTGTAATAACCATACAGCCAATAGTAATAACTCTGCCTATCTATACTCGGAACCTCTTAAGCTTGAAATCATTCCGGGGAGTGTAAATTGAGACGCACCCACATGAACATGTGCCGGATATAAACACAGCGATCCAGAGCACACTGTAATTCCGAATACAGGCAATGTTCCGAAAGCAAGGACTTTACAGTCATTAGCTGAGTGGTGTGTGCTTTAAAAACGCGTATTAGGTCGGCAACTCCGTGAATTACCTGTATCTTATTTGTTTAGGTAAGGTAAGCTGTTTTTTATTAGCATAAACAATGTTTGTACTTTTGTTGTACTGAGAATTGTCGCATCCTTCTGTTGTGTTACTCCGCAGGTAAAGCCATGGCGGGTCAGGGCAGAGGTCGTGGAAGAACACAGTTCACCTTTAATGTAGACGCTCTGGGTTTTGGCAGGGGAGATTCCTTACCTACAACAGCTCATACACCTTCTCCTCTATTTCCTGTAAGTGCTGTGTTTTATCGAAATGTAGATGTTTGTATCAAGTTGTTATTACAAAAAATGTGAATGTGTTATTCTTTGTTGCATCTTTTAAGCCAAATGTATGTTCCTAAAACTTTTTAAAACATATGAATAGATGCGTGTTACAATTCTCAGTATACAAACACCTTTAAGTGTCCCCTAAGCTTTTTTAGGCTCTTATGTTTAGTGGGTTTCTCACTGAGCACACAAAATACACCACATTTGTCATAAAACTAAATAACTGAACTCAGGTACAGGAGCCTGAAAGGGGGACTTAGAGACGTGCATGTAAACTTTAATTGTGCCACAACAATATTTTTAAACGTTTCGAATCTAATAGTTGGACGTTGGCATACTAAACGCTATTGATTATTTAAAAATGCAAAATGTATTCTTCTATTCTCCCAGCCTTTGCGGTTCAGGCCAGTGCCCCTGCACACAGGCGAAGAGGTGGAATACATGCTGGCTCTTAAGCAAGAACTGAGGGCCTCCAGCAAGAATCTTCCCTTCCACATAAAAGCAGTCAGCACAAAGAAAGGTGAGAGGAGCACAACGATACCGGGCATGCATTGAACATAATGTCTATGGGCTATCAATGAAACAGTCCCATTAGGCTCAGGGTGGGCTTGAACGACTCTCTCTCTATTGTTTTCATTTAGACGTGGCCCGGTACTCAGATAAATACCAATCTCAAGAGCCAAAGAACAGTACCATTGAATGGAGTCCAGGTAAGCCGTTTTGAATAATAAAAGAGGGAAATGACTGTGAGGGACTCAAGATTTAAGACTGGAAGTAAGAGGGTGATGGTTATAAACTCTAATTCAGAAATGTAAACTTTGTTAGAATTATCAGCTTGATCAAGGGACAGCAAATATACAGTGTATTGTAATGTTGAATTATAATTATTTTATACAATTTTTGGTGATAACAAAAGGAAATTGGAGTTTTTCAATAAAAATTACCAGCACTCCTCCATCTTTAATAATTGTCATGTTTGTCCAAATGAGAACATCAGGATTGATTTCTTTGAAGTTATCAAAATAAATCATATACAAACAAACTACATTATTCTATACTATTCTGAATGTAGTTACTGAAAATATTTTGTGTTTGAGTAAAATAAATCTTTAGTTTTCTATAATAGTTTTGTGTTGTTGTTATAAACAACGAATGCTGCATTTATTTTCAGACTGGAGCCGACTACCTAAAGAGCTCTGCATTAAAGTGCACAAGCCCCGGAGAAGAAGTAAGCCAAACATCACCATTCTTACAACTATTGCTTTATTAAATTAAGATTTTAATGGTCTATGTTTTTAAATATCATAATTTAATGCTTTCAAATATATTTTATTTATTGGGTAATCTACTCTGCCATTTTAAGTCTCAAGTGCCAAACTGCAGCCCAAGGTCAAACCAAAAGTAGCAGCATCTAAAGAGGAGGTTCTTCAAAAACTAGAGGTATGCCCTATTTCATTTTAAACTGGACATCAAGAGATTTAAAGTAGATGTTACAGCACATTTTCAATTACGGTATTAGAGTATTATATTTATAGAAATGTCCCGCAATTATCATAATCCATGTGGTTATTGTTTATCCCCACAATCATTTGTTGCATGATGTTTGGCACATCACAAACACCAGGTCTCACCCACCACTCTTCTAAACCACTCTTGAATGGGAATTCTCTTAATGTAACTGGTCCATTTTGAGGTGGGAAGAGTGGAGTGTAAATCTTTGCTGTAAACGTAAATGACTAAAATGGTCCTTTTTACTAAAGATGGTTGTATGGTGTTAAGCTCATTTCACTTACAGCTACATTTAAATGATCTGTAGACACTTGCGAAAAATGAAGAAGATCAGCATTCGGAGGAAGAAGAGGATGAGAAGAAAAAAAAGAATAACGAGGAAGAGGATGAAGCAGATGTTGATGAAGACTTTGAAGAAGAGGAGCTTGAAGACGTAAGAAAAATCATCACATCATTGATGCACAGACTTCCTTCCTTACTTAAATCACTTCATCATTTGTAACTTTATTTAGTTACTTCCTAACTTACAATCTCACCACCTTACTTCATCTAACTTTCTTTCATTGTTATGGCTGTTATTCTTTTCTTACTTCCTCTTTATTTTTTACATTTTAATTTCTTAGTCTAACTTACTTTATTACTTACTTCATTGCGTCTTTATATTGTTTTCCTCCTGTTACTTCCTTTGTTAATGTATTACTTCCTCACAAGTTTCCTTCTTCTTAATTACTCACTCCCTGCTGTTTTCTTACTTCCTTTCTTACCCCCTCTTACTTTTTCTTACTTTTACTTATTACTTTCATCTTACTTACATAACTCATTACGTCATCTTCCTTCCATACTTTAATCTTTTCTTTCTCCATTTGTTACTTACTTATTTCATTTCTTAGTTTTTCTACCTTTCTTACTAATACTTTATTTTAAACACACTACATCTAACTTCCTTTCATTCTTATATCCTTTATTCTTTTCTTACTTTCTCTTGCTTTATTTATTACTTTTAATTTCCTACTTATTTTCTTTTTTACTCTCACTTAGTTTGTTCTTTATTACCTCTTTATGTTTTCTTCCTCTTACTTACTTTTGTTACTTATCTTAATTCCTCACTCTTTCATTCTTCCTCTTAAATACCTACTTCTTCCTGATTCTTTACTTATTTCTTCCTACTATCTTACTTCCTCTTACTTATATACTTCCTCCTATTACCTTACTTACTATCTTACCCCCTCATAATTAATCACTTCCTCTTCCTTCCTTAGCTACTCTTTTCTTACTATTATCCTTACTTACTTACTTATTTCCTTTCTTTCATTTTACTTACGTAATTCCTACCTTTCTCTTCAGTACTTCAATACACAACTTTCTCTTACTTCCTTGAACGCTTATTTACATTATTTACTTCATCTTACATTCATCTTTACTTTCTTCCCCAATTTCTTGCAACTTCATCCTTCTTTCATTACATCATTGCTTACTTCCTTTGACTTCCTCACCTACTTTCCTAGCGGCTGTTTTTTTTTTTTAACCTATTTTCTTTAACTTTCTTTGTCACCTACTCCCTTACTACTTCGATCATCCTTGCATACTTCTGTTTTAATTAGTGAGATGTGTGCCTATTGATGATGACACTAGTCCCAATTATGAATCTTTATGTAATTTGTTTCAGGAGACAGACTACATCATGTCTTACTTTGACAATGGAGAAGATTTTGGAGGAGACAGTGATGACAACATGGATGAAGCTGTATATTGATGTTTTTTAAGATGGAAACTTCAAGAACACGTGTGTGTTTTTTTAACAAGTGGTTGGATTTAATTTACGACCAATGTTTTAAGATCACTGAGACTCAGTTCAATAGTGCTTGATGGACTGCTTGACCCAAAGACTTTGCTGCTATTCCAGAATCCGTTATCAATTTACTGAAAATCTCAGTGTGCTTCTATGTTTTTAATTTAAAATGTATTTTAATAGTAAAAAAAACGCAATGTTCCTTTTAGACTAGGCTCTAGAAACAAAGTTTCTTATAGTATGTGTGATGTTTATGCCTGAAATGCCTTGAAGTGATTTATTTAATTGGTGATTTATGAAAGGAGTTTAATGTATTGGGATACAGTGGAGCAGTATGTTGATGTGCAACCTGTTAGTTAGACGATTACCAGTTCAATGCCAGGTTGATTTTAAACACATGAAGAAATTTAAAATAAAACCTTCATAAACAAACTCTGACTTTCTGAATGTTCTTTTTTCTCTATAGCTTTACAAATCAAATTAAAAGAGTGGTTAAGAGGGTTTATAGAATCAATACAATAAATTAACACACGAGTATAGTGTACTTGCATGAGAGCAGGATATTGGATGATTATAGATTGTAATAATACACTTGCAAGACATATATGACTGTCTAGTCCTCTAAAATACATTCATATTATGCATCAAAACTAAATTTTCATTCTTACCGTCAATGTATTTTGTTTACAATATTTATATGTGGCCAGCAGGTGGCGATCTTTCACCTATTTTAAGAAGAGTTCACAAGTCAGCTGATAAAAATACTTTCCACGTGTGTTGCAGAAGGATCGAGCCTACCTTAATACTTTTATAGAATTAATTTTAAACACTTTATTTATTCTTTAAAAATATAACTTTTAATAAAAAAATCACTCATGAGAGAAATGTTAGCTTATGTGCTATCAGTGTTTACAGATCTTGTGTAACACTTGCTGATAACTGATCTAGCTTTACACATAATTATGAAGAAGCAGTGTTCTTTATGTTTAGGCTGATTTCCGAGGTTTAGTAAAACCTGCTTTTCCATAGGAATGCACACTTTAATGTGAAACCAGGTCTCTTAAAATAGATAATACCACCTCCTTTGCTGAGTAACATTTAGCAGTTGCAAATTGAGCCTGCAGCGATACAAAACCTTGGTGCTTTGTCAGTCAGGCCCTGAGAAAAACATGTTGATGAACATCTGTCACATGCTGTGAAGGACAAAAGCTGAGTAAAGGCAACTGACAGTAACTATAAGCTGAGGGATCAGCTTTTCTACCTGTCTGTTGATCTAAAGACATAAACAAACATTTAGAAAAAACTGGTTCACTCTCTGCACCCTCATGTGACTTTGCCGTACAAACAGATTGATTTTTACTTACATTACAAGTTCAACGTCTGATAAAGTAAAGATGTTAATGTGCAAATCACATTAAGAATAAAAGATAAAAACAACATTTAAGGGTGGACTGTTTCTGAAATGCATTATCATCTGCCTAGCACTAATCCATCTATTTATAAAATATTGAATGTAAATCCCATAATGTCTGTAGTTGTCAATATTTATAAAGTATATATTTTTTGCATTCCAAGACATAGATCTTGGACTCTAGTCACATTAACTAATTAACTAAAGAACCAATCACAGCAGTTTGGACCTTGTGTCTACAAACGACATTCATGCGTTCATTAAAAAGAATCACATTGACATTTTTACTGCCTAAATTGTAGGTCATGTTAATGTTCTTGATTTTGGTAAGATTCCAGCCACTGCAATCTTACCAAAGCTGTATAGATGTGTAAATGCCTTTAGGCAATCTAAGCACAATGAGAGCCTTTTAGGGGACTTTCAGATTGGGAACGTTTAGAGTGTTCAATTACCGACAACGTTCATTCCCCCTACTCAATCCCCCACAGTTTAATGTACACACGCTATTTTTCCAATCCGTTTTGGAGACACTTATATACATTCGTCACCGGAAACACATAGCAAAGACAGTAGAAGAAGAAAAGATGAAAGCTCTTGTGTCATTAGCCTGCGACTGCTCATCGAAATTTACAATTGTCTGTACATAATAACGTTGATTATATAAAAAAATTGGACCTAATATTTATAGAGTTATAGCTCTCTTCCACCATTCATCTCTATGGACAAAATGAGAGCTAACCACGGGAAGTGATGTGTGATATCAGACTAAACATCCACAAAATAATCACGTACATATGTTTATTCAGAGTTCAGCTGACTGTCGGCTGGTCTTTTTAACTTCATCTGCTGCGGTTATATTCTAGCAAGGTCTAAACTTTCTTAAAAACATCTTGTTTTACAAATGTGCCCTCTAGTGGTGAAATATTGCATATAGTTTTCGGGTCACTTAAGCTTTTTATTCTCTATGTGAGGCTGTTAGGCTAGTTTTGGGAGGTCACAAAAGATATTAGAAGGTGCAGTACACTATATTTAACCCACTATCCTCCCTATAAAGCAGTCTGCCTTCTGTATTCCTTCAAGCGTTCAATTGGAAGCTTTACCACTTTGCCTTAAAAATAATTCAATTGTGTCTAATCAAGTAAGTTAACTTAGAACTTTTTTGTCATTCATCGTTTGAATTTACGTGCACTGACATATATACTCCCAGGACATCTGCAGAAGGGTTCATTGTGGAACTTAGCTGCATGAATTTGTAGCTCGTAGTTCCCTTATACAGAAGTTTCAATTACTCATCCAGTCAACATGCTTGGGATGGACATGTTTACCATGGACTGAGGAGTCATATTCTTAATAACATTCATCATTAAGTTGCATTAATAGGTGAAACTGGTTGCTGACAACATGAGCGAACATGTAGATGTGTAACTTCCTCCTCCACACTGGCTGTTTATATGTTCCCTGCATTGTGCTGAGACAGTGAGAACACAGTGTTCAACCACAAACCTTTCAAGAGCATTTAGGAAATGGCTTTTCTGTTGTGTCAGGTTCATTTGTTAAAATCTTGTTTTCATCAGTTCCTAAAATATCCTAAAACTCTTTTTACCTGATTAAAAGCAATGGGTTTTATGTTTTGTACTATAATTTGTTAAAGAGAGTCAATCAAATATATATAAAATATATATAAATATATATAAATTATTTCATTATGCAAAAGGTCCATTTCATTGTCCACATTGCGTCAACTGTCTAACTCATTTTGAAGAGACAGTCAGTCAGTTAAACAGGGATCAGGTTCTCAGGAGATACTGTTGTTCCCTGTTATGTAACACTGTTGTTTTCACAGGTATATCACACAGGGATTTATGTTAGTAAGCCACTGTCAGCTCATTTTAAGAGTTAAAAACTATTTTACAATGACATCAGTTTACTTCATAGCCAGCCAAAATTTCTTATATGTAATCTTTGAAAAAATTTTTAATTTGTGATAATATTCTGTCATATATTTGAAGAACTTATTTTAAAAAGAAACCTCGGGTGTAAATTGCGCATTCCCAGGGGTTTCAACAGAATTGTGGCTTATTTGGGTGTGTGTAGAACCACCCAATAAAGGTAAAAATCCTTTCGGTTTTATATCATAAACTTCCTTCTTAACCTGGGACGTCCTCTGGTTGCTTTGTTTGTGACAACACAAACCTAAGACCCTGACCTTTTAGGCATGTCCAGTATCAGCCCTGTTCTGGTCATCTTTGGTGGTAAGTCCACCATTTTTCCTGGCAGAGGATGTCCATTTTGTCTGTTAATTTATGGCTTGTGTTTTTGTATGGTGATAAGAGGAAAATATGAGCAATCACTTACTCACAAAAAATTATTATCCAGTTCACAACAATGAAACTGCTGGTCTGATTAGCTGAATATTGAGACCATTTAAAAGCTAGATTCCAAAACAAGTAATTTTAAGCAGACAAAGAAAAAATCTCACAGATTTTTGAAGTAAATCCCAAGGATTAAATAAACTTGTGAGGATTGGACATCAGATGTTACCTATGCACTCTGTATTTTCTTGTGGTCTGGTGGTTAAGGAAATAGACTTGCGATCAGAAGGTTAACGATTCTATCCCCAGATCCACCGAGTTGGTGTGTGACAAAACACTTGCTCTCCCATCTTCAACTTGAGCAAGGTACCAGTTTCCCGACTGCTCCCTGGGCGCCGCAGTCATGGCTGCCCACTGCTCCAGGAGTGTATTCACATCGTGTTTGTTCACTGATGTATGTGTACACTGGGATGGGTTACATGCAGAGCACAAATTCCGGGTATGGGTCACTCCATATCGGGTCAATTGATCACTTTCTCTTCACTTTCTTTTAATTAAAGTTGGGTGACCTTGGAAAAAGTATTTGGAAAATGTTAGCTGAATATTTTTCCAAAGTTATGAGAATACTTCCAAGAATGTCATTTAAATAAATCTTGTCATTATATCTGATTAATCTTTAAATTGATTTGATTAATGCATACTTACTTGTTTCGTTACAGAGAAAGCCTTACAGTTTTACGCTTTCTTGAGTTTGTATTATATGGAATTTTTGTGTGTATATTTTTTTTAATTGCATGCAATGTATATTTATAATGATTTAAATAGAGTAAATGAATTGTATTTTTTATATTTGTATTCAGAATTTTTAACTTTGTTTAATTGATGTAATAGAAGAATACTCTGTCTTGCAGTTCTGAAAAATAAGTAGTCTAAAGGGAAAAGATGAACTGTAAAGTTTTCCATCACATAACAGTTTTTAAGGCTGTTTTTGGTTATTAACAGTGAATCACATGCTCTAGCTTGAGGGCAAGATAAAGGTCGGTGAGAGTAGATAGAGAGCATCATGCCAGGAAGCATCTACCCTATTAGTAAATGTAACAAAATTATTCTGCCTGATTAAGAAGCAGGTAAAGATCAGCACAGGACTGTTACTTGAAACAGCAAGATTACATTAGGTGCAGCTAACCTTGCTCTTCAACCACCTGAAGAGAAACGTTCTGTGAATTATTATTCTTTTAAGTAACTTTGACGCAAGTGTTAATCAGTTGTCTACTGTCTGGGTTTCTGGGCTGCCAGAAAAATGCAAAGATAACTTAAAATTACTATATTTATCTCTTTATCGTTTCTATCTAATTATCTTTAAATGATAAAACATGTTCTATCATGCTTGTAAAGACTGAATTAAAATTAGTCTATGGTAAATTATCACCGTGCTAACATGTTGCTTTTTGTGTTTCACATTAACTTTATGTTGATTTGCAATAGAAATCAAACTTGTTGAAATGTTTTGCTTCAAATTCCAAAATTTTCTCTAATATAAATTAACGATATATGTTCTAGTTGTAAAATATAGCTAAACTAAATGAAACGTTGCTAATTTACAATTACAATGCTGCAGTATTATTTGTAGATTAATGTTCATTATCAAGGGCTATTTACAATTCATAGTTTTGTTCTAAATAAAAAGGCTTCTTGACATACATTCTATCAGATTCATTATTGTGACCATTGTGTGTGTTTTCTCTTGTGTTTCGTCATTATCTTCCTTATTATATTCTCACTTGTTTATTGTGTAGTATGCTTTCTTCATTGTATTATTGAGTTTGTCTATATAGCTTACTAGCCCGATTAATTTGGCCAAAACTCCATTTCCCATCATTTCCATGTACATGGATATAGGTCACTTCCCTGCTCTTCCATGTCTGGTCACTGTTTTCCTTGAAGAAAGGAAAATAGATACAAACCTGTTCCATTGTAGCCTTCTTCTGTATCTTCTGTGTTCCTGACACTCAAGCCAAACTGAGATCTATGCGGTTTGGCGGTTTGGCCTATTGGCTACATGTAAGCACAACCCCAACTCATCAAACAAAAACGTTGATAGACTGATAAAAGTAAAAGGTTAGGAATATACCGTCCTCTGATGGACTACCATATATTACTGAAGTCTTAATGAGAGAAAAATTGAGTGTTAGTTAATGTGATTTTTTACAAGAGAAAAGGTCTATCAGGAATGCTCAATATAGTGAAAGTTGTTACAGCTTTATGTGAAAAATCTATGTTTGTAAGTAGGCTACAAAAACAGTATGTTATTCTACAAGCATTCAGATAAAAGTAAAAATAACTGAGTAAATGGAGGCGTACCAAATCTCTGAGATCTGAAGTTGACTTCGTTAAAATTCCCAAAATAAACATGGAGTAGACCAATGAGAGTGCCTTGAAGATCTTTTGATACAGTAGCTCTTAATGATCAACTACAAATCACAGGCCGCACGTTTAAATCTGATGACATAATACTGGCAGGATCATAACTGCACAGTTCAAAAACACACCAAGAATGTGTAAAGTATGCATTTATGTTCCAATTAATTAAAAGTTCAAGTGCTAAATATTTGGTTTGGTTAATATTAATTTATAAAAAATTACAACATTTTTAAGTAAACCTGCCTTTACTTTGAGACGAGCTAGATACTAGCAAAATAACTCTAAATTCATAACATGTGGAGAACAATTTGTTGAATTAAATCTGTATGTTCTTTTCATTATAATGTAGTACTTCATGCTTATCGTTTTACAAAAGTTCTCTAGCAGTAGTCTAGCTCTCCTTTAAGTGAAGTTAAGCCCTGATCACATGTTAGTCATGAGATGGTTCGTCATTTCATTATTGCAGGGTTTGTGTGAACTTCCCTCCCCTTGCAAGACACAAAGTAAACCTGCATACCACAGATTGCTCCAAAGAAGCAAAACTGAATACTGACGCTCAGCTTGTTCTTATCTGCATGCCATTGCTGATTTTCCAAAACTCCTTCTAATTCTTGATTCCCATGGGAGAGCTCATTCTGTGCAAGCATTTTTCCCATTTTTCCTGTCAGAGTTACAGATCCAGGATCAGCCTCTATGTCATTTATCAAGATTGTGCTATTATAAAGAAAACCCTTCCGTGAGCTTCCTCTGTTTATTTACTTAACAGCTTTCACTTCCTACTTTCAATGAGCACTGTGATTGTATTCAGTAATGTGACATTAAAATAAACATTCTACTCAATACACCTGAAGGGAAGTGATTCACATAGAGAGGAACTTTTTGAAATGATCCGAGGCAAATCACTTGGATGTCTGATAACCATTTAAATTAATTTAGAAGATGTTTACTTTCTATTATAGGATACATATTACCTATGATACATTTCCTTGCTTTTTTTTTCTTCAATCAAGACTTGTTCAAGAAATTAAACAGAGCACCTTAAAGCAATACAAATGGTTAAGGACCAACTTAACAGAGTTTAAACCCGGTTTTTATTTGGGTTAAAATATTGCTAAGAAAAGATTTCTAGCTGGTTGCAGACTAGCAGAGTATGTGAGTGAAGTGGACTGGAAAGATTTTGCTCGTTGACTTTTTACTTCATGCCAACTCCAATCTCACTCTCCACTCCATAATTCCAAAAATAGAGTGTTTTTTAAATAATTATTCGTTTTTATCGTTACTGGTCAATTCCCTCAGTTTTTTGAGGGAGAAAGGGCTTTGATATTTTCTGTCAGCAGACATCAGATAGACCACTTCAGGGTCCTGAACAAGATTCTTGTGTGTGTGTTCGAAATAAAGCATAGTTTTGTTTTGCATTCATTGTTAGACTTAGCATAGTAGTGTATTTGATGGAGTGAAAGATGAGGGCTCTCAGTGAGAGCAGAAACCACACCACTAAACCCCCTCCTAGCTTCGGACAGTTCTCTGGCTGATCATACTCTGACCTCAGTGAGGCTACATGATTGCCCAGCATTGTTACATAAGTCAGTGGGGAAAAAAACAGTACTCAGACAAGTGCTCTATCTGATTATAAACTACTTTGGGCACCAAAGTATTTCTGTCTTCAAAATCTTCAAGTTTAAAGATGTAACGATTTACCTGCAAACATATAGAAACCTTACACATAGATACCCATGAAACACCACATTGTAAAACAATTAGTAAAACATTGAATGGAGCCAAAAAAAATCCTTATAATACAATTTAAAATGAAAAAATTCCAATGAAAATGTTGGGTGAGCCAATCACCAAAATTGGTTTTTGGAGACCAGTTTTAACATGTTCACACCACCATAACTATCGCAGCACTTTTTAAAAGCATTGTATTTCTTGAAAATATTCACATAACTCTATGTCATTGGTCAGGCTTCAAATGTATTGAATTTATAATGTTCCAATGGTTTAAGACAAACAAAATCATATCCTGTCATGTGTGCATGTACAAAAACCACAATAACAATAACAGAGCTATCAGTTATGGGAAAGCCACGTGAAAGCTTGTTTGTGTGTTCTGTGTCTGCGTCGAGCTCACTGATTAGGCCCCTGAGGAGAAGAATCGGTCGACTCTAGACTAAATACATGGCATGAGACAAACATAAGCAAGGGCATTATGCTGCTCGTTATCTCAGGCTTACTCATTCATCTCATTGTCCATCTGGAATTAGAATTTAAGATGTTCAGATTAAATATTGGTACGAATTTTGAAAGAAAAAATATATTTTTTGGTATTTTTAAGATGTTTATTTTAAGAAAACTTTTTACATAGAATGAACACGCGTCATTGAAAGAGGAAAAGTAAATTAATTACAAACCATATGCTGCAAAATTGTATTGGTACTAGTTTTTGTTTTCACACTGAAGAGTGTCAAAACTCAAAGCATTCTATCAACTGCATTATAATTAGGCTCTTCTTGCACCAATGCATCTACTGCATGTGTTTCCTGCCTTTTTTGGAGTCAGGTCTGAGGGAGTTGGTCTTTCACAGACAATAGATGGATTGTAGCATTATTCTGGGGCTGATAGTTTGATGGTTTGGAGACATTCTCGGAAATACATGTAAGTTTTTTGTATATGTGTTGGTTATTGGGGAAGAACAGTGGGACAGATAGGAAGAGCTAAAAGAAACTTTTTTGTTTATTCATCATTAATGCGCAGAGAATTAAGACCTGTGACTTGTGAAGGAACTTGTAAAATTGTTAGTCAGCGTTTGTAATTTGATGCAACTTTTAGTTAGGACAGAAAAATTTGTTTAGGGCTGTTTAGTCACATTTTGTCACATAGCTATTAAAATAGTAAAATAATACATGGCTGGGTCATTTACCATGTTAATGAGCCACTTTTTTACCAAATCATGCCTCCAATGAGGGATCTCCTCCCATTAATTGCCTCATTAGTCATACACTAAGAATTCTGGGTTGTAGGGTGCATGAACCCTGTGCTGATGCCGGCTTTGCCAAAGACTAAGGGTGCCTAGGAGCCACTGACAAACACACTTCAAAGAGTAAAATTGGCGTTTGGGACACTCTAAGTACTTAAGAACTTTGCAAGCATGCACAAATCAAGTACACGAGTCTGTGTCAAATTAAATAATTGGGACAGAGCCTAAAAATAGAGGCGCTGTATGAGTTATAGGAGATCTGCATTGAAAAGTGCCTCCTCGATATTTAGCACGAAAGTTCTGCTGTGTTTTAAACAATATGCACAAATTATTATGCAGTATTTTCAGGCTGCTCTTACTTAATACTTAAAGATGTTTCTGTTTAGTGTTTACTTTTACTATTAAGGGAATCTACATGTTTTGAGCCAGGTTCACGTCTGCAGTGAGAAAAGTAGCGAGAGTCTTGCACTCTGGGGTCAGAATTCCAAGATTCCTTTTTCTATTGCTTATGTCAAGTAACTATTAATATAGTTTTATTTAATTTAAGCAAAAATATTTGTCTTTTAAATAATGTTTGTGTCATTAATTATAGTCTAAAAAGGGCTGGAATGTTTTTTTGGTTGGACTTAATGTGGTAATTATGCAAATTAGGCAAAGATGTCTAATAGGGATGTTTTGCAACTTTTAGAGCATTCAATAGTGACTTTTCTTACTGAGGAGTTGGCTACACTGGTGCAATCTGCAATTCACACAGCTGCTATTCCATGATGACTTTATTTAGAGGATGAAACTTTATCCCATTGATTGTGAAAAGTCCTGTGAGTAAGAGCAGGGGAATGATTGGCTTGGTATAGTATTGTATATTGGAGGTCTGACATGAATGAGAGTTTACTGCACTGTTCAAATAAGTCAAAGCTGTTTAATAATAGAAATATGAAAGCTCTCTCCATTCCAACTAATGCATTTGATGCAGCAATTTTACATGTATAGGGAGACTGCTCTTTGGTTTGGTTTTACCTTTTTAAATACAGAATGTTCACATTGAAAACCAACCACATCCCACCTGTTGACTATTCTTTGCTGGTTACTATCATCAGAACAATTAAGAGCTTGTTTTGCATTCGTTGTGTGACACACATTTCATGTTGGTGCTGGTAATAATGTTTTGCAAAACTCCAGTGAAATGTAGATATATTGGGTGAAAAAGATTGTAAACGGATTATTAAGCTATTTAAAATGAAACATGGTTTCAATTGTTTCATTAAGTGTCACATGCAGTCACATGTTTGAGCACTGATGATCACAATCAAGCTCTTTCCAGCCATGCTCTTTCTCAGGACATACATGTGCACCATTGGAAAACCCACATGTGTGCATTTCTAGCAATCCAACTGAGCTCTCGGCATGTTTTGATCTTTTGACACAAGAAACCTTACACACGATCTTTAAATGACAAACAACTCTTTAGTAATGCAAGTGTGTATGTCAGCACAGCTGTTAAATTTGCTTATGTAACAATTAGCTTTTAATCTATTTTTAAGTTTTCTACTTAAAAGTGAACCACTTACATGTGACTTGTTACTTAAATTTCTCTGCTTGTTTCCCTTATCAATGATTGAATTTGTTGAGACAGCTTGTTTAATGCAAAACATGCAAGAAGGTCTTCACTTCCTGTTTAAAACATGAAACCCTTACTTTGCTCTTGTGGTAGAATCAGATTTCACACAATGTCATTAGGGAGAGAAGTGCAAATAGATACAAAGATCATATAAATGACAAAAAAATTAATAAATAAAACAAAAATCATATTTATCTGCTGATGGATTTGTGCAAAATATGCCGATCATGTTTTTATCAAAAAAATATATTTTTGATGACCAAAGCATATATATATATATATATATATATATATATATATATATATATATATATATATATATATATATATATATATATATATATATATATATATATATAAACCCCTCTAACTCCAACTATATATCTAAGCAAGTAGAAACCAGATGCAAAAAAAAGAAAAAGAATAAATGCTCTGCTCAAATGTCAAAAGTTTTTTCACATCAAATTGAAGTCAGAAATGAACAGAGCAATGGAGTTCTCCTTAAAAGGGGAGAGTGATATCGTTTATTTTACACAGAGCTTTCTGAGTCAAACCTCATCAGCCATCTACAGCTCTGGCATGAGTGTACAGCGTGATCACTGCATGCTAAACCCAGCTGGCCAGTCAGGACAAGCGTGTTCTCGCTCAACCACCAATCAGAGTTCAGAGACATTTTGGCTGTTGTGGAAACTGACTGTGCTCTAAGGTTAGGGAAGTTCGTTTTTTTCAGCCTCAGACCAGGGAGGAATGGTGTGGGAGGAGTAGAAACTGCCACTTTAGAACACAGGAAGTGTGCGAGTAAGGAAACAGAGCATTTAGAGGAATCTTTAAGTTTTCCCATGTCTATGAGAGTCAGCTGTTTAAATTCTCTGACAATGTCAGTTCTAGTACAATAAAATAAGATAAATGGGTGAATATGTTCTGGGTATTATAATCAAGATGCCATGTAATGCACAAAATGTCTTTATTTCATTACTAAATTTGTAAAGGTAGGTATAAATGTTCTGTAACTAAGAGGGCAAAAATAATGTTCTTTTACATCAAGTTTTGTTTTAAAAAGCATGTGTAATAAAGTTTAGTTTTGATAATTACAAATCAAGTGTAAAGCTATTTCAAGTTTATTTGTTGTAACCAATGAAAATGTTCACATTTTCAGCTTCCACTCCCACTTTAGACTAAATCCTCGGACTTGGGAGGGATTAATTATTAGTCTTCTTAGGTTATGAGTAGACTTAAGGCCTCTACACACCTATCTGAATATTTGGTGTAAAGTTTTGAACATGCCTTGAAAACCATGACACCACACTACTGTCCAAATAATTAGTCTGATCAATGAAAGCTGGATCTTGAGTGCGATATTAAAGAGCAGCTGGATGGTGCTCTCACTTATATCTCACAGCAGAAAACCATGCCAAAGAACAATGTGATGAAGAGCAGAGGAAAAGATCTCGAAAGAGGAGAATGTGAACATTCAGAAGCTTGTCTTGGTGTTCGATCATCAAGAGTTGTTCCGCAAAACCCTCAAAGATTATAAAGCAGCCATGAGTGTGGCTGTTGTCCCCTGAGCCGTGATGGAAAGTTTTGTTCATTTTGGGGCTTTGTTCTTTTGACTCTTGTTCATTTAAAAGAATGATTCATTTAAACGATTGATTTATATAGTATGGGGAAAATCAACTAGCAACTATTACAAGACCCAAAAATAGAGCAACATCACAATTGACCAATCGTTGAGAATTTTGATTCAACAGTCAGTGAATTACGTGTACTAATGGTTATTAAAAAAAACAGTACAACAAGTCAAATCGTATATTTACAAACTCCTGGTGGAAAACAACATTAGTCTTCCATTATTTGTTGATTTCAAGTCATGAGTTACAATCCAAACTGTTCAAAAGCTTTGATACTTAAGTAAAAGAATCAATACACATTACTTAGTTAATGTAATGTATTTAACGTAATGTTATAAGTAATTAGTTTTTCAGTGTTCTAAACTCGAAATAGATAATGCACGTGCGAAGAACACATGTGCCAAAACATAAAAGAAAACAAAACATAAAATCCTTTGAATACAGACAAACATTGAGACCAAGCTATTGTGTTATCATGCTCACTTACAATCTCAAACATTTGGGAATCCTTCATTAAATGGGAATTGTAAATAGAACCTGACCTTCTTACTTGTACTAACTGTTCTCTGATGGTGAAAATACTGGGAAATCATGAGCATGCCTCTGATGAATGAAACTCAAATGAGCACGCAGATCAGCCAATGAGAATTTTCATGATTGTATATTCAGCCTATCAAAAGAAGCCACCATCATGATAGGAAACCAGCCAGGAAAAATGTTCTCATCCTGGAATTTCAAAACTTAGCTCAATTAGTGATTCAGAGAGGGACTTTTGTCAAAAAATATTATCAATTCTCTGAAAGATCTTTTCAGACGAATGAAACTGAAACTGAAATGTTGTAACCACCAGCAGCAGAAGGTTAATGAAAAAATATGTTTTTCTCTGTTCAAATAGGTTGCCCTTTTCACCTCTGTTCCTAGAAATCCGGGCACAAATTTGAACAGCGATGCCAGGTTGATTCTTCCAAGTACACAAAGAGGTTTGGCAAAGCGGTGCTGTTTGAGTTGAATGGGAATGCCTTGTGTGTCTTGGGTATGCTGGGAAATTTCCTAGGTTTCAATGAATCATCTACTTTAGCTCTAAAAAAGCACAAAACTTTTGAAATCTTTTAGATATGTATGGGTTGGTCTGCTTAAACGGATTATATAAATGACTTATTTGTTCAATTTCATGCCTTAAGAATTTCTCCCATCTAGCTTTGTTAAATCCAGCAGCTTTCCTTTTAAATAAGTGGTGTCGTTATTATTCAAGCGTGTTTTTTTTTTCGGTTCTTTCTTTGCAGAATCTTTCAGTTCTTAACTTTATAAACTTCAAATGCCGTATTTCAGTTTTAATGTTAGTGCAACTTGCTGTTTTTACAGTATAGACATTTTTTAAAACTAGACCATTTTTAAAAAATGCTTCTCAGGTCAAATACTAAGAATGAACATAACAACCAACAAATAATTCTAAATTGAACAGCAAGTGTTTGAAAACCCTTATCTTAGATTCAGTGACTTCAGTTACAAGTAATCGCATTTGTGTGAACATGATAGATATCTCCATATTTTTTACAATATTCACCTTTCCATGATGTAACTCACTTATGCTACTTTGCATCTTGATTGGTGTTACATTATATTTCCTGTCTGTAAAAGGTTCTCCCTAGGAGCATACCTGTTTCGAGCTCAATCCATACATCTTTATCTTGGCTTTCTTCCCTTTTGGGGTCGCCACAGCGGAATGAACCACCAACTCTCTGGCATATGTTTTACGCGGCGGATGCCCTTCCAGCCACAACCCATCGCTGGGAAACATTCACACAAACACTCATTCACACTCATACGCTATGGACAATTGTTTTTTCTCAATTCACTTATACCGCATGTCTTTGGACTTGTGGGGAAACCGGAGCATCCGAAGAAAACCCACGCGATCACGGGGAGAACATGCAAACTCCACACAGAAATGCCAACTGACCCAGCCGAGGCTCGAACCAGCAACCTTCTTGCTGTGAAACGACCGTGCTACCCATACTTTAATGTTAATTGCTTTGATTAATGTCAAATTGAACTTTCCCTTTGTGTTTTAGCTTTAAACGGAAACCATTCCTTCATTACATTTAATTTGTTTTTCTGTGCAGACAGAAGCTGTTCTGATTAATTAGTTTTCTCTCTACTGGAAGGTTTAGTTTTAGCTCACAGTTCAAAACTACTGGAGATGCATTATTAACTCTGTGTGGAGGTCTAGTTCAGTAATAAGATGCTCTCTCTGGTTTGATGTTACATTATGACGTACGAAGAAGTTCAAGGCCAATGGCAGTCAGGGACGAATACACTCCCACTGAATTATACTGTGGACACACATTATAAGAGTACGTAATTATCCCAATAACAGTAAAAAGTTGGAAAAAAACCTTTTAAAATATTTTTCTCAATATAATTACTGCTTAACAACAAAAAGGAGGATTGCAAGCAAAAAGGAAGATTATTAACGTAAAATAAAAACCCAAAATATCAATGTTTTTTGAAAATCCCCATGAAGCATTTATTCCAATTTTAAGGTGTTGTTGGATGTAGTTTTCTGTTTTATTGAGCTCTTTAGCTCAACTAAAAAGGAATTAGAACAACTGAGATAAAAGTGTCTCGTATTTAGGATTCAAACTAACATCAGTCCATTCATCTTCTTGTTGGCTTTATCCCTTTCTGGGTCGCCACAGCAGAATGAACCATCAACTCGTTTGGCATATGTTTTATGCAACGGATGCTCTTTCTGCCGCAACTGAAACATTTACAAACACAGACATTCATACTATGGACAATTCACTTGTACCACATGTCTTAGTACTCGGGGGGAACCGGAGCATTCGGAGTAAACCCATGCGATCACGGGGAGAACATCCAAACTCCACAGAGAAATGGCAACAGACCCAGCCAAGGCTCGAATCAGCAACCTTTTTGCTCTGAGACGACCGTGCTACCCACTGCACCACCGTGATGCCCCAAACTAACATTTAAGTAAACTTTTTTTGAAAACTGTTAAGTGTGTCATAGTTCTACTTGAGATAAGAGAAAAGCAAGACAAAAATAATCTTGTGAGCAAACATTGTAAATAGTCTTTTTATTTTTGTTGGTTGGTTAAAATTTCAGGTTTGTGTTTTTTGTCATTTATTTTTAAATTCACAACTGAGAGCAAATAAATGTAATAAGTTAACATTATCACTGACTGAAAAATCTTTTAATCAGGATAAAGTACGGAAATGTACATTTATTGAACTCACAAAAACACAAGTAAACTAATGAAATTCTTGATTCAAAACTAGTCAATAATATGACTGAATGGGTAAATGTAAAATACACATTATTATTAAACCCCTTGATGACATGATGAATGGCACATGCAGTTGGCAACACAGAAGACACAAAAGAGCAGATGAGGTAGTGCTATTTATTATTACTCAGTTCATCTAAAGTAACAAACACTGCATATGATTAAAAAGAAAGGCTCCTCATCACCAATACATTAATAAACTGAAAGTTACCCCTCCAGGGTATGGAACCAAATATATGTCAGTCCTTCCTCCTCCAGCTTGGAAGAGGCAAACAAGGCAATTCTTCCTAACCTTCTTTGACTAGACTGACCTTGAAGGGAAGCATTAATAGGAAAAATTAGATAAGAGAAAGACAATATATTACTAGTTTACTATGTTTAATTAATTAGCCTCAACAGGGAGGCTGACCAATTAGAAAGCATCAAGGAATTAGATTAAGTACTGAGGAGGCAGGTAAAATAACAAGCAACACACCAATACTGTAATTAACTAGAGCCCTGAAAGAGTGTTTTATGAGGACATTCACTAAATAGGAGTGTGTTAATGATGATTGATTATTACACCTAGCCTTGTCTCCTATCTGGATAGTCAATAATTGCACTACATGGTGGCCACGTTCGAAACATAATTTATTAATAAATATATTATGTTACATTGCTAATTTTGTTTGTTTGTTTGAAAACAGCTGTTTTAAAAAGGCAAATGTCTATTTTCTTACATACATCTTTCTGCAACAACAAATATATATATATACATATTATATATACATATATAAATATACTTATGCGGTTTAAAACAGTTGTTTATTGTAACAAAGCTGATAAACAGAGGAAAAAAAAACAGCTGATCCACTAGTACTGGACTGGAAAATGACATGAGTTTCCATTACAGTAGACAATGGAGCACTACCTTTGGCCCATGTGGCCCAGTGCCAGGCTTGCATAATGCAACATCAAGACGGCAATGCCAAGCACTCACTGGCACTAAAGCTCCACACCTTCCAATTAATTCTGCACTGCTATTTTAAACATTTATAGGGAACTTCTAAGGGAAACAATTTAGTAAACAGTTCACAGGTACTTAGGAACATTGGTGGAACTCTGTTTTTTTTTTCATTTGATTTCAAATAGGCTATAATAAATACATCATAATAATTTCTTCAATACGCTCAAAAACTTACCACCAAATAAAATTTTAAAAAGTTTGTATTTGTAGTGAAATCTTAAGGTTTTCTCCAATATCTGCTAAGTAGCTGTTTTTTATTCAAGATGTCCTCTGCTATACTGGGAAAAAGCAGCCATTCCGTAATGTGAACGAAACAACTTGACCTCGACCAAAATGTTTACCAATCCGTTAACGGCAGCTTACTGTTTGACAAGATGCAGTTAGAACTAGAGCAAAGGTGAGAGGAAGAGAACAGTTTCCTGCCAGGTACATGTGACATCCTGATTTGTTTTTATACATAAGGGGTTGTCTGCACAGCAAGCAAAGGCTTCACATGATTTAGTGTCTGGATTAAATAATCAAAACTCTTGTTGTTTTTGGTGTTGTATTACACACAATCATAATCTAACTCAATTTTAAATTGCTAAAAGAACATCATCATTGAAAAGTTCAATTGATCAGACATTTATAATTAAAATTAAACTCCTGACCACCCAAAACAAAACAAAAAATATCAATAACTTGATTCAGAACCAGAATGCAGTGATATACTCTGTGGAACAGAGGCTTGTGCATTAAAAGTATTTACCCTGAGAGAAGATGTAGTACATTTGTGTGATCAACCATGGCACTGTTTATAGTACTAAACAGCTATAAAATAAACCTGATGCCAATTAGGAGATGCCCAGCTAAGACTTGATTGCCAAACAATCTTAATCTTTAATGACAGCATGTATTAACCACTGAGAACATAGTTTTCAGCACTCAGCTAAAGTTATCCTTCAGCTGCAAAGGAAACCTTATGAGACAAGCATAGTTAGCGAATTAAAGCATAATAAACATACTGTCCAAGAGAGGACTCTGAGGTCAAGGGGGTGATAGAAACCAGAAGACCCCCCATTAAAAAGTACTGGGGACAGGGAGGTGGCAGAATGGGCCAATTTAATGTCCGTGAAATGCTATAGACAGATATTTAATTTAATTTCATCAAAAAGCTTAATTTGCTGAGCTGCCCATGCTAATTTCTTTACCTGTTACTCCTGAGATAAGTCTGACATCACTACATGAGAAATCAGTCTGATATATAAAGTTGGCTGGCTTTTATTTAATTTGATATTATTATAGCTACATGTAATCCTTTAAAAAAAAGATGTCATTGTTCAGTTTTCATCACTGTTATACATTCTCCTTTTCAACAATAATTCCAATTATTAGCTCATTTGTAATGAGCACATTCTGTAAGATGTTATGCCATTTTTCTTTGAATCATAGACTGGGATTAAGTAGACAGTCATAGACAAGTCTTTCCATTGCAATCCAATGTTATATGGGTTAGCACTCTCACGCTAACATACATTTAGCCACACACACTAAGCCTTTTAATGAGGTGCATTGGCTGATATACAGCCTGATCTCAACCCTACAGTGATAACATTCTCTGTGGAAGTTCGTGCTTGTTTGTGAGAGTTGTTTGCGAGAGGAGAATTCAAGGAAAGGGAGGTCTACTTTCCAGCATCTGTCGACTCCATGAATAACAATTTCCATGATGGGAAGTGGATAGAGCAATAGTGCTGGTGTAGTGAAAGTGAAAGAATGAGAAAATCCACCGGTTCACACAACGATTGTATTCCCCTAAATTTCCCAGCGATTTAGTGGTTGGTCGTCGCGTTTGAGAAAACATCCTGTCGGGTTGGGCCATAACTCATCATGGTGGATTGTTGGCTGCCTCTCAGTGCTTCTTTTCCAAGAACTGATTATGACACTAGAGAAAATCCTTCTGAATATATCTCTACTGTGTGTTTACCATGTGTGCCCCCGCTACAGCACTTATCAGCAGTGAGGTATAATATTAGCTGGCCTAAAATACAGAGAGGAATGTGGTCAAATGTTCACATAATAATTTGTTTCTTAGATACACTTATTAAATATATATTTAAAGATAAACATAGATGATAGATAAATGTAATGTTAGAACAGAGGCTAAGATGTTCATGAATATCTGATTGCAGCCCTTTCTTCAGAGTCAAAATCCTCAGCTGTACTTTAAAAATGGCAGTAGGCCCATGAAATAAATCTTTAAAAATAGATGCATAGGTCTGATTTTGTTCACTAATGAAGCAAACACTATTGCTCCTCTTGAGGAGGAGGATTAGTGATTTCAACAAAAACAACTGCTAATGAACACTTTACACAAGTATTGGACATAATGAGAGAAATAGAGATAAAGAGATTATTTTCATCCAGTGGATTTACAAGCAATGTTTAGGAATATTGCTCTGGTGACCAGTCTTAACAAACAAGTCAAGTTGTTTTCAACTTTGGCAACATTTTAAGATGCTGTATGCAATCGTTGGCATCAAATGTTGACTTTATTTAGAAAAGCTTTTTTAGAAATATCACATACCTTTATTCTGTCTTTGTTTAAGTTAGCATTTAAAGTATTGTCCAATTTAACTTGACTTAATCATTGTGAAATACAGTGTCTATTTCTGTAATTTTTTCATTAAATTTATTCAGATTTGTTTATAACACACTTAAAACACAACAAAGTTGAAGCAACTGCTCACAGAGAAAAAAACATTTAAAAAACCGCATGAAAAATATTTAAAAATGGTTATATGAGGCAGATCTAGATTAAAATTTAAATTTATGTTAACTCTGAAGATATATTGAGTTTCAAAGTTTTTTATATATATAAAACCAAAAGTAAATATTATTTTTAAAACACACCTTATAGTACCTAAATCAAATAATTCAAAATTATAAATAACAAAATTTAGATAAAAATGTTGGATAGAACCCTTGAAATAAAAATGCTTTAGTTGAAGATATGAATGTATATGAAAAATCTGAAAAAATGTGATGATGAAGTAAAAAAAACAAACAGATTTTATAGGCTCATTCAGGTGGTTTCATTTAGAGGGCTTTAAATATAATATTTACTGTCTCAAGAATATATTTACTGGCAGCCAAAGTTTGACCTCTGTTTATAAATATATCAACTGAAATAGCTTTAAAGTCGTTACATTTTTTGGAATGTTCTAGATGCACGTATCACCGGCCAAATATACTAAAGTAGAAGTTACATTTATACAAATTAATAGTAAACTGGGTGGAATCTGTGCATTGGAATTAATTAATTAAATTCAACCACTTCATCAAAACAAATAAAAAAGCAGATGCCAAACTTGATAGAAATCATATTTTATGAGCTTATGCTAAAATCTGTTTAGCTCATTCTGAAGTATCATTTACAGAAACAACAATAAGTCCAATAGCAAATCTATCACTATTCATTAATGTAATGCTCTTAAAATTCAAAACGCCTCTTTCATGTTTAACTAAACGCAGAAATCATGAATCTTTAGTGTCAGAAAGGTCGTTCTTGAGTGTATGGTGCAGGTCTCCAAGCACGTAGCACTTGCACATTATGGTCTTGAGGTCATTTCACAGTTGTGCTTCTATGTAATAACTCCAAGAATTTCCCTCTGGGCGCATGTCTGAAAGAAATTCAGGTTTCAGCAGCTCTGACTCGAGGGCAAGACTAGCCTGCTCGCCTGGTCATCTTGAACCGCTAACCCATGTTTTTGAAATTCAGTATGACGCAAGCTATAAAATCAGATCTGCTTCCTGATAGGCCATTGGCAGTAAAGTCACTTTTGGTGTGTGGAGAACCTGTTAGAAAGCTTCATCTGAATGACACGTTGTTTGTGCGCTCAACAATGTACTCAACGTATACAGTCCGTCATCATCAAAACAGTGCCAATATTTCCACTGGCAGGGCTTGCATTATTAACACGTGGCACTCCCTTTAACACTTGAGTGGTTTGGGCAGCTGGTCATTACAATAAATGAAAACAACTTCCCTGGCATTAAACAAATAAATTAACTTAAAACATTGTTTAACATTAAAAAAAGTTTTTGGTATTGATCTTGAAAGTGAGTTACAATTTTACTAAATGCTTTTGAGGGAATCTCAACTCAATCTTCAGTTTTACTTTTTTCCTTTTCAGGGCAGACAAATTTGATGCCCAGCATCAGGAGCTATTTGTTAAATAAGAAGATTGTTCTATTGGTCTAGTGGCTTGTTTATTTTGTTTATACCCAATTCAAAACTAGTTCCCATATATCACATACTGCACATTCAAAAATATTTTTTCATTCATCATCTGAATCCATTTGAATTGTGTTGCAATGCAGATTTGTGAGCTATGGCTAGTTTAAAAAAAGGAATAATGGTTTTAAAGCAGCAATTCAAACAACTTCTTTCCTCTTTGCCAATGTAACAAGTGTGTTGACTTTTCAACATCAAACCCAGTCATTGGCTGATGACACATGCAAGTAATAAATAAAATAGAGTGTGTTTTAGTCAACTGGCTTCTCATAAGATAAAAGCTGAAAAGGTACACTTATTAAAATATTTTCAAAAGTCAAACCAACCAGGACGTTGTAAAGATAAAACCGTGAAGGGGATTTAATAGACTTGTGGGAGGACTTGACAAAACAGGAAAAGAGAGAGCGAATGAGGGCAAGAAGGAACAGACTCTTGAAGTAAGTGCTTTCCACCAGATAAACAGTTTTACTCTTATCACATATCACTCTGCTGAGGCAGGACACGTCTCAACTGATGTTTCATGCGCACAAGAGAGGGAGCCGCTCCAAAAATGACGTAAATGATTTCAACCATCTTCAACTCCACACGACCACCACATAAAGCATGTTCAGCAAAAAGTAGCAAACAAAAAAAAATATATGAAAATCTTAAAATTTATACTGATGATCCCACTTTTGTAAAAATACAAAATGAGTTAAAATAAAAGAGAAAGGCAACTAGACTGTATGTAGAAAGTGTTTAGATCCAGAACATCTGAGCAGTCTTCGATCGCCATTTTATTAGCACTCATTATGAGCTATGTGACATATCTGGAAGATCTACATATGATCTCTGGGGTCTGTTGTGTTAGTGGCTAAGATTGTCTTCTATAAAACTACAGTTTACATGGTTTAAAGTGTAACACAGGGGCAAATCTAGAATCCGAGCTTTAGAGGTGCTCAGTCCATATTTAAACCATTACACAGAGCTGTGCTCTTAATTTGGTATTCAACAAAGTTATGCAAATTTTCCCATCAACAGGTTTCAGAAAAGTCCTGGATAATGGCCTGCTGATTAATTTCAGAATTTTCTGGTCCAATTCTTTAGTTTGGTGCCAAAAAATAGTTAAAAGGCTCAAATTCAGCTCTTAATTTTGAAGCATTTTCTTGGTAAATAATGTGGGTCTTTAAGAATTTCTGAAAGAGATATTTTGAGGTTGTTTTGGTTCAATGTTTACATTTAAAGCATTCTATTGTGGAGTTATTTGATTCCCTCGTTTTATAAAAAGTGTAACATTTGCTGGTCTTCTATGATTTTTTTTCGTTGTAAAAAGGCTAAAGGCTGATAAGGTTTAAAGCTATAGCACCATATGGCAACAACCCCTGGTGTAACCAACCCATTTCAAAATAGATGCATCTGACAAATGTCTTTTGAGGATAGACACAAAGTAGTAGAGATACTATTCTATGTAGATGAACATAATTAATAATTATAATATTAATATTAATAATTGATTTGATGGTTTATGATGTTTTTTTTTTTTTATCAGGACCTCCATGTTTGAGAACGGGGCCAAAATTAATTGGTCTTTAGTCTGGTCAGATCATCACAACACTGGCACAAGGCTGTTGTCTGTCTTTGATTGTCTGGTGTTAGCTTTGAATAAATACCTTTAATTTCATGTATCTCAACTTTTCCAAGATACCTACGAGACATTGCTTTGAAATCCCCAAACTCCCCTAAACCAATCGCTCCTCATCTCAAATGTGATAGCTCCAGTTAATTGGCTACAAACCAGTTCAAATAAATTAGTTGAAAGTGGTTTGAAAGTGATAAACCTGAGATTACTGCTGATTTGTTAAATAAAGACTTGTTGAAAGGGCCAGTCGAGGACGAACACAATCTTTTAAATAAAATGTAAAGACATATTTTGTTTTCAGATTCATTGTCTTTCCATTTAACAAGAGCATTCTTGAAAGCATGTGGCAGCCATAATTTTTAACAATTTTTGAAAGGACACTGACTGGAGAATTCTATACTACGGTAAACATGATAAACACGATTGTTGTTATATATCCATGTGAAGAAATCAATATAAAATCCTCCATTAGAAATGTCTTGAAGTAGTTTGAAATGAGTATTCCTTCATGCGAAGGTTCAGTATTTACTTTCAGTTTGTGAGTTATTAACCTTCAAAATGAAAATAGCGACGCATGGACACCTTGTGATCTTATTCAACTCAATATATCCTAAAGTGAGTTTAGTACAGTGCTTAAAAATCCTTTATTGAGATCCAGGTCAATAACTTATTTATCAAGCATCTCTTAATGTAATTGCCATGTCCCGTTTACATGTAAAAGCAATGATGACTGAATTCTGATCTACGTTAATTAAAGTCAGCTGATATCAAGTTATTAGTTAGAACAACAAAACATGGACATAAGATATTTTGAACATTTTATTAAAAGAATTCTTTTACAAAAACCACTTAAATAGATACAAAACTATACAAAACTTGTAACAGTAATTTTACACTTGATATCAAAACAAAACACACACAAAAGTTCAGGAAGCTTTTCATGAGTGAAATGTTGATCCAAATGTCTTCAGGAAGAGTGGAGTTTCTGGTCTCACAAATCAAAGTGCTCAGGGCATAAAATCCAAACAACCCCCGTTTTGGCACTTGGGGTGTTATATGTTCCCTTTTTGGCATAATATTCAAGTCCAAAGAGGACGTCATGTCCTCATATTAGCGCTTATTGAGGACAAAATTCAAAGTCTTCCCTAAAGCATGCAAATCCTGATCTCTAAGTTTTGGAAGACAAAAGGAAACATGAAAGAAAACTCCCTGCGAGTACTTATATAGCAACTTGCATCAATAAAAGTGCTTTCAAAAGAAAAACTAAAGATCCTCAACACTGATAAATTTTCAACTTACAGTTTCTCAACAATAGTGATTCACAAAAATCCTTAACATTTAAGCAAACACACCATATAGGCTTATGAAGTCATTTTAACCTCAAGAGCAAATATCTTGAAGAATGTTTCCAGAAATAAAATCTCCATCCCCAAAACAATACTCTGGAATGACAATGAAAACACTGAAACTAAATGAACATCATCTTGGGGACTACCGGAAAGTTCATGACCACCAACTGGAAAAGTATACCTGTGCTTAAATAGGTACTTGCACCTCAGCAGTAATCTCATATTTGGTAAAAGCAGCTCACAATAGTGAAACACAGCATACCAGACAGCGTGTGTGCCCTCTTTCAGGCCCCAGAACGACATCAGTAAATCGACAAACATTCGATGTATAATATAAACGGCTGTCAGCGATCAAGGCACTGGAGAGCTTGGACCCCTCTCCTGATCTTCGACTAGCTCATCTTTCACCGGCCTCTTGAGCCCGGAACTCATCTTCACTTTCACACATTCACTTCCCTATGATCTGCATTGTGAAGCTGGAAGAGCTTAAATTCGAAAGAGCCCTTTTATAACGGGTAACAGTTCCTGTGCTCTACAAGTCCGTTTCAGCAGACAGGAAGCATGCGGGCGTTTCCGTTGTACTCTTCCTCCACCTATACAAAAGAGCAGAAAATGAAGACATTTTAATGTTGGCACACATTTAAGAACACCAGCAGCAACACATTCCAAAACAGATTAGATCTGTAATTTTTTCAGGAAACTTTTTGTTTGAAAAATGATCCCAGCTTGCATCACAATACTTTCAGGCCACCACAAGAATATTTTCACATTTTATGAAAATAGCTAGCATCTTTAGCACCAGTCATGAAGGTGATACCATACAGAAGAAAGAATTTGAGAAAGAATTTCAGCGTAACTAACTGAATCTAATCTTCCAAGTGTTTTGTGAAAATAAAATGGTTATTCACCTCAGAATAAGATGGGAGGGGTGGGAAATGGAAATGTGGAGGGTTCATGAAGATAGGACTATCTCCACCATCATAGTCATCCAGTAAAGGAGTGAGAGGTTGCTCCAGGCCGCAGTCACGGGCCACATTGCAGTAGCTTGGTGGAGCGGATGTGGGCATTCTCAGAGACACCCAGCTGTTTGATGGTGTGCCGACTGAACCATTCTGGCTGCTCATGCTGTTGGTGCGGCTACCGAAGCCATTGTAGGGAACTGTCCCGATGACCAGAGGAAGCTCCAGAATCAACTTCTCACTGCCTGGGATGTGCATGTAGATCTGTATTTGAATAAACAAAAAGTTTAGCATCTGCTTTAAAAATATAGCAAATAATAGTTTAAAAAACTGAATATTCACCATCAGTGCATATTCCACTCGAAGGATGTCACAACTTAAGATGGAGGGTTTGATTTTGGGCACACGGATGCTCTTTCCCTGCCAGGCATCACACATCCCAGAGATAATATGGTTGCCTCTCACTGAAGACAGCTTTTGCTGTGAAACTTTGGTTCGCCCATTGGCTTGGTAGGTTTGCTTTGCAACAATAGCTGCTTTGGGTACCACGATGCGAGAGCATGTGTTCTCAAATTTGGCATCAATGCAGATTTCTTCTCCCTCGCAGAAGCCACGTCTGTCAATCTTGGCGTTTAGAGAAACCTGGCCATCAGGGATGAACATGCAGGTCACTTTCTTCTCCTTCATGCCTCCAGTGGGGGACTGTTGGTGGATGGAAAAAATGTTTAGATTTAAGTTTACAAAAAAAAGTTGTATCTAGTCACTCCTGCACCATTCGGCTTTCTGAAGCAGAGCTGTAACTGAACCATGCAGGCTTGGAATGTAAGAATTACATAGAAGTTTGAACCTCACCAGCAAGTCTGGAGTGTTGACATCCAATGGTTCTTCAACTTCAAAGTGTCTCTTGCACTCCAGGGCAGGCTGTGAGGGTCGTTCCATCAGGGCCTTCACGTAGTACTGAACAAACCCAAACTTGCCCTTGTAGGATGACACAAGCTGCCTGTAGCAAAAGACCATTTTGTTTAAACAAATATATATGAATGCAATTGAAATTATTAATAATACGTAGTTTCTCAATTTAAATGCTTACCCTTGAGGAGGAAGCTCAAACCCAAATGAATATTCATATTTATTTCCGGGGCGGAGAATGACTGAACCATCTGTGTCTGCACGGAGAAAAACAATAACAATTATAAACAGAGATATAAAAATTCAAGAAGCTAATCTGTTTAGCTTCACATTAATTTTTCAGTTAAGTCCTTGGGTCTATATATATATATATTTTTTTTTTTTGCCAGAAAACCAGGTACATTTAAAGTAAATGACAATACAACTACTATTACCTGACAACGTTGACTTAAAAATGTTATAAAAATAAATGTATGTTTATTTTAATTTAGCTTATAGCATTATACTGACACCATGTATTAATTTTAATAACATGTTAAACTTTTACTGCTCTTAACTGCACTGTCACATTAAACCATTGAGCACCAACACACTGAAGAAGTTTTGGCTTAACACCAGCATAACAAAAGTTTAAAAACTTATAACTCACCAGAGGGATGGTCATCGAGCAGGACAGCATCCTCATATCTCAAATAATCAACTTCTTCTCGGCATCTCTGCTTGCCTTTAGCATATTCCACCTTCGCACATCCGATTCCCAGCACCTTCATGACCGCCACTTTGGTCACCTCAGACACCTCCACCAAGATCTTCCCAGCCACTTTATCTCCACTGCAGAAAAAGGTCTTGGAAGGATCGTTGAAAACGATCTCAAAAACCTTGACTCGTTTTGCCATGGCCACCATGATGATGGTTTACAAGAGTCCAATCTGAAAAAGTTGTGTCTTAGAAAAAGAATTGTCCAATCTAAAAACAAATATTCAGTAGTCCTTCACAGGTGCATCCAATATACATCCAAACCTAATTAAAGCTATTAATTGCTGTTGAAAGGTTGTGGTTTATGCAATTCACTCACTCCCGACTCGCATATCTAAAGTGGAGGCTTTGAGCACGCTGAGCTAGGCTAGGGTTTTATACTCAGACCCTTATGCTAGTGAGTCAGTAGGCTTGTTTACCACTTCAGCTGCTCATGTGGAAGCGGTATGCTCAGCATGGCTCAGCGCGTGTACAGTGGCACGATTGGTCGAAATGGGGTGTTTGTGTCGTCACTGACCAATCAGCGACTAGAAGTGGCGCGTGGACACCTCGTGGCTGCGATCGCTGAGCGAGTGTACAGCAGATGCTTGAAGGGAGGAGGCGAACGAGGCGGAGAGAAACTTGCGGCTAGACGCTGTAACAAAGGAGCGGGATGTTCCAAGTACATGAGCAACAATCTGAAGAACCAATGAGAAATTCTGCCTAAAAACTAAATGTGTATTACGTGCACCGATTGGATGTGAATGCGCTGAAGACAAGAACACTCAGTTCTGAGAGGAGAAAGGGGGATTAAGACAGCATTGCCCTTTTTACCTGAGACAACTGGGTCAATTTCTCATTATAATTTAGCTCTTGATTTAGTTTACTCAATTTTGGGGTTTAGACTTAAATGTAAAGATGTTGGACATTTCAAGCTAAAACTTTGATGAAACATTTGTTTTATATGTATCTACACATACTCATCTTTGTGCCTCAGAACCATTGCATTGAGTTTTTAGGTAAAAAAATTAGGACCATATTCTTTTGACCCTAGATGGGACACAAACTGACAGAGAAATTAATTGAAACACTGGTGCTTTTATCTTAGCCTTTAATTAGAGTTTTATCAACTCCTACATTGAGAAAAATGTAATTCTTCTCAATAGGTTTATTAAATGATGAACGTAAAAATTGATAATGGGTGGATTTTCTGTGTGCAAACAAACCAAACCCAGCAGGTGGCGTGTTGAAAGCATGTCAGTGGGAGGAACATGCCTTGTTTTGCAGAATACAACCATTTGAGGTGATTGAAAGACATTGTTTGCGATAAATACTACCCCCTTCGAAGGTTTTTATGGATACAGTGATAGTCTAAGGGGTCAAATATTTATTATAAATGAATTAAAATGGTTATAATATGGCATATTTAAGAAGTGAAGAGTAAAAATAAATGTACACGCTGCGTTTGAAGATCTGGTGAGGAAGGTTACATTAAGGCTCTTTGTTATGTTCAACTACTGCATAGGCGTTTACAGGCCTTGATCTCATGATTATATATAAAACTATGCTATACAGATGCTGTTGTTAATTTCTACCACAATTTTTAAACTGTTCTGATACTGGATTGTAAAAAAGGTAAAGGAGAAAGACTATAGAATAGTCATATTTAATCACCTTAAGTGTAGTCTCTCATGTGCCCCGAACAGTTTAGTTCATTCTGAAGATTTCTGATCATCATGTTTGTCTTTCAAAGTCTGCACTAATGTCATCCTGTTATCAACAGATCCCTGACAAGAGAACACTATTAATTAGTGTACAAAGTATATCCACCAAGTTCATTGAGTAAAACAAGATTTTTAAAAACACATTAGTTGTGTTACATTATAATCTTCTTTCTTTCTTAATAGAGATGGTACTATCTTGTTTTGAACGGATTTCTTGTTATTTCAAACCTTCATAAATTCCTAATTTTGTCAAGGTTTTGAACTTAAAGTTACTACCTGGCTAGACACATGATTCACAAGTAGATCAAGCGACTTAAAATAAGCCATACACTTTTTAAGATTCTTGGTTATGCCCAATCACCATTTTGTGTTTGACGAAAATACAATTAGGTACAGTTAAATAATGCAAAACCTTTAAACTTTAGAATTTTTGGAGGATTAATATTCTTCACATATCTTAACATGCTGTTCAGTACATGTATAAGACATCTAAGGAAAAAAAGGAATACAGATTATTTTTTTTGTCCCTAAAATCAATGAGTAACTGCTTCCCTCTGCTGGTCATACTTTGTAAAGTCATTTAACGCGCAATGGGAACCTGATAATAATAGTGAAAATAATTATACTAAAGAATATTTATCATTGTTTTTTTTTCCTCTATATATTTTTTCAGTTTTCGTTTTTTAATTTAAATTAAAAAAGTTGAATTGATAGAATACTTGTTGTCATTAGCAGTTTTGGTACAGCAACTTTAGAATTAAATCGAATTAAATTAAGAAAAATACAGAAAACAAAATCCCACGAGCTAATGTCATTAGACGTTTACAATTTTATTTTAGGAAACTTTGTAGTTTATTTGAAAAACTTCCGGGTGAAAAGTCAGTTAAAAGTCACTGAAAATGGCGGCTCCCTTGGAGTTGTTCTGCTGGAAAGGCGACTATGGTTTACCTTCAGTAGATGTCGACTGTTTAACCGTATTGGTAAGTTAATTTGAATGATTAGACACTTGAATGATTAGAAATTATAGTTCTCCGTTGTGGTCGCTGTCATGACTGTGTTGTATTTAATCTCGGTGTCAGAAGAGGGCAGGTGACGTACGACACGCCTTGCTGATGCTGTGTGAAAATCCCCAAAGTCAATGTGAAAAATTCACAAATCAAAGTGAATATATATATATATATATATATATATATATATATATATATATATATATATATATATATATATATATATATATATATATATATATATATATATATATATATGTTTAAAGTACTCACTGTTTATTATGACAGAAAATTATGATTTTATGGTTGATTAATAAAGAAATGCAATAAAATCTATTAAATACATTTTACGTAAAACATTACAAATGTCATGCCTAGTTATAGCTCATAAGGACAAGGAAGTGTGCATTTAAACCAGTAGTAAAACTAACAATGATAAAAATGTTACAATTACAAAAATCAATAATATAAATGTATGTTTCAACTTGATGAATGAAAATCCTAGATCAAAAAGCAAAAAGTATTCATTTTGCATTATATATTAAGTTGGATGATTGATTGTTATTTGATACTTGGACTATATTTAACTTATCTAAAGAAAATATTACATCCAATATAATATATTACATCCAATGTTATGTCTTGCTTTTTTCATTTTTTTAAAGAAAGAATCAGTCTTGGAGGTTAAGTGGATGCTGATCCCATCTGTCTGTTCAGTTCTCTTCATGCTGAGCACAACTGATGGTATTTTGATCTAGTATAATAAAGAAATGCAATAAAATCTATTAAATACATTTTACGTAAAACATTACAAATGTCATGTCTAGTTATAGCTCATAAGGACAAGGAAGTGTGCATTTAAACCAGTAGTAAAACTAACAATGATAAAAATGTTACAATTACAAAAATCAATAATATAAATGTATGTTTTAACTTGATGAATGAAAATCCTAGATCAAAAAGTATTCATTTTGCATTATATATTAAGTTGGATGATTGATTGTTATTTGATACTTGGACTATATTTAACTTATCTAAAGAAAATATTACATCCAATATAATATATTACATCCAATGTTATGTCTTGCTTTTTTCATTTTTTTAAAGAAAGAATCAGTCTTGGAGGTTAAGTGGATGCTGATCCCATCTGTCTGTTCAGTTCTCTTCATGCTGAGCACAACTGATGGTATTTTGATCTAGTATAATAAAGAAATGCAATAAAATCTATTAAATACATTTTACGTAAAACATTACAAATGTCATGTCTAGTTATAGCTCATAAGGACAAGGAAGTGTGCATTTAAACCAGTAGTAAAACTAACAATGATAAAAATGTTACAATTACAAAAATCAATAATATAAATGTATGTTTTAACTTGATGAATGAAAATCCTAGATCAAAAAGCAAAAAGTATTCATTTTGCATTATATATTAAGTTGGATGATTGATTGTTATTTGATACTTGGACTATATTTAACTTATCTAAAGAAAATATTACATCCAATATAATATATTACATCCAATGTTATGTCTTGCTTTTTTCATTTTTTTAAAGAAAGAATCAGTCTTGGAGGTTAAGTGGATGCTGATCCCATCTGTCTGTTCAGTTCTCTTCATGCTGAGCACAACTGATGGTATTTTGATCTAGTATAATAAAGAAATGCAATAAAATCTATTAAATACATTTTACGTAAAACATTACAAATGTCATGTCTAGTTATAGCTCATAAGGACAAGGAAGTGTGCATTTAAACCAGTAGTAAAACTAACAATGATAAAAATGTTACAATTACAAAAATCAATAATATAAATGTATGTTTTAACTTGATGAATGAAAATCCTAGATCAAAAAGCAAAAAGTATTCATTTTGCATTATATATTAAGTTGGATGATTGATTGTTATTTGATACTTGGACTATATTTAACTTATCTAAAGAAAATATTACATCCAATATAATATATTACATCCAATGTTATGTCTTGCTTTTTTCATTTTTTTAAAGAAAGAATCAGTCCCATCTGATCCCATCTGTCTGTTCAGTTCTCTTCATGCTGAGCACAACTGATGGTATTTTGATCTAGTATAATTGAATGTAGTTGTTTTTGGAAAGTCTGGATGTAAGAGGGACCGGATTACAGTATCTGCAGTGTGACACAGCTGTCTAAACAGCCTGTTGTTTGTGGAAGTGAAGGGAAGCGACTCCCCAAACACAAAAACAAACAATACCAACAGTTTGTTGTAAATGACCTCAGGAATGCAAGCAAATCTTTTGGGAGTTCTTCAGAACTCTTTAAAACAGTTTCAGAGAACTATTAATTTAAATTGTGTTGCAAGTAATTTTAGTTATGAATTAGGTAGCGACAAGCATGCAGTGTATCTGTTTTAGGCCCTTGGCCAGCATGGGCCCCCCAAGCATATATGAAATGACTATTAACTCCTGAACTTACGTACACTTTTAATAAAGGTGCCTCAGTTGTAATCGATTGGAAGTGGATTATATTCAAGTTTCAGCTATTTTTACAGCTGAAAACGAGCAGTTCATGTGAAACCTTTACAAGACCCTGAACACGAGTGCCTTTGGGTTTAAGAGGGGGACCTTCCCTGCTTGACCTTGAGAGCAGCACTGCTGCATAAAACCTTCATTCATGTTTTTCTAACATCGTCTGCACGTTTGAGACCAGTACCACATGGATAAATGGGCCAGCTGGCTCGTGTGAGACTAAAACAACACAACTTTTATTTTAACAGCACCCAGACTCTTCTCAAGTTTCCAACAGTGCTTGCAGACATTTAACAAAGTCTTTATACGTTGTTTCTTGAACCATATTTAAATTGATTCATTGTGTTCTGTTTTTTAAAAGACAAGACAAACACCATAAAGTTATTTGGCTTTCCATAAACAAAGAAAAGATGCTACCTTGATTTGAACCCTACTACAGTACATGCCTTCTCTGCAGTAGCCAATAGCCACAAACCACACTGGAATTTGAGCTACTGTTTGATCCTCTTTAATGGCACGTTTATGGCACGTTTATGGCTTTTCAGAAAAGTCTCGGGTGTCATGATTTTCCTTCTCCAGACTATTAAGAATGTGGTTTATAAATTCTGCTGAGTTATGATCTTTGATTCACTTACTCATTTTTGATGGGGCGCCACTGACCTCCAATATCAAACATCAGAACCTACTAGTTGAGTAAGTTATGTCAGCAAATTGTTGGATGGAACCATGTATATTAATACAAACTTGGGTAAATCTCAAATAGATCTTACCTTGGTATATGGTTTTACTGTGAATAATAATAATTTAAAAATTGACTGAGTCTCAGTAAGGCTTAGACAGCATCACCAAACTGTTGTGCCTGAACCGCAAAAGTTTTTGCCTAAACCGTTCAGCAACTGAATACCAAATAACAACGACTGAATTAATAGGCATAAAAAATGAATGAATGACTTCTTGTGGAGTTTATGCTTACATTGCTAGCTATATGAACAATATTATGACATAGTCCGAGGGCTTGCTTGTTTTTTTTTTGCCTCTGGTCATGCAATCCATTTTGACAGGCAGCTTAGATTATGACCGAAGCTGTTGAGCCACAGCCAATGCAGGGACGGGATTGACGTTGGTAGCATTGTCACAAGTTATGGCTGAACGTTTTTTTTTCAACAAGTTTTCATTCTTGAAGTTTCCATATTATCACCTGTGTCTAATCTCAGGAAAATGTCAATGATCAGTCAAATTGAACAATATTAGGATATAAATCTACATTAGCTACATTAGATCTATATAGACCAGGGTTCCCTGCTGTAGTATGCAAACTACTCTAGCTTCAGCCAATCAGAGGACCCTAATTAGTGCCACAGTTGTGTTCCATGTTTGGTAAACCAAAATTGTGCAGGGCTTCGGCCCTCCAAGACCAGGTTTGGAGACCCCTGATAAAGAGTCAATGTTTAAAAAGGAAATAAAAATAGTACACCTAAACTTTAGGTGTTCTACTACTGTTATGAAATGCCACTGGTTTTGTCTGATTTAAATGTCAAGGCTAAGCTATATGTTAAAGTCTAAAAGTGGCATCACCAGAATCGGAAAGCATCTGAACAGATTCCAAAAACAGTATAAATCTTGTGGAAGAATGACTAATGCAGAAAAGGAATTTTTGAATTTGTAAATTAATTACTCAAAGTAAAGTAATTACTCAAACAGGTGAGTAAACACAAGCAGTTCGGTGAGCGATTATAGCTGGCCCTAGACTCTTGAACAAACTTCCATTAGAAATGAGAACTACTATCGGCTCATCACTTTTTAAAAGCAGGCTTAAAAACCCATCTTTTCAGAGAGGCATTTGGTTCATGATCTTGTGCGGACACAGAGGCTGGTGTATTTATGTATTATTTTAACCTTTTTGGTGCCTGCTATCTTTACGTTTGTGTTTTAAATGAGTTTTTTATCCTTTTTTTTTTTACTAAAAGGAATTGTTTGAACCTTTTTGTTACCTGTTCCCTTTAAAATGTGTTTTACATTAGTTTTTTGTATTCATGGAAAGCACTTTTGGCTGTCAAGTTATGTATAAGTGCTATACAAATAAAGTTTTGATTGATTGATACAATATTGATTCTGAACATCAGTCTTGACATTGTTTTGAATAAAAACACATTTATCTATTTTCTTTGATATCTGCAGTCATCCATACACTACTGTCTGGTTGGCCAACATTTTAGCAACCCTAATGTAAATGCATCCATTAATGAGTTAGACCACAGGTAAAGTAAATAAAATATTTAAATCTCAACAAAATTTAAATTACAATTTTAGCCAGCCAATTGAAGAGGCACTAGTGGTTTAAGATGCAGGCCAGCAAAATCATTCCTGGAGGGCTTCAGCCCCTGAGGGTTCTAAATCTACTTTAATACATATATAAGCATCTCCAAAACAACCAAGAAGATCTTAGTTAGTGAGTCATTTTTGCCATTTGATTTCTACTACATATCATGTGTATGGGTGTCTCCTTTTAACACACTATGTGTAAATCATGTGAACGATCTTATTCACACTTGTTAAGAGCAGCCGTTCTAGTAATTCTCGCCAACATTTTTTCATATGCAATGCAATTCAACACATCGAATAGTGTGCATACAATGTAGTGTACATGCAAGTATGGAAATTTGGATGTTTGGTTTACTCCAGCTTATTTTTTCTATTGCTTCCAGGCATACGCCAAGTTTTCTGGGGCTCCGCTCAAAGTTCACAAAATTACCAACCCTTGGAGAAGCCCAACAGGTGAGTTTAGCATACACTACCAAAAGCAGTCTTCTTGTCTAACTTTTCAATACAACTGAGGGATTTTTAAAAATTATTATTTTAGTGAAATTCAACCTAAAATAGTGCTTTATTAATAGTGTTGGCTACTTGAGTGACAACATATGAAATTGTTGAGTAGACCGTCGTAAGTTACAGCTTTGCCTCTTGCCCCAACACAACTTTTTACATCTTTTCAACTATCTGAAAGTGAAGCTCTAACTAATGGAAACGGCAAGTTTACACTTCAAATATAGCTAAAATAATACCATGATTAATTTAATGGACTATTTAAATTCATATTTTGTTATGGCCCATGGAACCAATCATGATTATTTAGATAGCCCATTGCAAAAGCTCAGTCTCTGTTGATCTTCAATGACATCTGCAGGACTGTTAACAATCCCTCATCTGCAGACCTAATGTCTTGTTCAGAGCAGGAATTGAAAAACATGTGGGAGGTTTCTCAATGAACCCTTGAAATGTTCTACTCATTACGTCAACTGTCTAACTTTATGTCTAAATTCTGGTTGCCGCCATTACTGGTTTCCAGGATTCTCCCGGGTATATTGTTACACAAAAAAACAAGAGCTTTATAATAAAAATCTAACTACATCTTCTGCAACATTAATGAAAGAAACATTAACTCTTGTACGTTCTTTGCCAGCTTTTGGGAACCTTTATGAATGAAGATATTTGAAGGGTTTCCAGTAACGATTTCTTGATTTGAAGATGTATATTTGTATCTCCTTCTACCCACGTTCAGCTACATTCATTATTTTTAGCCTGAAAAAAGCAGTCCAAATATACTTAGGATGCAATTTATTATAGGTAGTATATTGGATTCTGAACCATTTGCAAGGATCAAATTGGGCCAGAGCAAATTATCTATTTAGTTGGCCAAACATCAATTGAGCTTTAGGGTGAAAGTCTATTTGACTCCACATTTTAAGCAACTACTTCCTAGTGAGTGTGACTGTTAGTGTGAGTGTTTCATCCCTCTTCAAACAGGTACTCTGCCTGCTCTGAAAACGGGGGAGGAAGGAAACATATCCCAGCCCAGCAAAATCATCATTCATCTCCGGAAACAGGTGAAAGTACCCCTCTCTACCCTCAGAGGTTTATGACCTTTGGGGCCCAAATGTGCTTCTCTCCCCCTCAAACACACAGGCAACCCCTTTCTCTCATTAGATGAGGGTTAAACTCTTAAACTCCTCTAGCTTTAAATCAAGATCTTCATTCTCAAACAAACAGGTGAAAGATTTGTCAATGACCTCATTCAAAGCCTTTGAGATGACTTTGAGGATGTTGGCACTGTGTTTTTGCTTTCAATAGGAAGTTGCTGCACAAAACTGTATTTACAAAATGAATAAAAATGATTATACCAAAATAAACAAAATACAATGAATAGACATTAAAATGCACACAACAATAACACACAGAGGACCAAATGACACATGAGAGTTAAAGAGTAAAAATGGGTTTTAAAATGAGACTTAAAACATTCTACTGTAGGGGCCATTTTAAAAGGGGAGGCTGTGTGTATTTCACAGTTCCTGAACAAAAGTTGCCCTGTCTCCCCAAAGTCCACCAGCTGGAGCAAAGTCTCTGACCTCAGGTTATATGTTGATTTATATATCTGAAATTACAGTAAAATCTTAAAATTTACCCTATAGCGTACCAGTCAGCAGTGCATGGATGCTAAGAGTCAACCCACCTCCCTGCGGTGTTCTTAACACAAGCTCTAAACCCAAACTCTGACACCCCCTTACAAGAACATCTGGGCACACCATGCCCCCTCATTCCACACTCCACCTAAACCTAAAAGTTGCTTATTTAACCATTAAAATGAATATTAAACACTTCAAACCACAGCAGAAATGCCCAGATACTGGCCCAAACAAGAAAAGAAGTCATCTAGCCTCTTAAGCATTTTCCTAATTTAGAAGTAGCTTGTACTAAAACTTTGGGAGTGAACGTTTTGACACTTACTGATTTGGCATTTAATCAAATGTCAGGCACTTTAAATTATTTAAAATGAAATAGCAAATATTTGTGTGGATATATTTTATTAATATATTTTAAAACTGTTTTACAATATGTAATAAATATAGATAATTTTGAGTGGTGTTCATGTTCATGCAGCACAATTTGATTTGATATCTGTTTCCTTGACCAAGCATAAACAGTGACATGTCACTGGCAGTTCATAGGAGTTTATAAAGGAGTTTATTCACCAAACTCGACTCTCTGACCTGTTGGGCTCTGACATGCACTTGTTTATTGTGACCATGACATCTACTTCACAAAAATGCACTGGAAAGCATGTGGTGGTTTTCCCGCTGACCTCATTAAGTATTAATGGCTCTTCTTACAGCCACAGAAAACCTCCTGTGATGAACATTACCTGTTGATATCTGTAGTATGATAACTTTCTTAAAAACTGCATCGCTCAAATGAAATATTTACCACTCTAACATCTTTATGTATAAAACACTTTTTCTAGTTATTATTCATTTTTATTAAAGAAACTAGTCTGGTAGTTGTGCTGCTCTTTAAAGTAGGGGTGTCAAACTGAATTTCTGGGGAGTTCCCCTAATTAAGGCATTTTTAAGCAATTTTTTTTGTTAACTAAAAAACAGCAAAAGTCATTGGCATTGCATTTAACACCCCTGCATTAAATAATTAGTTTTTGTTCTTTGAATTTTTTCATCAAAAGAGTTACTTCATTGATATGTCTCACATTTTCAGCCTCTGGCATCTCCTGAAAAGCAGCAGTGTGTAAGGTTTGAGTTTTTATAGCTTGTTAGTGGTTAGCTGAAAGCATGAAGAATGTGTCTACCCTTTCTTTCATGAAAAAATACTACATTTATTACTAAACACCTCCTTTTCTGGATACAAATAATGGAACAAGCACATAGTAATAAATACCACATATTTTCAATATTTACTATAACATTGGTGGTTTGATGCTTAAATGTTTTGTGTTGTAGAAGTACAACGCTGACTATGATTTATCAGCAAAGGAGGGTGCTGATACGCTTGCCTTTGTGTCTCTTCTGGAAGAGAAACTTCTCCCGGCACTGGTGAGAATCATAGTAAAACTAGTTATTTTAAGTTCCATTTATTTTTTAATCTTTAAATTCAAGAAAGGTAAATTAATTTATTCTCAGTGACCCCCCCAAACATTTTTCCATATGCCAGTTTGTGCTTTTTTATTTTGTTTTTTACTTCGTATACAGTGTAAACATCTGTCCAAACAGAAAACAAAGTATTTTTCATGCATGTTATGAACTACAAGAACACTTGGTTGATATTTTTTTCTTCTTCTTCTTCAAAATGTCTGTCATTGCTCCATAAATATGTTATATTTGAATGAATCTCCGGTCGGGTGTAACCTCTGGTGAGAAGTGCAAGCAGAAGGGATACATTTCTTCAAAAAGAAGTGTTGTAGAGATTCAGTTGTAATGCTAAAAATAAATTAATGCTAGCCTTATGTTAATGATTTGATCATTCATGCTAGCATTATGGTAGCCACCTACAAACACATGCTAGCATCATGCTAATAATCAGCTAATTCGTGCTAGCACTATGCTAATTTCCTGATAATTAATTTAGCACCATGCTAATTACTTGCTAACTCAGATTACCGTTTTGCTAATCACATGCTAATTAATTCTGGCATTATGTTCATCATTTGTCAATTCATGTTAGCATATTTTTCACATAATTCCACATTATTGCTTTCATGATTTTAATTTTTGATAACGTCATATTCATTAATGCTAATATCATTGTATGATGTCAATGCATTCTAGCGTCACAAAGTTTTTTTTCAGTGACTGATAGACACAAACACCCGACGCTTGGCTGTAAGGACTTGATCTAGCCACCATTCATTGTTCAACCTGTGAAAAAAAATTGTGTGCCAACCTTTAAAACACAAATTCCGTGACTCATCGGCTGCTGGTGTCATAATCCAAGGTTGATTCTTATTTAATTGAGACAAATGCACAATAGGATCATTAATGTTTTTAGAGACTGCAATCCCCTTGTATTTGTTGAGATTATTTGATGTACCACTGTTCAGCTTAGCTCTCGATAACTGTAGCTAAATGCAATACTGGGGTTTATAGGACATAAAAAGTAATAAGAATGTAAAATAAAATAAGAATCTTATTTGATTATTATTATTATTTTAAAAATACTTTGTACCCTGTAGTCTTGCATACTTTACTTCCCTTCTCTTGTCCTCTGAAAACATCTGCTATTTTGACTGATGTCCAGCACATCTTCTTTTCCACTTCACAATTGTAAAAGTTGGTATGTTCCTGGAAGTGCTTTAGAATTTTGAGTGTCTGTCTGAACCTTTCTGACCATGTAGGTGTACACGCTCTGGATAGACTCAAAAAACTATGTGGACGTTACACGGTGCTGGTATGCGGAACACATCTCCTTCCCTCTGAACTTCCTGCTGCCCAACCGAATCCATGGGCAGCAGCTGGAGAAGCTGAGATTGCTGAGGGGAGATGCAATGCTGGAGCCAGGAGAACAGCTGGAGAAAGAGGTGAGGGGCCAGGAGAGTTCACAACAGATGCTTTCCTTTTATGAAGGAAAAAAGAATGAATGGAGGGCATGTAATGCTAAAATAATCCATGCGTGATTGTTCAAGTTTTGGATAAGTTTGATATTTTTTTTAAAGGTACTTTATTATATTTAGGTTCATTTTATAATTATATAACCCCAAATTATAATGTTCCTCTTCTTCAGCTCTATCATGATGCATATGAATGCATGACTCTCCTCTCGCAGAGACTCGGCTCGCAAAAGTTCTTTTTTGGAGATTTGTGAGTTATGTTAATTCTTTCACTGCTCAAGTACATGATGGTTTGAAAGGAAATGTGTGTTGATGTTTGATGCTTCCAGCCCCTCGTCACTAGATGCTTATGTGTTTGGTCACCTGGCCCCGTTACTGAAAATGAAGCTGCCTAACGGAAAGCTCCAGCAACACCTCAGCTCTCTTAAGAACCTGGAGCAGTTCTGCAGCAATATCCTGCAGCTCTATTTCCCTTGCGATTCAAGAGGTGAACAAATATGAAGATGGTGTTTTCTGTTATGTTAGTTGCAATAACAATAATATAATGGACAAACAATCATGTTAATCATCATTTGTCTGTGGCCTGGTTTGAGCACAGGAAAGTCAACCATATTACCTCAAGCCTGGCTACACTTTAAAAATAATATTATTAAAATTGAAACTTAACTATTGCAACTTTCAACCTCTGAGCTTAATGCATCTCATGGAGGTTGCAAGGTATTTTTTAATTTCCATGAACTTGCAAAAATCTTTGAAAGATGAAAGTAACCGCCTAATTATAACGGCATGTTCACAACATGTAAACTTGAGTAAGTGCAGAGAAAGCTGAGCTGCTAATAGTGCAGTGCAGAGTGAGAACTTCAAGGACACGAGTGGAAGTTCATTTTTTTACTTTTTTGGATAAGCATAGGAGACATAAACATAAAACTCACAGTAAGACACATTATAAAGCTAAAGCACACTGAAAGATCTTTTGATTATTAAATTATCAGAATTTTGAATTTAGTTGAATTTTTTGTCTTATGCTAAATGACTAGCATTCGTTATAAAGTAATGATCTATCAAAGCTATTGAAATGCTTTTAAAAATTTGAACCTTGCTTTGAGAGGTTGTCTGAAGTCATAAAGGGACCTTGTAAATAGCATTCAGCTATTTTCAGACCTTTTTCTAACTAGCATATGAAACCTCGTTCTCATTTTTAGAGGCTCCAAATCGAAAGGTTCATGTTCACTCTGACAACAGTGACTTTGACAGTGAACCACATTTGCGGCGAAACCAGATCCTGTCTGTGCTGTTCGCTGTGGGAGCCATGCTGGGTTACGCCATCATCACCGGGATCGTCAAGATCAAGCATGAGCGGCCACGACTTAAGAACTCCAGTCATAATGAAAGTGAGGATGAAGAGGACGAGTGAAGTCTTGATCCCCAGCAATTCAAAGTGGAGTGGGACATACATTTACCTCAGTTTTAAAGATTGCCAGCATGCTCGACTGCGCTCTACTTGAATCTCTCACTTGGAGTAGCCTCACATGAGCCCCATATTGGTGCTTTTATTTAATTATGGTTAATATTTTATTCTGTTGTTGGTCTTTTCTTTGTCAGGGCTTACTCTGGCAAAACTTTTGACTTCATAACCAGGTCATTAAAATATATCAAACAATTTTACATCTCATTTGTCTGTGTGTGATTTTTTTTAAAATCTAAGTTTAATCTTAAGACTGCTCTTTGTGTTTGCCTTAAACAGTTAGTAAAAAACTAAGCTTAATTTGGAAGCAGAGTGTTAAATAAGCACAAAGGGCACATCTGTAGACACTATTTGTACAGAGAAAATGTATATTCTTTTCATTCATTCACAACATGGGAGCTCTTCGTCCTGTCACGAGAACTAGAGGTTAATAAATCACTGATTTTAGAGTTCTTTTGAGAATATCCTGAGTTTTGTGTTGTTGCATGCCAAACTTGATGGGGTTTATGGTCATTATGTGAGAAATTGCCTTCCGAGTGTGGTGTGTTTTGTTGGCCACAGAAGTTAACACAGAACAATTTTACTGAAGACGAAGTTGAAGTACACTAATATGATTTGAAAGTATTGAGAAATAATGAAACTTCAATTCTGACTTTTTTTTTAACCACAGGACAAGTTTAATTACTAAGCTACTGCTTTCATATCAGCATAACATAAATGATCTCAAAATGTTATTAAATATTTTTAGTTGTTTGTACATACAATAAATGTATATCTTTTCAAGTGCAAACTTGCAATTTTTTTTGTTTGTTTGATTTACATAACTTATTTACTAAACAGGGTTAATTAGCCAATATCTCTCCTTCCACCTCTTTGCCTTTAGGCAAAAAGAAAGTGACCACGTGAAAGTCTATAACATAGAAAAAATATTTGATGATTTTACTTTTTTGCATACCAATTTTTTTAATTGCGTGTTTAATAGCTTTTTAAATTTTGTTTCCTAGATTTTTATAAATTGATTACGGCATTTGATTTACTTATATATTTAGTTATGTATTTAGTGAGAGACTCGGATAAACGCTATTTCATATATATATATATATATATATATATATATATATATATATATATATATATATATATATATATATATATATATATATATATATATATATATATATTATTTAATTAAATTTTTATTTAATGATTTATCCCTTTACTTTGTAGAGAGAGAGAGAGTGAGAGTGTGTGGTTGAGAGATGATTGACAGGTCTCGTCATCAGTCCCCCAGCAGCAGAAACCGCGTCTTGGACTTCTGCTTCTCATTTGCGCGCAGTGCAGCGAGCCTCGTTGAACCGCGGGGCGAGCGGTCAGAGATCAGGACTCAGCCGCTGACAGAAGCCGGTCAGCAGGGCTGGGACATGTTAGGAAGAGTTTGGACCCGTTCAGTTGAAGAGAGGAATTTGCGACCACTGGATTTGATCTTTTTTTTTGAGGAACGTTGGACTGGCCTCGAGGATGGAGCTGAGGAAAATCGTGCCAAAGCTACTCGCGCTGTTTCTTTCGTTTGGCCATTTCTCCACCTCCTCGGAATTTAAAGGTTCGTTTCAATAGCCCTTCGATCGCATTACTCTATTCTGTTTGCGACTGTTCTTTACAGGCATTGTTTCCAGCGCATCAACGAAAAGTAGATGTTAGTCTATTCGGTTATAAAAAGTTTAGCAACAACTTTGAAACCGAGCTATTAACATCTACATTATATCTCTACTTTGTTTTTCAACCTGTTTTTTGTGCGGGCCATCTATCAAGCATCCATTAAAATTTTTATAGGACTTCTTTAGAAACTCAAGGTTATTTACGTTACTCCTCGAGTAAATTTAAATGCTCAGGGTTTTCTTGATTTAACAAACTTTTATTTGAACTCTGCACATTCTCTTAATTCCAACAATGCCGTCAGAACGATAAGAAAGGAAATAAATACAACTAAAATAAGCCTATGAAGAAAGACATTGAATACAATTCCAATATGTAAAGAAAAAAAACACTTCCGTATTTTAACAAAGCAAAGAAATTCACAAATACTCGATTGGTCTCTCGAGGAATAAACTTCAAGGATTTTGTACTTTCTTCTTAAATTCAGAGACTAAAGTTTCTGTTCCCATCGACCTGACACACCTCGTGCATACCTGAATTAAACAATTTCCCTAATGAAACATAAGAAAAGTAGGTTCCAGCAGTTTTCTTTACTATGATTTCCCTGAAAAGATTGTAATTTGATTTGTATTAATTAACAAAAGCATATTATTCTTTTTATATTACTCATTTATTACTCCACACACACGCACGCATGCACACACACACATAGTACATAAATACATTGGTATTTTCATATTCCATCTGTCATACTCATCACGTGTTGAGATGCTGAAACTGTGTCTGGAAAAGTTAACTTGATCTTCGGGAAGCCTACATTTTTTTCATTCATCTTCATTTCGGCTTTCACAGTGGAATGAACCGCCAACTCTCTGGCATATGTTTTACGCAGCGGATGCCCTTCCAGCCGCAACCCATCGCTGGGAAACATTCACACACACATTCACACTTTAACACTATGATCAATCGTTCTTATTCAATTCACTTATACCGCATGTCTTTGGACTTGTGGGGAAACCGGAGCACCCGGAGTAAACCCACGCGATCACAGGGAGAACATGCAAACTCCACACAGAAATGCCACCTGCTCCAGCCGAGCCTAGAACCATTGACCTTCTTGCTGTGAGACAACCGTGCTACCCACTGCGCCACCGTGACCCTCCCCTACATTTTTTTATTTTCATATTGTTACATATTTAATTTACTCAGATTATTGGGGTAAAAAAATAATAATGAGCGTATCAGATCACATAATCTCTTAATTGGCCAACAAACTTCAAAATGAAAGAAAAATAACATTGACTTCAAAATGTATTTAAAAGATGACAGCTTGCGCATTGAGCAATCTGTCTACAGAGCTAACCCTAACCCTCAGAGATATACACCAAGTATATTTCAGTGACAGCGTCACGGTGGCGCAGTGGGTAGCACGGTCGTCTCACAGCAAGAAGGTCGCTGGTTCTAGGCTCGGCTGGGGCAGGTGGCATTTCTGTGTGGAGTTTGCATGTTCTCCCCGTGATCGCGTGGGTTTTCTCCGGGTGCTCCGGTTTCCCCACAAGTCCAAAGACATGCGGAATAAGTGAATTGAATAAGAACAATTGCCCATAGTGTTAAAGTGTGAATGTGTGTGTGAATGTTTCCCAGCGATGGGTTGCGGCAGGGAAGGGCATCCGCTGCGTAAAACATATGCCAGTGAGTTGGCGGTTCATTCCGCTGTGGCGACCCCGAAAGGGAATAAAGCCGACATGAAGATGGATGGGATGGATATTTCAGTGACATTCAGTTGAAGCTAATTTTTTTTATCAGATAAAATAGACCGACATAAGAATAATAGTGTAATTAACTGATAATTCGTTCTAATTTACCACTTCATTCAAAAAGGTTACTTGAGTAGTAACTAAAAAAAAAATTATCTCAAGAGACAATGTGCATGAGCTTACTGGCAAACTCTTCTGTTGACAGCTGACATTCTGCTGATTGGTTGGATTGTCACCTAATGCCATGAGCCAATTGGGTGTGAGAATTTAGCTTTCAGTCCCAGAATTCCTATAGTATGAAGTCAATGGAGGAAAATGTAGCTATGCAGTAAGTAAAGATACAAGGGGAAAAAATAAAAAAAGAAACAGTTTTTGGTTTTCACATCGACCCGATATTCCCTAAAGTTCAGGTTGCATGTTTATCTTATTATTTGCGTTTAAAATATTTCAGTGACTCAGTTTATAACCTGATTTTCCTGCTCTCCTGTACTCTTTTTCTATGTATTTCTGCCAGTGATTAGTGTGTTGGACCTCCACAATTCACATGAGACGGTTTCTGCATTAAATACGCTGTCTGGAGCTCTGCAGACGATCACTGATCTTTATATTACCAGCACTTTCATGCTCCCTCCCAAACTCGGAGGTGTTCTCTTTGGTATATATGATAAAGAGGACAACAAGAAGTACCTGGAGATCACAGCTGTAGGCAAGATCAACAAATGTATGTGTTCTTTTCTATTTCAGTCACTTTACTATAGTCTTTGCTGAGGTCCCTTGCCTTTTGAATGACAGCTTCTCCCACTTCTTCTCTTAGTACTGGTCCGATACTTACGGTCCGATGGTAAATCCCATGCTGTGAATTTACAAGACTCACTTCTGGCTGAGGGACGGAGCCAGTCGCTCATTCTCAGGTTGGGTGGACTGAGACGTGGTCATATTTACCTGGAGCTGTATGTCAACTGTCGTTTGCTGGACTCCGCTCAAGGCCTCCCTTCGTTTGGAGGGCTTCCATCAGATCTCGAATCTGTGGAGTTTCGCACCGGTCAGAAGTCATACGCCCGAATACAGGTGATCCATGTAGATAGATGAATATTTTGAGTTTCATCTAGATTTTCTTCTTCTTACTCTCATTTTTAAGCACACTGAATATTCTGTCCATTTAACATTTTAGTTGTTTATTTGCTGTTTTTGGTTTGGCCGATGCTTAATCTAGTCGCCCTGTTCTGGTTATGTTTTTGTTCACTTTGATGCTTTTTGTGTAGATTAGGTTTTTCTGTTTTGTTTTGATATTAAGATTTGTTTAAAAAAAACAACCAAAGATTTCATTTTGGTGCAAAGTGCTTACCTTTTTGACAAATGTTTTTTGTGTTTATTTTAGTTTTGTGGGGTTTTGTTTGGTGTTTTTTTGTGTTTTAGACTTGGTTTCGTTTGAAGGTATTATTTGCTGTACTTTTTCAGTTTCATTCGGTTTGATTCTGTTTGAGTCTGTTTAGGTTTTGTTCTATTTTGCTACTTTTGGTTAATGGCTGCTAGTTTAGTGGTTTACTTTTTGATTTCTTTTTTAGTGATTTTGTTGTTTGGTTTCAATTGCTTTTTTTTTGTTTATGGTCATTTCTTGTTTGATTTTTGTTTTGTTGCAATAAACTCTATTTAAAAGCATCTTCAACATCGACAAAGATGTTCATTTGAGCTGGGTGTCTGATTTTCAGCCCAATACATTTTATCTGATTTCATTCTTTTCTTTTCGTGTACAGCTTATTTGAGAAGTACACATGCTAAAGCATTGGACCAGTATTGAAGTCTTGTAAATTTTAATATGTTTTAGGGCTCTATAGAGTCTGTTAAGCTGGCTCTTGGAGGCTCTTTGGCCACAGCCGGTCTCCTCATTGACTGCCCCTTTCAAGGAGATTCAACATTCAACAATGCAGGTAATGGAGGTCCAATCAGTGCCCTGTATATTGACATAATTTGGAAACAAGAGCTTATTGGACAGAACCGATTTTGAGATCCTGGTATTTTACAATTTACAAACAAACTCATAAGCAGCTTTCATTTTCATTACAAATGAAATGTAAACAGTTTTTTTAATTAGTTAATTTATTTAGCAATTGCTCAATTGTCTTGGTGTCATTGATTAACAAAACATCTGTCTTGTATTCATATGGCTATTGTCTACTAAGCTAAAGAGGTTCCCAATACTTTGTCATGTTTAGTCAAATGCTGTTTTTAAACCATACACTACATTATTACATAAACACTTATTCAGCTTTCGTTTCACACTTTACTGTATCATCACATTGCCCTCTTGTGGCCATGTATAACTTTTTCGATCCTAAAATTATGTCCATTGACCGCATGCCATAGGAAATGTTCGTTTTATATTTGATGATTTCACCGAATCCCAGTAAGTTAAAAAATGATAACTTCATCATTGATAACAATACGACAATCTGCTGAAGTATTGATGTTTTTCTTTATAGTAGTCAGTGACATTAATGGAATCCTTGGTAAGTAGAATCGCATACACGATCACAGACATGATGCTCTGTCTTCAAGCTGTTGTGTTTTTAGTGAGATTTTAAAACCCTCTCTAATGGTAAGGTGATCACACCAAAGCCCTGATTGGTCAGCTGATCATCTTCAACCAGATCATGGGAGAGCTGAGAGAGGACATCAGAGAACAGGTAGGAGAGATAGATAAGTAAATAAATATATATATATATATATATATATATATATATATATATATATATATATATATATATATATATATATATATATATATATATATATATATATATATATATATACACAAAATACTTAAAATAGATATTACAATTTGAGAAATTATAGTTCGATACAGCTTTGAACATTTCCTTATATGTCTGAAGTTTGAAATAGTTCAGCATGAATTAACATGTGAGTTTGTAGAAATTGGATTTTTGCGTTGATTACAATTAGGGTTACATAAATTAGCATGGCATTAATATGATGCATACATGAAATACTGCTTAAAATAATTGTTAATGGACATTATACTTATTTTGTAACTTTTGGCTTCCTTGGGTTCAAATACTATTGCACAATGTAATCTTAGGAACATGTACAATTTTTTACACAGAATTACTCAAACCAGCGTAATAAAGGAATAGATGGCGCATTAATAATACCTCTGCAATGACAGTGAATTGTAAGAAGGGCATTCACTCATTTTCTTTCCTTAGACAAAAGAGATGTCTCTCATCAGAAACACCATTCTTGAATGTCAAGTGTGTGGTGAGTGCTTGCACCGGATGATTTCAGAGCTCAGGATTATAATCACATGTGACAATGTTTACCTGATCTGCTGCCCTTTTGTGCAGGATTTCATGAGGCTCAGTCACGTTGTCATCCGAACCCATGTTACTCTGGGGTGAGCTGCATGGAGACAATGATGTACCCCGGATACCAGTGCGGCCCATGTCCAGAAGGCATGACTGGAAACGGGACCCACTGCCAGGACATTGACGAGGTCTCTTGTCAACAATTATTTACCTAAATCTCCAATTTTGTTCTTCAGAAAATGTCTTTTTGTGAAATGTGATACATTTGTAAAGCTTACAATGTTACTGCACCCTCACCATAGTATTTTACCTTAATCATTTTAACTTGAATTCTAGTAAGGGAGAACGAGGACAGTTGTAACACGTTTTTTTTTTTTAATTGGAGAATAGTTAAACGTGTATGTAATGAAAGATTCATATCAACTCAGGGCAATTGTAACAAACCAATTGGGCAAATGTAACACTCAAAAATTGTTACAACCATTTTTAAAATGTATTTCTTCATAGAAGGTAACACACTTCCAAGATAAAATGCAATTTTTGCATTATAATCAATACATTGTTATATTGTTACATCTGCCCCCAACAAGGGTGGACATGTTTCCATATTTTTTGTATTTATTATTTAATCAAATTCAAGGCAGGCCTTAAAGCCTTTAAACATTTAAAAATGACAACCATATCTTGATCACATATTTGTATAGACAAAAAGTAATGTAAGATTTTACTTACCTGCCCCCCAAAATAGTTTTTGGTTGTAGAAAATTCCATGAAATGTCAAATCTGCTTGCATTCAAGCAGTATGTGGAGGCATAAAATGAACACGCTCGTGGCGGAGCTTAGGATTCTGGCTCGTTTCAATAAGCGAATAAAACATTTCATTGAGATTTTGCCAACATAGTTACAATTTAGAGGAAACTAAATAATTTTTCGCATTACACATGTTTTATTGTAAAAAATTAGTCTGACATTTAAGTAAAGCAAAAACTGAGCTGTGAGAGTTAGTCGTTATATGAAAGTACAGATATTTTTTCATTAACATTTATATACTATACCTGCAACATTTACATTCTGCCACACCTTTAACGTTTGTCAAGATACTCTGATTTTATTTCACCTCTGTTTTTGAGCATTTCCCATAAGATAGATTAACTTTATAGACCTTACCTTATTACCCTACACTCAAGTCATATACACAACAGCTCAATGGGGTTTAGATGCAGAGAATAACCAATCGGTTGCAGTCAGAATATGTTCTGACACCTTGTTCCAGATATTTTGGAGCATAAGTATTCAGTATTGAATTAAGTCGTTGCCCTGATGTAGGGTGAAATTTTTGCAAACAGTCAAATTGATTCCCCACTTTTGACCGTCAGGGGATACAGTGTTGCAAGGTATGTTTTTGAGCATGTTAGAAAATGAGCATTCTCCTAGTTTTCTCTCTATGTTTGACAGTGTTCTGTTCATCCGTGTTTCTCTATGGAGCTGTGTGTGAACACTGCTAAAGGATTCGCTTGTGAGCCCTGTCCTGTTGGATACACCGGTGCATCACTCAGAGGAGTAGGTTTAGAATTTGCCAAGAGTCACAAACAGGTAAAGTTCATTAATGATGATAAAGTCTCATTGACTTTGCTAATGGACTTCTTTTTTTAGGAATGTATTGATTTAGATGAGTGTGCAGAGCACTCCAGTGCGTGTGTGCCTAACTCTGTCTGCATTAACACAATGGTGAGTGAAATCAAAAAGTGAAAACTGCGTTCAATTAGAGTGAGTGTAGATGGACTGCAAACATCCCAGCAGCACAAACCCAATTGCTCTCATTTCACAGGGCTCTTACAAGTGTGGCCAGTGCAAAGCAGGGTTTGTGGGTAATCAGACTGCGGGCTGCTTTGCCAGGACGACGTGTGAGACTCTGGGCTACAACCCCTGTCATGTTAATGCACACTGTCTATTGGGCCGTACCAGTGAAGTGAGCTGTGTGGTGAGAGTCTAAAAACTTTCATTCTGATGGCTCTTCTAACTTAACTGTTTGGTTTAAAAACTTTATATTTGATATCTTTTACCTCCAGCATGATTACTATATTAATATGTTAGTCAAATACAGAATTTTACGACAATGCATACAATAAAGGCATTTTGAAAAACATCAAGGTAAATACTAAAATTATTTTCAAAAAGTGAAATTGGTTAAATTTGAGTACAGTTTTTTATTATAACATTTAACCCATTCAGAGCATTAAAATCTACATCAAATGTTCTTATTCTAGACAACTTTATTTCACTCTGCTTGTTTTTCCTGACATTAAATGTGTTTATGCAGTATTTTTAAAGAAAATTGTTGCATATTGTAATCTGAAAAAAGAAGCTGCACTATTCGCAAAAAAATGTCAATGTGAGTTTTAAAATATTTATTGTTCAACAAAATTTTTTTTATTTGTGTCAGGGTTTTTGTCTGTTATCGTGCGTCTCTGTTCCCTTGTGCCGGTTCCGGGTTTTCCCTTCACCTCGTGGCTTGTTGCGTCAATGTTCGTCCCGTGTCTAATTTGTCGTTAGTCCCTTCAGCTGTCTTCCCGTGCGTCGTCACTGATTAGTCTCCCTTTTTATACCCCTGTGTTTGTGTTGATCGTCACGGGTGCATTAATTGTCTCTATGTGCGTTACGTAGTGATGTCTGTTTAGTTATTTTGTCAAGTGCTTAAATTACCAGAGTCCCTGTTATTTATGTTATTGATCAACTTTGCCCCCTCGTGGGTCTTTTGTTTAAGCCATCTCGTTTTTCTTTGCTTTATTTGATAATAAAGGAGTGTCTCAGGTCAAGCTGTCTCTGCGATTGAGATCTTTCATTTCACGCACACCCCCGATCGTGACAGAATGCACCCGTCAACACAGATCTCAGCGAGCAGCTTGACCGAGGAGCCTGAATATGGTCAGCCAGAGACTCACCCAACTCTCCGGTTGATGCGGATCCTCCAAGGGGCTCAACAACGAGGCCGTCCTGTCGCTGAGTTTGCGGTGGACCTTTGGAGATCCCTACAGGGGTTTGGGTTAACGGAGTCAGCCATCTCCACCTTCTTCATGGAAGGATTGGATGTTCCAGTATACCAAGATGAGCTGTATCACTTGAGGAACTGGAGCTATTGGAGGCTGGTAGACTACATTCGTCAGCAGGAGCAGTGTCAATATCCAGGAGGAGAGGTAGCGCTATATTATGACTTTTTTTCTTCTCGCGCACCCTCTCCCTGGCCTACGTACAGTGAGTCACTGGGGTCGAATGAGACACTGTTTCCTGAACCTGAGCAACCCAACAGACTCACTAGGAGTCAGAAGAAGAGGCAGAAGAGGAAGAAGTCAAGGGAGACAAGTCACACAGCCAGAGGTGGGACCAACGTTAATTCTTTGGTCTTGGATGAAGTACTCGATATGGTCCCTCACTCTGGTGGGTCCGGATGCGGTGAGGCTTATCCCCAGCTTCCTCTGAGCGCCACACTGTTGGGTTCCCAGACCCAGAGCAGAATGGCGACCGTAGAGAGACCTTCTCCACGCATTCTCCAGCTGAGTTTGCCTGCGCCGCCCCGGCGCCTGAGTTTGCCTGCGCCGCCCCGGCGCCTGAGTTTGCCTGCGCCGCCCCGGCGCCTGAGTTTGCCTGCGCCGCCCCGGCGCCTGAGTTTGCCTGCGCCGCCCCGGCGCCTGAGTTTGCCTGCGCCGCCCCGGCGCCTCCCGAGCGCCGCTGTCCTGCTCTTCGCCCGTGCCTGCCGGCGCCTCCCGAGCGCCGCTGTCCTGCTCTTCGCCCGTGCCTGCCGGCGCCTCCCGAGCGCCGCTGTCCTGCTCTTCGCCCGGGCCTGCCGGCGCTTCCCGAGCGCCTCTGCCCAGCTCTGCAGGCGCCTGCTCTTCGCCGTACCTTCCGGCGCCACCCGAGCGCCGCTGCCCAGCTCTGCCGGCTCTTGCTCTCCGTTGCAGCCCGCCGGGTCCTGTGCTGTGCCAAGCACTTCCGGGGTTCCCAAGTACCGGCAGTCCTCGTCTGGTGCTTGGCTGGCAATTTGGGGTCCTGCTCGAATGGCTGGCCTCGTCTGGGTCTCTGCTGCAGGTTCCCTGGCTGCTTCCTCCGGCTCCTCCATGGGGGAACCAGTGATTGGTGCTTCCCTGGAGATTTCTTGTCCACCTCTTCAGGGATGACTGGTGTCAGGTCTTGAACTCTAGGCTTTCTTGCCTCCGCGTCGGCCTGGCACCCCGGGACCCGGGAGGTTTAGTTTGGGTTTTTTTGTCACCTGCTGTTTATATTTTCACGAAGCTCCGGTCAAGCGTTTTTCCCATTTTGGGCGATTTTTATTTTATAGTTAGGAATTATGTTATATGCTCGCTGTTTAATTGTGTTGTTTTTTTTATTGTGTATGTTCTATCTGTGTTCTTGTGGTGTTTCGGTTGGAACGCCTGGAGGCGTTCCTTAGAGGGGGGGTACTGTCAGGGTTTTTGTCTGTTATCGTGCGTCTCTGTTCCCTTGTGCCGGTTCCGGGTTTTCCCTTCACCTCGTGGCTTGTTGCATCAATGTTCGTCCCGTGTCTAATTTGTCCCTTCAGCTGTCTTCCCGTGCGTCGTCACTGATTAGTCTCCCTTTTTATACCCCTGTGTTTGTGTTGATCGTCACGGGTGCATTAATTGTCTCTATGTGCGTTACGTAGTGATGTCTGTTTAGTTATTTTGTCAAGTGCTTAAATTACCAGAGTCCCTGTTATTTATGTTATTGATCAACTTTGCCCCCTCGTGGGTCTTTTGTTTAAGCCATCTCGTTTTTCTTTATTTGCTTTATTTGATAATAAAGGAGTGTCTCAGGTCAAGCTGTCTCTGCGATTGAAATCTTTCATTTCACGCACACCCCCGATCGTGACAATTTGCATACATTTTTTTGTCAATCTGGTGTGCACCAAAAGCAGTGTATTTTTATGTATTTTAAAATATTAATTATTGTTAGATTCTGTAAGTCTTAAGAAGAAAAAGAAAACGGTCAATTTTTTACTAATGTAAAAAAATGTTTTCTGGTCTAAAGGGGTTAAAGATTTGAAATAAAAATGTAATCATACTCTGAAAGAAAACAGTATTTTAAGCTGTTGATGCTCCTCTCTGTTTTACAGTGCAATGTTGCCTGGGCGGGAAACGGAAACATCTGTGGTCCAGACTCAGATATTGATGGTTATCCTAATGAGCCTCTTCCATGCATGGACAATGATAAACACTGTCGCGCGGTACACACTACTTAATCTGCTTATGGATAAGAATTCCTCAGGAATCTATTTTACAGTTAATATATTCTGTCTTTGTTATTGTCTGACCATAAAGAATGAATTTTTGAGCACAGCCTGATCTATATAAGCATTAATTTCACTTGCTTCTCATCATTGTTGTGGGCTCTGCTCATATTTTGTCTGTTTTACATGATTTATAGTAGTTATCATTTAAGATGCCATTCAAGTAACAGAAAGAGGACATCTCTATAATGTTTTTGGTTTACAACTAGTAACAACTAGTTGAAATTAGGTTTTGTTCTCAGTGAGTTGTTGTTACAGTGCATGCTAAAAGCTTAGACCAATTCCCTGTACAACTGAAAACACGTTATTCATAACTGAACACATCTTTCCTTTATGAACCCAGAATCTGTTGTGATTTTTAAGGAAGGCTTTTGTTTGTGATGTTGATCAACATTCTAAACCCATGTGCAGGATAATTGTCCAAACACCCCAAACTCTGGGCAGGAGGATACAGATGGAGACGGAGTTGGAGATCAGTGTGACGAGGATGCTGATGGAGATGGGATTAAAAATGTTGAGGTCTAGTATCTCATTTATTATTAAAGCTGATATCTTTTTTATGTACAAGTGAAATATTTTAAATATTACAATTTGTTTGTGTCTAGGACAACTGTCGCCTGGTGCCAAATAAAGACCAGCAGAATTCTGACTCAGACTCCTATGGTGATGCTTGCGACAACTGCCCCAACGTTCCCAATGTAGATCAGGTTGATACTGATGGCAACGGCAAGGGAGATATCTGCGATACAGATGTGGATGGAGATGGTATAGTCCCAATCACCTACCTCTCTTGTAGTACTGCAGCATCTCTTCTCTTCTATTGCCAACAATTTAATTTTCCCAGGTATCCCTAATGATTTGGATAACTGTCCTAAAATCCCAAACCCCATGCAGACAGACAGAGACGGAGATGGCGTGGGCGATGCGTGTGACAACTGTCCTGGTGTTAATGACCCAATGCAGGTGAGAAGTGTTTGTCATGAAAAATATCACAAAGACTTGGAATAGACTTGATCATGTGAAATCATAATTTTTTTTAATTAACTAAAACACGATTAGCATGCAATGAAATAGTAGAACTGTGCTAATCCAAGAGCTAATCTGATAAAACAGAGCAAAGCTCAGAACTCAAATAGATAAAAACTAAAATTAAAGGTCATCGTGTGGCAGAGATTTGAGCCGTAAACATATAAAATAAGCCTCAAATGACTGCAGTGACTGAAGAGGTGTAATTAAGGAAATTCAATGTTAACGGTTGAAATCCCCAAACATGCGCCTTGCAGACTTTGTGTTGTTACACTTTATACTTTTAAAGTACCTGCTGATTGGTGTCGGCCAATAATCAAAAATTGAAAATGATCAAATATAAAAAGATTACACAAGAGGGTCAGAAAAAACATGAGCACATAGTTAAACAGCCAAAAACATGAGGAAACAGCGAAAGCAGCAACAAGGCGCAAATAATAAAAAGACAGAGGATAAAAACTTGATTAGAGAGGGACTGTAGGAAATCAGTCACTCGAGTCAAAACTGAGTTGACAAAGTTGAACCACAGAGCAGACGCTGATATACTCCATATTTTTACCATGGCATAGCCTTTTGTGATCTTCTATGGTATGGTGTTAAATTAAAAGTTTTGCTCATTATTCTCAAAGGAACCTTGTAAGCTAATGACATGGGCAATATCTGCCAATTTACAGACATTTACTGTCCATCACAGGTCCCCATTCTGGTCAAAATCTGCTGCACAGCTGCTAGCTTCTCCATGTTGTAATCCAACTTTCGGTTGATAAGAATGGTCTGAGTGCTTGACAACTCTGCTTACTGCTTCTTTAATCCAGCCAGTCAGCTTGGTGGGGTTTTGAGCTTCACTGACTGTTATATTATAACAGAGAGCTACATGAGGCCCTTTAAGATCAAATTCTTGGAATATATATTTTTGAATAGTTTTTGTTGTTAGTTGTAATATCAATAGCCAAATGTTCATATCTTTCAAAGTATGGAGACTACACGGAGAACAAGGCTAAAGCGATCCATATAAAAGTGATATAACTAATTATTTAATATGCCATGGTAATGATAAACTATAAAAACGGTAGGTTACTTGAATTAAATATTTAGTAATTAGTCAGTGATGTGTAAAATGTACGACATGCATGATTTCAAAATGAACCATCCAAATCAGTTCGAATAGTCTAGTAGAATTATAGTAGATATATTATCTTGTGTCCAATTTAAATTATAACTGAAGTTGTCAATCTATTGATTTATCAACCCATCAATTTGATGAGGACACATGATCAGCAGTGTACTTACTGTAGCCCGCCTCCAGTGATGAGATGTTTCATAGTGCATTTTTAATTGAGCATTATATAAATCCAACGTGTGATTGCACCTTTTTGTTTTGCTTATTTGCAGTCAGATATGGACAATGATTTGGTGGGAGATGTATGTGATACCAACAAAGATATGTAAGTATAAGTCTAAGTCTAAGAATAACTATTTGTATGGATGACAGAAATGTTTGAGGTTCTGTTAGAGAAGGGTAATTTAGAGAATCAACTCTTAATTGAGAATTCTATGATTTAAAAGTCACCAAATCAAACTGCTATTATTATGAATAAATAGCATTTGCAATAATAAGGTTTACAATTAGCACTTTATAATAACTAAACACTACTAATCATTAATTAAGCATTAGCAAATGGTAGTGTGTAGTATTTATGAAGTGCTACTGGTTCACATTTGGTCTGTCCTAAAATGCAAAAAGGAATTACAAACTTGCATCCTGTTGGGATGTAGTTTTTTAACTTCAATCATGCTTTTTGTGTTCTGCTAATTTATTTAAGTCTGGGTTTGTGTCAAGAGTGCGTATGAACATTCTGTGAACGTGGAGAAATAATAAATTAATAAATGCAATTCAAATGAAGAAAATTCACAGATCATACCCGCTAGAACTGTTTGTTCTGTTGATTTATTTGCGTAATCATTTTAGTCATGACTCAAATCACCCTCTGATTGTCTAAATCTCTTGTGTTTTTGAAGGGACGGTGATGGGTATCAAGACACGAAGGATAACTGTCCCGAAGTGCCTAACAGCTCTCAGCTGGATTCGGATAATGATGGCATTGGGGACGATTGTGATGATGATGATGATAATGATGGCATCCCAGATATTCTCCCTCCAGGACCAGATAACTGCAGACTTATTCCCAACCCCAGTCAAAAAGATACTGATGGTATGATTTCTGCTTTAAAAAACACATGATGCAAAATGTACTCAGCAACTATGTTCATGGCATACTTCTCCTTTTTCCTTATTTGTGTTAAACAATATATAATGTGGAGAAAAATACAAATAGTTTTATTTATACAGATCCTATTACTTTTCCCTATTTACATTTGGTGTAATCTAATCATAAAGTCATGCATGCTCTGGAAGAGAACAATCTACATTGAATTATGTAAATATTATCATTTAAAATAAGAAAGTTTAAATCCTTAAATAATTTACAAAACAGAATAAATGTGTCTTTATTTTAATACTTTTATTTAAAAACTAACTTTTTTATTTTAAATCTTAAGGGACATGAAAAGCAATTAAACGTAGAAATTAAATCTTTCTGAAGGCAAATTTTCTTTTCAATCAGTCACATGTAGAGATAAACCTCCCCCTTTTTCTCTAAATATAAATCGTATATTTTCTATTCAGACAAAAATTCAAAGGGTGCTTAATATGCAAAATCAACGTTTAACCATAAATAAATCCACAACCTGCGTGAAAACGTTTACACTATAGTAGTTTAAATAATTTTTTATGGTTTAAATAAATAAAAATAGACCTGCTTACCAGTATCGATTGAGGAGTGCATTGGTTACCATCAAATAATGCCAATTATATTTAAAGATATTTAAAGAATAGGTGAATAGCTCTCAAATATCACACACTGACCTATTTCATATATGAATCAGTAAACCTTTTTTTTATCACATTGATAAGAGAAGTTTTAAATCATAGATTTTAGTCAGGCTGACAAAGTGGGCAGCTGGGGTCCTTGTATAAGCTCCAGTGTGGACAACAGGGAAAACAGATTCCTTTTCTTTCGTAAATTTTTTTTTCTTTACAGTATTATTTAACATACCCAGTCAAAACAGAGCAGATCAGATATGACTCCAAAATTTTACTTAAAACATAAAAAAGTTGACGTGTGTTTTGATCTGACACTTAACTTAACATGTTCAGAAAAAAACATAACATTGATGTTAGATGATGTAAAAGGAGTTTTTTAGGTGCCCTGTAAAATGTTTATCTCTGTCCTCTCTCATCAGCCAATGGAGTCGGGGACATGTGTGAGACGGACTTCGACAATGATAATGTGGCTGACCTTTTGGATGCTTGTCCTGAAAGTGCAGAGGTCACCATGACAGATTTTAGAGCGTTCCAGACAGTTATTCTCGACCCAGAAGGAGATGCCCAGATTGACCCCAACTGGGTGGTTCTTAATCAGGTCTAATTTCACGTTACTATTTCATTAAGTGAAGTTCCGTGAACATAATTATGGGAGGAGTGATCATATAATTAGCAAACAATATACATGTGATTTCATTCCTGCTTGTCTGCTTCCAAATATATAAAACAATAGCCACTTAACTTCTAATCTGACGATTAAACCTAAAACCCTTTCCCCATGTCAACTTATTCAGCTTATTTTCCCCATGGGTGATGGGGTTCTGAGTCGCTTCTGGACTCCGAGACCCTTCCATGTACATCTCACCCAGTATGCTTATCCCAAACTTATCCTATTTGCTTGCGTTTTCTGGGCTAATTCTATATAAGTGAACTCATGATGAAATGTTTGTAGTATGAAAAATTAACACCTTGAATGTGTTTTAGGGAATGGAGATTGTTCAGACTATGAACAGTGACCCTGGTTTGGCTGTGGGTATGTCTTCTGAAATGCACACGTTTTGCTGATCACAAACTAGCGAATGGTTAATGGAACTAATTTAAAATAACTATGAATTTCATGTCAAGTGCATTAGTCTTCTAGAAAGATTTTCAGAGGCCTTTAATGTGTCTTGTATTTTACAGGATATACAGCATTCAATGGGGTTGATTTTGAAGGCACAATCCACGTAAACACAGCCACTGATGATGACTATGTGGGCTTCATCTTTGGCTACCAGGACTCCTCCAGCTTCTATGTGGTGATGTGGAAACAGACAGAACAGACGTACTGGCAGAATTCCCCTTTCACCGCTTTAGCCCAGGCAGCTATACAGCTTAAGGTCAGAAGAGATCTGGTCAAAATACAGCAGCTAACAATTTACGTAACCCCAATCACTTAAATGTTTTACTTAAATGTTACTTCTGTTCAAGTAGTAAATCCCAAAAACCTAATTTTGAAGTATTTTAAATTAATTCATTCTCTTATTTAATGTGTTTTGTGGTGTTTAATTAGCTCTGTAAACCTTTGACTGTATATTATTCTCAGGTTTGGCTAGGTAGGTAGCCCTCAGTTCTAAATGTGTTGATCATTTAATACTTGGTCAGAAGACTCCGTTGGGGTCTGTTCCATCTCAAAGTCTTAAAACCTTTAAAATCCAACATTAGGCAGTAATTATAATCAGTTATATATATTTGATACCAAACCATATATATTTGTACCATATATAATTGATCACCTTTTTAATATGCACGTTACAAAACATAAAATCCATTATTAAGTAAAACAATACCTAAACGATGTAGAATAAAGTTTGTTGTTGGTTCTCAAAGCATAAGTCTTTTCTCCGCTCAAAGTTCTGGTCGTCCATCATCAGCTGGTGTCTCTGGTGCAGGGACGAGAGCCTCATCTCCTCTTGTTTGAAATCCAACGGCGTGTCTTCACCTTTCATAACCCTGATGAGGAGTCTAAATTCAAGAGTTCTTTGGCTTCTGCTTCAACTGTTGTTCATGCTGTAGGCGCATATAGAGAGTATGAAAAGTTCCTGGGTTACTCACTAGAGCCCCCTCTGTCCATCAGACAGTCTCACAGATTCCCATAGCTGATCTTTCCTCTATATCTCCTTCGAATGCAGTTTGAAAACTGCAATTTCTAGGGGCCTCTAACAGCTTAGCACAAGTATTACAACATCTGTAATATCATCTCAATGGGCATAAAAGTAATTTTTGGAAAGGAAGTAGAATTTTTGAATTTCTAATAGTTATACAACATATGGGAAACGTTGTTAAATTTTCATTGAATCTCAAATGGGTTTTTATTATGTGACCCATAAATCATCTTCCTTCCTCAGGCAGTGAAGTCTCAGACAGGCCCTGGTGAGTTTCTGAGAAATGCTCTGTGGCACACTGGAGACACGCCAGGGGAGGTTACGCTGCTTTGGAAGGACCCAAGAAATGTGGGTTGGAAGGACAGAACGTCTTATCGCTGGCACCTCACTCACCGTCCACAAGTGGGCTACATAAGGTGAGAGCTGATGTGAGAGGTCATTGCACCTTTTCAAACTCTGACTCACAAAACATTTCAAATGTTTTTGTTTGGACAAGCATTTTACTGTATTGTGACCGTAACTGTACTTGTATTACGTTTTATTCTGTTTTTACCTACACTATAACTGTATTTGTTTTACGTTGTTGTAAGGTGACCTTAAGTGTTTAGAAAGGAGACTCAAGTAAAAGGTATTAAAATGTATTATCACTCACAAACATCGCTGCACAATGAGTGCATTTACTTGTAGTGAATGTGCAAATAACTTCTAGTTAGGTTATTTCAAAAATCGTTATTACATTTTTACTTACGAGTCAGTAAAAAAAAAAAACACTCGCAAAATCTTCAGTAAGTTGATCCTGGCTAGATTGCAAGCAGTTCAGAATGCGGCTGTTTGTTTTTAACCCACTCTGGTTTTTTGCATACAATACAAGGCCGTGATATTTGTTTTTTTAGGGCACAGGTCCTCGTACATCAGGGACTTAATTAATGCTTACACTTCTGCCCGATCCCTGCTGTCTGCAAGCCAACTGCGTCTTAGAGTACCGAAGGGAAACACAAAGCACTGGGGCGGTCGAACATTTTGTTCTTTTGCTTCCCAGCTATGGAACGCTTTTGCGCTTTGTGTGTATATTATGTACTTTGTTAGGTGTTCACTATTTTATAATGCTTTGTGCCCTGTGAAGTAGTGTGGTGCTTTACAAGTACATTTTGATTGATTTGATTGATTGACTGATTGACCTGATGCTTTACCAGGTTCCTCACTGAATAAATAGAGTTAAGATGAAATGATGTACTTTTGCACTTCATATTTCTTTACAGTGTCTGTGACACAAATGCAGGCATTAGATCAGTCTGGATAGATATGAATCAATGTTTTAAAGACACAAAGTGCTTGGCTAGTCTCAGGATTGATCATCAATGGCAGTATAGGCACAATAAGGACTCTTCATAATATGGGGACATAATGGAAACGTTCTTAAAGTCAGCAAGCTTTTTCATGCAGAGATGAACATGTGCACACTAATAAAAAAGCTGGAAAGAGCTTTAGAAGTTGTTATTGGCCAAAAACTACAAGTTCCAGTCTGTTTTCATAACTTTTGTGGTTTTTTTAACCAATTATATTAATAACGACCCATTTCAGTCTACCATCAATTTTTGTTGTAAATCAATTAATGTTTTTGAAACATGTGTTTCTATAAAACACAACATATAAACTCCCGACACATATTGGATTATGCTAAGTTATCTCACAAAAAGAATTGCTAAAACACAAATATGAGTTTCACATTTTAATTAATCAATCTTTTATTTTTTGGCAAAATTACTAATTGAACACAATTTTTTAAGCAAAGCATTTATTTTCAATCAAAGCTATGATTTTGTTGTATCTTTAGTTGCTATTTCCTAAGCAGCAGGGGGCGCCATTTTCAGTATGTAACAGTTTGGATGACCTGAAACATTACCCAAAAAGTCCCAAAAAAGCATCAGTGCTCCACTTTCTCATCACTATTTTACTTTATGTTGCCAGTCATTATAATGCACTAATTACTTCAAATTCTAACATGTTTAACATCTCTGACTATTTTTAAATCTCAAACATCTCTGTGTGACTGCTTCAGATTAAGACTGTATGAAGGCACAGCGCTGGTGGCGGATTCGGGGGTTGTGATTGATTCCACCATGAGAGGAGGAAGGCTGGGCGTCTTTTGCTTCTCGCAGGAGAATGTCATCTGGTCTAATCTTGGCTACAGATGCGATGGTAGACTGTGCCAGACATTGAATCAACATTAAAAAGTAATTCAGTAATATAAGAAATTTCACATTTGGCATTATTTTATCTTCAGATTCCATACCAGAAGACTTCATTCTGTACCAGAGGGAGATGAAACAAAGAACGTAATTCCACAGGAAGCTCTCTATACCTTTGAGTTTGTGTCTATGCTCTAGTTGGAAGAAAGGGCTGATAAAAATGCTTTTTAATCATATGAAATGTTTTCAGAAAATGCTCAAGTGTCTTTAGAAAAACAAATGCTATACTGTAATAACAAAGAATAGAAAACAAAAAAATAGGGTTGATGATTGAACAAAATGCAGCAACAAAAGGACAAAAGTATAAAGTCTCATTACGTTACATTTTACACTTGCGCATTTAGCAGATGCTTTTATCCAAAGCAACTTACAATAGAGGAGAAATACACAATTTGTTGCAAAGGCGAAGTCTAACTCAAGCAGTTAACATAGAGGTCATAACAGATGATCAACTGAACGAAGAAGTCTCACAACAGAGGAAACTGAAAATATGACTTAAAGCACCATGCAGGGCTTGTAAAGAAAGCTAGTGAAAACAGGACATAACCTTAGATAACAAAACTTCAATTAACAGTTGAGTGAATAAGAAATGACTGAATAAGTTGAGTGATAATGCAGATAAATACCCCTGCTGTACTGCATTGCAACTGTGTTAGACAATTCATTTTTGTGCATGTGGTTTTCTGGTGCATTTTAAACAACCTCAGCAGAGAGTTTGACTTTTAGCCGCATTATTTCAGCACCATGGACAGTACTTGATAATGTAATTGACTGTGTTTTACATCAGTAAGGCAATAAAACATTATTTTGTTTAAAATGCAGAATGCTATGTTTTGTCTGAATTTTCTCTGATTTTAATATGGTACATTACTCCTCAGATATCTATGATTTCAGCAATTATTTCTCTACTATTAGTAAATAGGGGTTGGTTGTCTAAGAATAAAGCTGTCTGAAATTTTGTCATATTGCATCAAAAACAGATAAATCAAAATAATCTAAGGATTCTAAAGTTTAAAATATATAAATAGTAGCTCAGAGTCTGTGTATTTTAATAGATTCCTTGAAATGAACAAGATAACTTCCGTTAAATCTAAAAATATATATATCAGTCTAAAATGTTTACATTTTTAAATATATATATATATATATATATATATATATATATATATATATATATATAATTTTTTTTTTTTTTTTTTTATAACCCAAAAATGAACATGAGGGAAATTAAATTATATTATTATCTAAAAAATATCCTGTTATCCAGCCTTCACAGATCATGCCACAGCAATTCAAGTCAGGGGTAGTTTTTTTTCATAATGAATTTAATTATTCCAGGCCATTTTCTGTCAGTTGAGCAGCTGCTACTACATCCAAGCTTCAACTCGAGTAAAACATCTGATAAATATTTAGATAGCAAACAAATCTATGTACACATTTTTAGGCCTTTTTCTGCTGACCACTGGGTGGCAGCGTATCATCTTATCAGATGAATTCTCAGCAACTGTCAACTACTACAGTAGTATTAAAGGTATTCCCAAAAAAATTGAAAATAATGCATATGTATTATCATGCAACTCATTTGAAAATGTACTTAAATAATATAGAATTACTTGTAAAAAGAAAATTTTGTGTTTAAAGAAGTAATTGTTCTTGTACTGTTCGTATATACATCTATATACATATATCTATACCTTTTTACTTTAAAATATTAAATGAAATCATATGTTATTTTGCCTCTGTCTTAACATTTTCCTTGAGGACAGGAACTTCCAGATAAAAAAAATTAGTCACTATTTCAAACCCAACAGCTTCTTTCAAAGCCAATGAGTACGTAATTAGAGCCATACTTCTGCAAAGTATACATTTGCTCAAATGAATTCAGAGGCCTTCTTACAAGCTAATTTGTTTTGTCCAAGTTGCTTCTTGAACGGTATCATATCAAAATCAGTGCTCACCTGGGTGCACTCTATCTATACTTTTACCTGAAAAAGCATATTAAAGGCTGTTCTACTTTGGAGGCTTGAGGTCCAAGGTTAACCTTCCAGGGACCGAAGCACACATGGCCTTATAGTTAAGGCTTTAACTATAACTATAACTTTAACTGTCTACCTATTCTCTCCAACTAAAGGTTAACGTTACCTTGCTGAGTAGAAAAGTACCCAGGCACTTAACCTCTTCAGTTACTTTTGATAGTTTTGAACCATCCATTCACTGAATTTGCCCAGCCATTGAATTGGTGTACAGTATGTTGTCATGAATATCTCCTCAATGATATTTGTACCATTTTATAGCTGTTTGGTTGTGGTTTTACAGTTGTGCAGTGAACAGTCCCAGCTTACACTGGCTTTGTTACTTCTTCCCTCAGTTAAGTGCTCCGAGTTCATATAAAGTTCACTTGGTGCTCTGGTTTGCTGTTTAACAGCACCCTGTCCTGAACTGTTTGTTATTGAATATATTCAATGTTAGTTCAGGATTTGAATATGGTCTTTCAATTTGTGTTCATGTATACAGTCTGTTTACGTTTCCAGTAACTCTCCAAGTACAACTACAACATACTGAGCCAACAAGTCTTAAAGGTTGTGAATAATCATTACAGATATGTGCAAATGTTCAGCTCTATGACACTGTCTGTCTTTATCAAAGTGAGTTCTAAAGCTTTTAGGGGTGTGCATAGATGTATCACCCAATTTAGCCCTTTCACAGTTGACTTGATGGTCAAACATATCTTGGCACCAGGCCTTAAATTACTGTTTTTACGAGGAAGTTGGACAGTTTTAACATAGCTTTTTATGGAAATCTGCTCACTTTAGTCTCAAAAATCTGTCAACGAAATACGTTTTAAATGCGTACTAATACATATCCTCAGGTAAAATGGGAGGTTCTCAGTTGGTTGCTACTCATCCTCATCACTCTTATTTAGAATTATGATCAAGAAAGGATAGAGGTGTGTGGATGAAGACTGGGAGACTGGAGGCGTCTTCAAATCTACATACATGCGTACTGATCAGTTTGTGAAGTATAAGCCAGCCGAATTCAAAGTAGCAATAAGCAAAAAAACGTCTTTTCGACATCTAATGAGAATCCCGGGTGCACAGAGGTCCAGGCTTTTCAACACCACCAGCTGGCAAGGCATAGAAATGGGGGAACCGTAAACTAGTATCAAATGACATTTTAACATGATTGACGAAGGATTTTAAAATGGTGTACTTAAATCTACAGTATGGGGTTTTATGCAATATTAATATTTTTTGACCGGAAATAGTTGTGGGTAGTTATTAATTGGCAATACTTTGGATTACTTATGGCTGGGCTACAGTGTATTGAAGAATAACTCAATTTGAGAGGTTCTTACTGTATAAATGGGTGGCCAATGCAGCTAAACATGAGTCAGTAATCTTTCTGATAACTGGAATTTACGCACATTAATTTTGCAACCATTCCAGACGCGTGTTGATTGTTTTTTTACCAGCCGAACTGAATGCTCCATGCCTCGTGCACGCGCATCAGCTGTGCGGCTGATGATTATATTAGCGGCGCGTCACATGGCGCGAGGAGGAGCTTCCCAGGAACACAAACGCTCAGTGACACTAGTGTGAGGAACAGAGGAGCATCACAGAACACCTCCTCGGGCCCCCTTTCGGATGCTCAGCTGAGTTACTCCACATCGTCTACTGGGCTTATCGGGAGATTTCTCGCCTGACGCGGTTCCTATCCGGCTGCGCGTACAAAGTCTTTCAAGGAGACTGTCAGAGATGGCGCTGCATTTCCAGCAAAGTTTGATGTAGTGTGAAAACGTCCCGTCGCGCTCAGTGGAGGACACTGCTAGAGCTGCGGTTCTGGAAGATGGACGTTATTCACCAGGAGCAGCATCACTGAACCTGAAGTCGGATGCTGAGAGGTTTGCTGAATAGTTGTCAAACTCAAAAGACTAAAAGGAGAAGGATTTAATAAACGCGAACGCAACGATGAAGTCGCAAGGTGCGATGAGAAGCAACGACGTGCGCCACACAGGTGAGCTAATCAACCCTATTTAAATATATCCTCTTCAGCTAAACCATTATAAAACCAAACGACTTCACTTCAGATGGGCATAACAAGCGGTGCTTTAGTTTTGATATTTAGAAAATTATATTACTCTCATTAAAAAGAAATTACAGGGATTTGTTTAATAATCTTTTACATATGCAATTATCGAGCGTCGGCGAAGAAAATGATAGTCTGTGCCCTTATCTCATACAGTTTTGTTTCGCACATGCGTAATTTAACTTTGTTTTCACGAGGTTGAGTCAAAAGTCTGGTCTATAAGCTCGTTTTGCTTTGAAAATGCTTTGATTGATAAAAAAAAATAAATTCGTTTAAACCTCATTTTGTTGAACTTAAAATAGACTTGAAATCCCATGTTGTTCCCGAAAAGTAAAGTTCTGTTTTAATATATAGATTTTTTATTCACGTGTACCCAGTAGATAAAATAATAAATGTACAAATAATTTATCAATCTATATTTTTATGTTTTTATTTTATTTTAAAATAGATGTACAGCCCTGTTACAGATTCATCTTAAAATATCACACTTTTTGTCAAAGAAAGGTTTAATATTGTTTAAATGTATTGGTATTGATCAACACAAAGGGTTCCTACACTTTTCTGGTTTTTCGAATTACTTTATATATACTAATACAACTAATATTGTCTAATCAGACCCCCCTTATATAATAGCTTAAGGGAGAGGGGGGATAATAAAATGGTTAAAACAAAAGTCTTTAATAAAGAAGGCCTTAATTTTGCATGAATGTAACCCTAATATTAAGTGAGACTGGTTTGAATTAAATACATTTTTAAATCTGATGCTTGCTTATAAAACACTGTTCTGTCGCCCCTGGTAACAATCCCACAAGCCCTCCAGAAATGTTCAGAAGGGACTTGGGGTTCCATCTCAGAAAAGCAGAAAATCCCTAGCCAGAACTCTCATTCACTGACCCTACTTGCAAAAAACAACTAAAACTCTTGTTTTTTGCGCACTTAAATAAAAAAGTATTCATTTATAATTTTTTTCAGTGATCATTCCTAACCTCAGAGCACTTTATTGGCTGAGCAATTACCATAAATAACCTATCCATATGTGAACTACTCTAGTAAGACTTTGTCTTGGTAACAAATTGCTGATCATCTCTGCCCTATTGTAAGTCACTTCGGATAGAATCATCTGCTGAATGCATAAATGTAAACTAAAGGAGTTCTGACGAAACCTTGCTAAGTGGGGTTTTTTCCTTATGTGCTGAAAAATGGATGCTTGCAGCAATTCTAGATTTAGTTGGATAATGGCTCTAAAGCTTCCATAGTGGTGTGTCTTCGTTTGCAAGGTGAATTATCTTGACACAAACATGTGCAATGTAATGTAGGCACAGGACTTTGACCCCAGAATCATACAGACAAATAGAAGTTGAGTGCATTTCAAGTGATTCTAGAGTAAATCGGTAGTATCTCTAAGCCAAAATCTGCTATAGTAATTTCATAATCTATTTTGATGTTTGCAAAAGGAGTGGATTTTGTACTGTGTTGTGCTGGTATGTGTTCACCAAACTAGAAATCACTGTAGAGATTTGTAGTTTGTAAAGTAGTCAAAGTTTTTTTTATAAAACCCAAACTGATTTAATATAAACCAAATCATGATTGTTATATTCTGTCTGTTCAGATATTTGATGTAACAACATACATTGTTTATAAATAGGAATTGTTTTTTTAAAAAGTGTTTCATACAGACAAATAACTTATTGTGGTTACAGAAAGTTTAGTGTGTATTATTGTCACCATAATGCTCTTGATATACTCTCCTCAGGTCCTCATCCAAGCTTTTCATCAGCCCAGTCTTGACCTTCCAGCTTTCACCAGTGAAGCACAAGCACTTCCTCCCTGAACCTCAACAACCCCAATCAAAATGGGTACCGTCCTGTCACTCTCCCCAGGTCCACGAAAACATTATTATGATGAGCGACCCAGTTCTCTCAGCCATTACCCAAGCTTGAGCAGCCGCTCTCTGAACACTCAGAAAGATCGAAACCTTAAGCGTGGACAGTCCATCTTTCTGCCAGCTCTCACCTGGAAGCGCCTGGTGGCCTCCACCAAGAAAAGGGGAGAGTCAAAAAAAGCCTACTGCGGAGTTCAAGGACCTATCGGCGTTCCCCTAAACAACAACAACAATATTTACCAGAAGGATCCCCTCCTGCACCTCAACCGAGAAAATGTGAAGAAGTCTCTTTCCTGCGCCAACCTCACCAGCTATGAGGGACTGGGCGTTGGGATGGGATATGGGAAAGCGCAACAGATCTCCACGGTGAATAAGATTTCACCGGCTTGCACCACATCTCCCAAGCGCGTGATCGTGCAGGCCTCCACCAGCGAGCTGCTCCGCTGTCTGGGGGAGTTTCTCTGTAGCCGCTGCTATCGACTCAAGCAGCTTTCTCCGGCTGATCCAGTTCTGTGGCTGCGTGCTGTGGACCGTTCGCTTCTGCTGCAAGGCTGGCAGGACCAGGCCTTTGTGACGCCTGCCAATGTGGTTTTTGTGTACATGCTGTGTCGGGACGTGGTGGATGGGGACTCAGTGTCTTCAGAGCACGAGCTGCAGGCCATTCTGCTCACCTGTCTGTACCTTTCCTACTCCTACATGGGCAATGAAATCTCATACCCACTCAAGCCCTTCCTGGTAGAGGCAGGTAAAGAGGCATTCTGGGACCGCTGTCTGGCCATCATCAATGTCACCAGTGCCAAAATGTTGCGCATCAACGCAGACCCACATTTCTTCACACAGGTGTTTGCTGATCTCAAGAGTGAAGGAGGCTGCAGTTTGCAGGACTATGCTAGAGTTTTGGATCGGTGAAAAGAGAACAAGGCAGAATTGATCTGTTAAAGCTTGTCCGCTTACCATACTGTACCATGAGTATTGTTCACATAAGCCTTATCATTCAGCAAATATAGTCTCCACATCACCACACACAACAGAATGAGGCTACAAATTGTTACTGGTGCTTGTCTAGCCTGTAAATGGTGTAATTTTTTCACATTCTAGTTAGAAGATGAATAAGCTTTTCGTAGAGCAATTGAGGCTCCCGATTTGACAAAAATACAGTCTGGAAGGATCATGAAATCAGCCTAATTCAGCAGGGTTCTGTCACACCTCCAGGTCAAGAAAAAGAACTGAGCATGGTTAGCTGTGAACTAATTACATGGCAAAGAGGAGAATAGGCAGGGTTTGCATCACAACAGGATTCATCACAAAAACACAGCTAATTTTCATACAATCAATTTAACACGCTCCATCACTAAACACAATCAATGTGAATCTGCAACAAAGACAAACAATTTAAATAATATTGGCAGTTATTGATTTATGAGAACGGAACCTTTATAACAACTCCACTCTTCTTTCAGTTGTGACACATCCAAGATCTGTAATTGCAACTCTATTCAAAACCCTTAAATAGCAGAATCCTGATTCCACCTAATTCTCTGCCTTCTACGAGCAAACTGTTAATATTTCACATAGGTAGAGATCGAAACTGTACATATTTATGTGGTTTACACAGCTGGCCAGCTTCAGAATCCCTTTTTAGAAAAATCTGTATGAGGTCACAGACCCTACAATCAAAATTTTAAACAGTTTATGACTTGTTTTGAACACATTTTCCAACTCTCCATGAAATAATAGGTAGTGTTTGAGCATTTTGTTCAGTAGTTATCAGTTTCTGGTGATGAGCAGAGATCATTAAAGCAGATCAGTCTAGTTGCATTTTCCTACCTTCTATGGTTACACTGTAAACTATGAGATTAGTAGCAAATACAAACTTGTTAGTTCCCAGCCCAATGTTGTTGCAAACTATGCACTTATTCTGGCATAATGAACAAGGAGCTGATCCATTGTAACATGGCTGAAGCAGCTCAAGTTTAAATAGAAAAAAGAAAATGCTACTGGTCTAATCTGATGATATGATCTAAGCTAAAAGTAACACCAACAGGTTAGGTAAACGTATTGTGGTTAAAGCTACATGATATTTCAAGGGCAGCTGTAGAATCAGCCTAGCTCCAAAAAAGTGGAGTATGTTTAAAGCTGAAACAGTGCTGACGGTTCGACAGCATTCTAAAATCCTTAAATTGAACATTTTGGCTCCTCTGGATTAATGTCGTATAGAGTTGCAAAAGAAACCATCTAGCAAAGAAACGGTTATGAGCATGTGTTTGAGTACCAGCGAGTGGCCAATCAGCTGCTGTCGGTTGTCATGTCGTCCTTCCTTTATTTCATGCGCTGGACTTTGGGGCACCAGCTGCACTGGCATTAACAAGATTAACAGATTAGTGTCACATACACACACACTGCAGCCATTCTCAATCCCTTCCTTTGCTCACCAGCTCCACAGATTGAATGGTTCAATCAGTGTAGGGCACACTACCTCTTGTACATTCTCCCCTGCTTATTTTGCTTGTACCATTCTAAAACTGTAAGCATTCATTAGAAACGATCTTTCAAAATACTGCTTTCTCTTTAGCGAACATCATTTGAACGTCTGTTTCTTTAAAGTATGAGGTTTGTTCAGTTATGTCCATGCAGTGTATTGGTGCTGGAGCAACTTAAATGAATGATGCATCCTTAACACTTTAATAGTAAGCACATGAATAGTTAGATCCATAACTGAAAATAAAAGTAATGAAAAATTCAAGTTAATTTTTCAGATGAACTGAGTCAATCAGTAATATTGCCTTAAAACTGTAAAAAGACGGTTTTCTTCATGTTTCAGTTGTATTTATTAAGGCAGACTGTTATAAATTACACAGAGTTGATAAATTCTTGCCCATTAAATCTCCGTCCCTGTGGGTTGCTCCAAGTTTGCACGCTTGAGTTTCACAAATCATAAACATGTCTTTGGCGTTATTGACTTTTTGATAATATAGTCATTTATAATATTTCAGGGTCACAAAACCCTGAAAAAAAAAACCCAATAATAATATTAATATTTGACACTAAACTAACACACACATAAACTCAATGATACTAGATACTAGCTGTTATTCAGTGAACAGATGTCCTGCCGTGCGGGTCAAGTCAGGGTTTGTGGTGTCAGTGATCAGACAGACCAGTAGACACTCACACTGCAGCATGTGGCACACCAAACCCTCCTTAATCTTATTTTGCCATTTTAAGGCTGGGGCCATGGGGCACCATACTCCAGAAACTGACTTCAAAGCCACGTTTAAGCCCACACATATTCTGCTTTATGAGGTCCCATGCTGACTCAAACAATCTGCAAGCACTAGGCTTCCATCCACAGGCTAGTTAATTTCAAATAGGGAAATATGCACGTGCGTATGCATGCACCTTCTCCTACACACTGAAGCCATAATCCTCTGCTGATCCTCTCACACATTTGGGCAGAGTAAACTCAAAATTCCACAATTACAAAACAAAAAAAAGAAAATCTTATCAGAAAAACTAGTAGAAAAGGTCTGTCTTGTGTTTTGACCTTGTTACGTAAGCGACAATAATTTCTTCCTTTTTTACATTTTAATGGTATGCAGTACCGTTTCTATTCATAGTTTACATTTCAATATATCTAAATACTTGTTGCACCCACTAGATTGTGATTTCTATGAGTAGGAATCAAATTCGCTCTGCTATGCCATAGTGATGCATTATGATTTATAGGTTGTGTGTCAGAAATCTACCTGAATTACCTCCCCAAGTGTCAAAGAGTATAGAATGCTTTTATTTCTCACTGCAACGGCTAGGCCAACTGGGTAATCCCTGTCTTATTTTTTTGCAATCTATGAATTCACACATACTTTATAGTACCATCGAAGACCATGTTTAGCATAGTTATCTCACCAGAAACACACATTTAATGTGAAACTAAATTTAATATTCCATTATCATCACACTGTCAATGTTACAGAGATGTACAACAAAAATAATTTTTATGGAAAAAAAGACAACATTCATCTTTAAATCTTTGAGAAAAGATTTTTTCAGAATAATCCTCTTTCAAGCTTAAAAAAAAATCCATGTTAGAAAATAACATCTACTATATATAAGTAATGGGAATAGATAAATATAACTTAACACTTGTCTATAAATTAGAAGTAAGTTCTCAGTAACTTTGCCACTCAATAATTTTTTACAGTGCTTATTCTTTTCAACCTAGGTTTAATATCATCAGGAACTTGACATTTAAATGCTCAACATTCTACTGATGTAAATACCCCTTTCCATCTTTCTCTATCCTCCTGGCCTTCCACAAACACAACCCTTGTTGTCCTTGCCCTGGTTAAGCTGCGGTAGCGTAGCCTCATTGTGTGGAGTGAGCACTGACAGAGCAGCGTTGTTGCTTTGCTAACATGCGCAGCCGTAGCACTGAGCCTAAACACTGGAGAGAATCCTGCTCTGTTTTTTACCTCCCCCTCGTGCTTGGTTCTTCTCTGCTGGATCTGGTTCTCTATTTTTACTCACTCATGTTTCACATGCTATGTTTATGTTTGTTCAAAAAATGACGCAATGGACACAAATGGTCTTTAGTAACAACCTTAGTTTCAATTAGTCTTAAAAAAACATCAAAATATATCCTACTTGATAAGTTCCTGGTATTTTAGCAGTCATTTTCTGTAGTATGCCTTTTTAACATAATTGAAAGTCCCTGAATGTTTTTTTCATCAATCTCACACACTCCAAAAAGTGTGGTAACTATCATTTTTAGCTAACATCTGTTACATGTAGCATTACTTTAAACAAAAAGCACTTTATTACGTTCTCAAGTTTTTTTACTTTTAGTTAGAGACACAGTTTATCATGAAACTCCTCTGAAATAAGCCAACAATATTGTAATATTGTATAATATACTACCACAGAAATCAATAACATTAATAATCAACTGTAATAAAAACAGCACTGGGATTCAGTTCATAGCCTCGGATGTGTTCCAGGTAAATTTAGTTAGCACAAATGACATCACAGTGGGTGCACAGACACATTGTGCAGGGATTTAATCCCTACTTTGGCCCTTTACCTAGCCTTCTCCCTGATCTTCCAAAAACCTACCTTTCTGCTCTCTTAACAGACACACTTTATGGCATTAAAAGTCCATAAACTATCCCAAAAACAAGTGGCAAGATGGTCTAACAAGGACTTCTTTTCTATATATCGTCACTATTCCCTTAAATGAACCAAACTGTTCACCTTAAAGCCCAGCTGTACAAATATTTCGTTTGGAAGCTACAATTTAGCTCTCCCTGCTCATACTTTATTTGAAAGGCTGCCAGCTTTACATATTTTCTGAAAACTGGTTAGTACTGTACATATTCATGTTGTTGAGATGTTTATGCCTTGATTTAGACACAAATGATTTCTCAAAACATTAGCGGCATTGAATATTACTTAAACGATGGACCTTTAGTTCTCTCAGGCTGGAATAATCATCTCATGAGCAGTCATCAGCGCTTCTATTGGACTGATTTCTCTGTGTCCAGTCAATCAAAATGAAACCATATGGACACAGAAATGGCATTAAAACCTCATTGCTTCACTGACTGCAGCCCACAGAGGCTCACAAGCACACAGAAGCTGCACTTCTCTGTGGAATAATTGACACGTGATTCTACATTTTGCCTCCGAATTAAGACACTACAAGATGTGACTCTCAGGAACTGGACGCTGTTATGGATTCTATTGTAACTGCAAGTTTCCATTCCTCTGTGAGTGGTTACTAAGATATTTTTATGCTGCTAAAGTGTGTAGAATAAAAAGGAACGCCATGTAGTGTCTCGCTGGAGAGACTTAAGTAACTGGTGTAAAAATGTTGCTTGTATTGTGAATTACTGGAAAGTTCTGCATGTGTATCATTCAGGAATTCAGTGTCAGTGGTGTATGTGTCTTCACCCATTTTTTAATTAAATGTCTTTTACGGTTTCAGAAACACTATTTTGTGTCATTTTTTGTACTTCGGTTAAATATTAAAACACAGTTTTTGGTATATTTAATACTTTGATTGGTCATCTAAAACACAAGATAGGAAAAACTCTTTAATGTTATTTAAGTTCTTGAATTGGTAGACGCTACTTCTGAATTTCAAAATGGTTTTAAGTAGAAAAAAAGCTGTGAGTACACAATTACTTCTATTTGTTTTTTGTTATGTTATGCTTTTGTAAGAGAGGGGAGGGGCCTTAATAGGTCTATTTTTTTGTTTGAATGCACTTCAGATTAGTTGAAGTAGTATGCTTGAAGTAGTAGTACAAAACGGATTCCAAAAAAGTTGGGACACTGTACAAATCATGAATAAAAACTGAATGCAATGATAAAAGGAGACTATTAATCTGTTTGCCTGTGTAGATTAGGGGTTAGTGAGCATGACGTAATGTAAATGATCATGCAATCATATTCACATATGTAGCATTTTGACCCTCAGCCTTTAGTTGAAGTCACATACTCAAAATCTACCTTTTAGACCTGCTCTTCTAGTCAAGTAAATAATGGTCCCTGCCTGTTTTGTACATACAGCCTCGATTAAATATTGCATTGTGTACATTTAATCATAAATTACTCTCCCATACATAACGCCCATATCTTTCCCAAACAGTATTGTTTTCCCACCACTAGTAACAGGAAACTAACCTCGTTTGTAAAAAAAATAAATAAATAAATACTATCCTTGCTGCTTTATAAACCTCCTACTTCACCATCTGTTGGCAGATGCAATTACCAAACAATTTCTTAAGTCTATGGAGGAGTCGCCTGCTTGATGGTTTGGATCAAAAATATAGTTTTGGATCTTGTAATCTAGTTGTGTCCAACAGACAAAAAGCACAATAATCAATATGATTGACATTATAAGCGCTAGTAGTTTGTTCTTTCTTACCAAGCTATTTGGATTTGGCCCCAATAAAGGGTAAGGAATTTAAATGAAATGATTTACACAAAATACTAAGAATAAAATGCTCTTTGAAGAGATACTTCAAGTGAATTAGTTATTACCTAGTTTGACAGATTGTTCTTTTATTTATTATTAAGCTAAACAACTACTAGCTGTTAACTATTTCTGTTATATCATCTACCAAGGGAGATCATGTTTATTCAGGGAAATCTTGATGTTCAGCTGAAGAAACAAAAATGCACAATTTATATTAAATTAATGTAATCTAATCAACCAGTAGAGGAAAAATATATTTTTTACAGGACTCACTGAAAGATTGAACCAGGATGAACCCTGTCCCATTTTTTTTTATTCTTTCCTGAACTCCACCCCACTATTCTTCCTGATGGTCTCTGTATGGCTATGAAAAGTAAGTAAAAAAATAAATAGACTAAATACTTGAGTCTACTTCAAATAAACTCTGAAGTTCTAAAAAAAGTTCAGTAAGAGATTTCAGTAAGCTCATGTTCTCACTTCTCCAATCTAGTGGTTGTTGTCAGATAATATAATATGATGTTGGAGGTCCACGCTTTCTTAATTTTTTTCATCAGAGCGCAATCACACCACTTACCCTTAGCTTTTTTTGTGTCACTGCATGTGTTTAAAAAAAAAAAAAAAAGATTTTTCATAGTGTAATCTTGTTGTGTAGGTTTGTAAATGTGATGACAAAAATGATTATTCTTTTTGGTATGGCATTGCCCCATTCTGGTCTAGCATAGAAATGAACCCGTATTAATCACTGCTGGGCATTGCTCATATTTGCTATCTGAAGAAAAAGCTTTTCAGACACATGTGAATGATTTGAAAATTCATGTCATTTGAAGGTCACTTTTGCTGGTTGTACTCTTTAGAAACATCTTTAGATGAGAATAATATATTCTGGCTTCGATAGGTATCAGTTCATTTCTATTAGCTATTGTTTTCTATGACATACTCAAGCATAGCATATAAACAAAATCCTTTCACAGAGCAGAGCAATCTGGATTATTCTGGACTAGCTCATTAACTGGGCACAAAACCTCTCAAGTGTGGTCATGTAGCTCACGTCTACTAATCATCCTCCTCTCCCTCCTCTGTAATGTCTTTCAGTTCAGAACAGCCCCTTTTAATACATTTTGAGTCAAGATTCAGTAGTATCAATCAGTAGTAAACAATTAACTTGATAAATGAGTGATAAAATTGATACTTGGAAAATAAAGTTGTGCATATTTGGGTGGGAACAGAAGCCTACTTGGTGAGCTATCTGAAGAAGGGTCTCAAAGCCATGAAATTGACCCAGACCTGGGTATCCCCAACTCCTCCTCTAAAATCAAGTAGAAATTGTATTGGTTGAGTAGGGATAGGGATGGTGGAGGGTTTTTAGTCATTAAATGAGAAAAGGTTGAGGTAGTTGCTTTCAGGATATATATAATACAGCCAAGAGTCATTTATCCTGCATTTTTACCACATTGTTTACAGTGTATGTCACACTCCTTATTTTTTCCACGATGGAGCAGTGGGCAGCACGATCGCCTTACAGAAAGAGAGTTGCTGGCTTGAGCTTGGGCTGGGTCAGTTGGCATTTCTGTGTAGAGTTTGCATGTTCTTCTCGTGTTCACTTTGGTATTCTGAGTGCTCCAGTTTAAAAAAACCCACGACCCATTCCAAATCCAAAGACATGCGGTACTAGTGAATTGGGTAACCTAAATAGTCTGTAGTGTATAAGTGTGAATGGATGTTTGCCAGTGAAGGGTAGCAGCAGGGACTAAGGGACTTAGCTGAAAAGAAAATGAATGAATGAATGAATGAATGAATCAAATTCAGTATGATAAAGTAACAATATAAAAACAAACAGAGAATTTACTATCAGAATGACCAGGAAGTTACCCCCTTTTTTCTTTTATTTAACAAAAAAAGCATGCCATACACGAAGCGAAAGAATCTGAACCAGAGAGCACCTGTGCTTTGAAATCCAGCTCTGCAGCTCAGCTCCCCACTGACCAACTGAAATAGAAGATAACGATAGCTGGCAGTTGTTCAGGAAATAAGGGCACCTTCTCAAGCAGCAAACTATCAAACTGTCCAAAAGTGCATGTGTTCTGAATATCTACAGAACTGTTTAACAGTGCAGGGTGTTCTGCTTTGGTAAAGCAATACATTAACTTTTCTTTTACAGTAAACACTATGGATCAAAAGTTATTTTTTTTTTAAGTTTTTATTTTTAAGTATTTAAGTAAACACAGTTTTTATGCCAATTGCATATTTTTTGCTTTTCTGTAAACTTTCCTTCACTGTTGATGATCTAGTCAAAAATGAGATTTGGGCCTGATGGCCCTTAACTCTATAAAATGTACAAATCAGTTAATAAAAAAGGAAGACAAATAATATTACAATTAAAAGATTTCAATCACACAAATTAGAACAATTTGAATGCCTTATTTTGTGTAGTCTATGCATACACTGTAGCAAAATTGTTACCTCAGCCTCAATCCTTCAAAACTTTTAATATTTAACTAATGCTAAGAGACAATATTGCAATTCATATATTTACAGTAAATGACAGTAGAAATATGCCAGTATCAGTATGCAAGTTTTTTTTAAACATAATTGTGTTCAAGACACTAATGCCTGAAATATTTTAATCCAACTAATTACTTTGCACATTTAGAAAAGTAAAATAGTATAAACATTTTGTAGCCAATTGGCAAACAACTATTTTATGATGTAGTCAAGTACTTTTTTCATCCACCACTGACAAATGAATTCTGCATTACATTGCTGGTTACTACAGTATAATCATTTAATGTTGTTCTGCTGTGCTTCCATGGAATTGTCAAACTAATTATACTTGCAAATTATGCTCTTTATCATGACAAGGTTTGTGTTATCATGAATTGATGTTTGCTTGGTTACGACACATATATTGTCTGCATGCACAGAGGCCTCTAAATTCTAGGTCAACACCTGTTTAGTTAGTTTATAGTTCAATCTTGTCAGCCTTAACAGAGATGTTCTTCGACATCTGCTAGACACAGACACGGTGATATACAGAGTCCAGGCTAATGGCAGTCTGTGCAGGGAGCGTGTGCTGCTGTAAATCTCACCAGCAGAAAGAAAGAGGCTAAACTCACTGAGCCACAGATGCTGGGGTGTTTAGGGAGCTGCTCTGAATCAAGCGCACCCCTCAGAAGTCAGCTCTGCAGAAGGCTGCGCTGCCTTATGATGTTTGGAACACTCTGATGGGATGCTCTTTGAGGTTTTATGGAAGAGATTCCTGCTTCAAACCAAAATCTATTCTATGAACTCCACAATTCTACAAAAATAACCCAGTAACACAAAAGAATCAGGGGCGCCAGAAATGTGACAATATCCAAGAAAATGTTCAAGTCCATTTTCATGATTTACAGGGTTTCTATATGTTTTGAAACCCACATTGTATGCTGTTATAGTCTGCTGATTGAACATTGGAGAAGGTAAACTATTTTTTATTAACTAATATACATGCTTAAATTACATGTTTCTACCAGGGTCTGTGTTAGTAAACTGGCTTGAACCACATTAAACTATGTGACAATATCTAGTTCCTTGTGGTATGGTGGGCAGTACACAGTAAAAGAAGCCCATGTTTTCTTTGGATAAGTTTGAAACCCACCCGTGACAAACATTTTCTAAAGGAAATATCAGTAAAACAATTAAATAATAAAAGATGAATAAATATATAACTAAATTATTGTTTTAGTTTGTGTTTCCTTAACCCTAACCCTACTCATGCAATAAATTTGAAATGGTTGCTGAGGTTTTTTGTTGATTTTTTTATGTTAATTTTAAATGGAACCCACATATATATTTTCCCATACTGTATCACACTACTACAGACTATCGCCTTATTAGTAAAAAGGTTAGAGTCCATCACTGTCACAGTTAGAGTCAGACAGCATTTGCAGAGAATCCCATGCTTTCAATTTATATAGTATTTTTCCAGTCACTCAAAGGCGACTTACAACTAAGAGTATTATTCATTTACTCCACATTCACACACGGTAGTTGCTCTCAGCTGCCCTGGTCAGAGCGTGCCTGCTGTTTCATGCCTACAGCCTCCTGCCCACCACAAAACACCCCACCAGTCACACACATCCAAACAGGGCAATATGGGTGAAGTGGGTTGCCCAAACTTACGATGATAGACCTATCGGGAATCTACCCATCAACCCTGCAATTACAGGACGACCAACTCCACCACTGCACCACTTTAAAATCTATGCTGTGTTCCATTAGAAACTTACAAATTTACAAATGACAGGAACTATTTAAAGTAAACTCACATTACCATTAAATTAAAGAATACACGATATCAATCTATTTTTAAAGATTTCTACACTAAAATACTAGCAGTTAAGATAATACTAGAAAGATAAAAAAATAGCTTATTGTCATGTTTTTGATCCCCCCTGTGACAAAATCCCAATCCAACTTCCACATTCTACCCTGATCTGCCACACAGACACTCCTAATCACCTTTCCCCTTCATTAGTCCAGTCTCTAGAGTCACACTTAGCTTTCAACCTAATTGGATTCTCTTTGCACTTTTCCTGGATTCTCCTCTCGGCTAACCTGAGATGAGACTTTGCATGTAATTCCTCTCAATGTGATTATGTTCTGCTTTATTTACTGATAAAGAATATGTTTATTATCTGTCTGAGTCTCACCAAAGCTACTCATTCTATTTCTGTTGAAACACTTCTCGAATCCACACTTTCTAGAGATTTTGAGATATTTATGAAATTTCCTAAGTGCCCTAATTCTAGAACTGGTCACATGTAGTGAGTCAGCTTAAGAGTCAGGCTTATGGCTCATATTGGGGTCAGAAATTCAGAGAAACTAGAGTTCATGAAGGACAGCAGAGAGGAGGGGAGAGTGATGTGGACAGCACTGAAGTGGAATTCAAACAGTGGCCATGGACTTCTTCCAGATGGTGCTTCTTTTCTGTCACAAGTATTGCTGGCATCCTGTGGCGGGCACCTATTGTATGATGCACTATTGATGTGTTGTCACTGGGTCGTTTTTCCCCACCCACAAATAAATCTTTTTTTAAGAGTGTGGAGGGTTTGGGGTTTGAAAAAGACAAGTAGATAATAGTCTTCTGCTAACATCTGTTAACATGTACTTTTATGTTGAGTCCTTCCACCTGATGCGAAAGAGAAATGAAAACATATTCTCAGCAAAAAGTGGAGTCTATTCGACTATTGTTGAAAGTTCTTAAAAATTGAAAAAACATGGTATTAAACAAAAATTACAAAACTGGAAAATAATGTTGGTCATTAACAGGAGTTATTTTATATTTATTTAATCAATATATATCTGATCAATGTTATGTGAAAATTTTGATTTAACATATTAAACATAACATGATTTAACATATTAAGAAAACTTGCAAAAGGGAAAATGTAAAAAGAGCTTTGGGCTTAAAATGTAGTTGTTATTTAGTTTGTTAGAGCTGGTCAACCTGCCACTGTTGATCCATGATCTACAAGATCCTAAGCTACAATATTCACATTTCAGTATTTATCAGAGCATTTTTGATTACAGTTTTCACAAGTTTGAGATGTAATGAAACAAAATCCAGATTTTTCATGACAGTGATAGAAGGTTGTAAGAACCACATGAAACAATACACTAAATGACCACTGAAGTTGACCACTGAAGCAGTAGAAGGAAACAATGGAACCGTATAGAATTTAGAAGATTACAGATAAAGCTGCATAGAAAACGGTGACCAGACAAGGAAGACACAGGGAAATTATTTATTTATTGCAATTGGAGTTCAGACTACAACTGTGGTGATTGGTTGTTTTGTGTGGTCATAATTAGCTGTAGGTTTGTCTGTTATAACAAATGATAGAGTATTACAGCACAGGAAAACTAAAAAAGGAAACACTAATGGAGAGAACAAAAAAATTAAGGCCAAAACTTAAAATAAATCAAGAGACCAATGAAACACAAGCAAATCACACAAAGGAACATAAGAACCTGACAGAGGACAAGAGTCTTGTCATGAAAAACACAACACGCCTCTTCTCTGTGTCCTGAACTATAGGAGCAGATGGAATGTGGGATATTTTATGGTAGAGCTGTTCATTCAGCATCAGCTCACATCTGTTTCAAGTGAAGAGAGAGCTGATGGTGTTTAAGTGGATAGACAGTGAACACTATGTTCCTCTTAGTCACAAATTTTTTAACCTCCAATGTAAAACATGAGTCACATTAACAATCCTTCATTTTTAGTTGCTATTAGTCCAAAAAGTAAGAAATACAAATACAATATTTCATCGTGAAATATTACGAGTGCCCACAGAATTAAAAATACATATTTTACAACAGTTTTGTGAAATTATCAAATAATTGTTAGACATTCTGCTGCGGGTTTAATATTTCAAGCTTACAAAAGGAAAATAGAAAGTACTATAATAGTGATTTGAGCCATCAAACCATATGTTAATGGAATTCAGTCATGTGATTATTCTGAATATTTATGAGTAAATGCAATATTTCTTAACTAAAAGCCTCATTTTGAAGATGTATTGATATATAACTACAAAAAAGTATTAGACCGGTATTGTTACAATGTTTATTTTTATTTTCTTCTACGAGGTGAAATCATGGGTTGATTTAGGCCCCTTTTTATTTATAATTTTTTTTTTGTTAAAATCTACATTAAATGTTCCTTTGAATTTTGTTCAAAAAGAGACCATCAATATAATACTTGTATAAGCACATAGGTAAATGGTTAATCCAAGTGTTTAAGAACATCATATACAGTATACAGAACTATATCTAAGGACTCACAAAAAATGTGGTTTCAGCTTCACTCTAAGTAGTGAAAACACTCAATTATTTTAAATATTTTGATCTAACTTTAAAACACATTTCAAAAGACATAGCTTTATAATATAAATGGCAGCTATATATAACTTAAGTTATATTAGGTATTTAGTGACCCCTTGGTTTAGTCAAGACAGCCATATTATAAGTATTACATCCTAATAAAAGGAAAGAATAGGGACATTTTCATCCGTCTCAATGAAGTTTATTCTTTGGATTTTAAAGCAGATTTCTCAACAAACAGGTCTTCTTTTTAGTACCACGAGACTGTTCTAAAATGCTTCTAAATGCAGCTTTTTAAGGCTGTGTATAGTCCATTTCACAGTCTCAGCTGGAACCAGTAATTCACAGCCATTAGCTGAGGTCACATTAGCAGCAATGTTCTCAAGAGAGCTCTCTTCCAGCTCTGAAAGTGCAGTGAAGTGTTTCCCTGCACCCATCCACACACTGATTAGCCAATACTTGTTCTAATGGTCCAGTCAGTCAACGGAACTCTCGCTCTGTGCTAATCTGTGACATGTGACATGACCTGTGCTCAGTATGTACTGTTTGAAAGACGACAAGACAACAATGCAACAGCCTGTCAGTAACACACTGGTTTGAAATCAATTATATTTTGCTCCAGTTTCTAACAATATAGTTATTATTGTGCATCACGGGTCAGAAAGGTTATTTATCAAGCTCAAAGTGAGGTCTTTTCCACTCTACCAAATGTTTTCTTAAGTTCTTTAAACCTTTAAAGAAAATTAAGATGCTTCTTAGATGCTCCCTTTAGGTTATAATAGTTATTGGTAAAGGGACATAATCTGACATTGTGGGAATGTTTGTTGAAACAAGCTGGATTTGATGGCTACAAACAACCACACAAACAGACAGACAAACAAACAAACAAAAAAGCTAAATCAAACAAAATAACAAAAATTTCCATTGGCTAAAAAAATGCAGCTTTTTGGCCAGAAAGCCCTCACAAAACACCAGTACGCACCTGGTGACTCGTTAAAAATGTGCGGAATCATTATTAAAAGACATGGACCAAATATCCAGGAGAAACTGAACACCACCGGACTGTTCACATTTAAAAAAATGGTGGATTTTGTGAAAGTTTTCACAAGATTGATTACATTGGCATGGTCTAAGGCAGGGGTCTAAAACTCAATTCAGCCCCTGCAGGTTTTTGTTCCAAACCTGTTTCAGGAAACACACCAGTAGCTTCAAACAAACCCAAAGGAGCTTAATCAGTGTAATCACAGTGGAAACTGTGCAGGGCTGCGTCCCTCCAGGAATCGAGTTTGAGACCCATCGTCTAAGGTTTGACAATGAGTTTGAAGGAAATTTAGTTTATGTAGGAATAGGATACCTAACATCATCAGTGTTAGTTTCACATGATTTTATAGGAATATAACCCAAGCTCTGGAAGTATTTTGAATATAGATATAGCCAGGGCTTTGAGTTTCCTTTCCTACCTCAAAAATTGAAGCTATTTTTTAGGTCAGATATTGGCTTTGCGCCTTTTAGAAAACTGGACAATGTTGCGTATTTGTTTTCTCATGGTTACAGTACATAGAGGGCCTTTTGTGATAGCAGCAGTTCTAAAACACAATAAAAATGTTCTTAGTCATCCTAAACCATACTAGAACATCCCCAGCTTTCCACGAGGGTTTCGAAAATAATCTCCAACTTACATTGTGTTACAGTATGAATGTCACACTTTATTAAAATATTTTTTTTATGTGGCGATCAAACATTGTGCTGCATCTTAAATGGTTGGTTGTTTAAATAAATGGCTAATGAAAACATTTGGCTGCTGTTTTTCTTTAAAAAGAGTGCAATGATCTTGTAGAACAGAAGACTTCTTGAAATAAGCAAGGCATAGTCCCACAGCTGTGTGAAAATCTCTGTATCAGTCCACCCAAAGAACAAGGGCTCTTTTAGCGATTAGAACGAAGCCCTGTCAGTCAGCAAGGCTTTTGATTGGATCGGCTGTCTCAGAGACGAATGGTAAATTAAAAGAGGGATCATTGTACAGAATGGATGATTGTTGAGAGCATTGATCTATTGCGAGAGACCAACTGAAATAATGCTTCACTGCCAGACAAGCTGTAGTTTTCAACTTTGCTAAAGTAATCAGTCTTTGATGAAGAAACAAGCTAAAATTGACTATATTTTTCACTGGGAAACAAGAAGTGGGTCATGAGAACAAAGTTCAAATCCAAGCCAAGATGAAGCTAGTCCAGTCTGTTTGGTAATTCTATTAGGTATCTGAGAAACTCGGTTTGCTGCCATGGAGTGGAAGGCGCTTGTTACTGGGGGAAAGCTTATTTTTGCCTCTGACTCAATTTGTTCTAGAAACATGAGTAATGAGATGAAGAAAACCAACTTGGTCACAGAATGACTTTGGCGCAGAGCTTAGTGATCTGAAAGACTTCAAAGATCCTTATGGCTATGGGTTTTTTTAGGTGAGATGATCCTGGTTTGGGATCTTTAGATGTAAGAGGTTTTTGATGTGAAAAGATGGTTTACCAAAGACTGTTCAAAACCTTTAGTGTGCATGGCTGTTCCCATCTCCAATACAAGTTCAAAAGCACCCTTTGAAGAGAGAATGTTTAGAATTGAATGTGACGAATAGTGAAAGTGTATGTTCATTATTGAGAAGGGATTTAAAATACCATGTTTTTTGGTTTACCCAACATATAGATCTCAAGACTACTTCATACTGTGATTTGTTCCAAAGCCCTAAGGCTTCGTTCCTCCGCATATTTTGAAATTTTTTAAGCTAATCCAGGAGCCCAGCGAATGCTCCATTGACAGCTGAGCATAAAATGTCTGCATCTGCCATCGGGGGTTGGTTACAAATATAATACAGCAACATTAAAACTTTTTTATAACAAAATAAATGAGCTAAATCAAAGTTAGGATCTCCTGCTCTTCACTGTGACAATGTTAATCCTCAAACAAGAAGACTAGCTAAGCAAGATCACGTCCCCGGTTTCCCGACGTGAAGATGTGTTGCAAGTGCACGAGCTAGTTTTTTATTTTAGTCATAAATTACTGCTGTCAAGATTAACATGATAATGTACACTTCGTTTTTGGATATTACAACAGATTTTTTAATGCAATTAAAGCAAATGTATTGTTTGTACTTCATGCGATGCATAAAGTCCAGTTATAGTAGAGTATTCTAATCTTCACAATTCAAACAACCACACAAGTGCTGCAACAAGTTTTTAATCATTAGTATCATAAAGCACACTTTGGATTTATCACATTACTGATTAATCCATCAAGAGGTAAACATTTACGTTACAATTTAGGTGCGATAGTAAAATACTAGAAGTATTGAACTGATTTATTTGTTATCTGTCATATAAAGAGTCCAGTTTTTCACAAAAAGCAATGCAGTTAAAAGTTAAGCACTGTACACTTTGTTAAATCTCTAGAACCATAGCATATCATCAAAATATAAAAAAATATATGATCCTGTAAAAATACGGTTATAGTTAACTTAACATATTGGTTAATGTTCATTTTTTACAAGGATTAAAACTTTTGCACACCTGGCCTGAAGTGCTTGTTCTGTAAGTTTTTCTGATATAGACATAATACTAGAAATCCACAATTGTTAAAATATTCTTCTCTGAAAAGACACTTGAACAAGGTCTAACTTTCAGATTTAGATATTAAGTTGCCAAGTAACCAGAAGCATTAAGTGTCCATAATAACATTTAAAATGTAAAGAACTGAACTGAACCCATCACACACTGGGGCAACCTTGAGTTAAAAACCACATGATATTCAATGTGCGCTTCTTGAAGAGAGCAAAGAAAATATGGAATGTAAACAAATCACAAAAAATGACTCCATCTAACAGAATTGAATTAGCTAATCTGGACTTGTTTATTCATTTAACCTATTATTTATTTATCATTTCAAATGTTTGTTTAACGTAAATTTATTACACAGGAGAGTTCTTGCAGATAGTCAGGGTGGTAGGTTTAACACTGTTTTAGTGTTGTAATGGAGCAAGCTTTTGATGGAAATTCTTCCTAAAATGGGTAGACCAGTAGTTCCCAAACTAACCCAAAGATTGGGAGGTCTGTATACCAGCTAAGGCTCTGTTCAGACTGCCGGTCTTAATTCAGATTTTTTTTGTTCTCGTTTACATTACTGATAATATTATATCGGTCTCATTCTCAGTATGCTTTGTGTTTAAATACATGGATTAAAGAGCTTGAAGGAAGTCGTGGCTTTACTAGAGCTTTCGCATAAATAAAAATGAGCGCAGCTTCCTCGTATCCAATCAGCATCAAGTTGTAGGTTCTCAAATGGTACAATCCCTTTTCATTTGCTCAAAATGTGGTGTTTTTTAATTGTTTCAATTTGTTTTCATTTTGTTTTCTTAGTTGCTCATTTGTTTGAGAATTTCTCGTTCTATTTTTTGAATTGTTACCTTGATTATCGGTTTGTAATTGCGATAAAATGTAAACATTTTTTACTTACTTTGTTGTTTTAACTTATTCAATTGTCAATTTTTTTGCATCTCTCAGCCACCATAGTATGGCATATATCTATTTATAGACACATCAAGGTAAAAACAAAGAAATAAAAGAGTTTAGGAAACACTGGTTTAGACTTTCTTCAAGTCTAAGTCAGGGAAAATAGTGCAAAAGTAATGACTAACGATGTGAAAAGCCTTTGGCAAGTTTGGTAATCCTGCATCTTCATTAATTATCTTTTTGTGCAAACCATACGTTCGCAAGGTTATGATTTATGAGAAACACTGAAGTGGTTTATGTGAGTTCTTGCCTGTTGTTCTCTACGTCCTGTGAAACCTTGACTTTATTGCGGCGGCAGCACTAGGGTGAAACCAGTTCGATTCTTCTTGAAGTCTGCGGCCGTCTGTCCAGGCTTGTTCTCAACAGTGATGATCTTTGGTTTGCCGCTCACATGAACCTGTAGCCGTGTTGAACACACTCTCACCGGCAGAGGAACATTCCTCACTCTAAAAGAAGATGAGATAATATCCACTTTTAACTCTGGAAAGCAATGAATCAAATATAAATCAAGCCTTTGACAACTCCATGGCATTTAAATCAGACTTTACAGTGTTTATTGTTTATAGTGCCTAGTATGGTTCACTGAATGAGATGATACACGATGTGATGATACACTGTTACACGAAATATGGTTTTCAACACATCTGCAGTTCATTCTGAAATCTAAGAGACGAGAAGAAAAACTGGGCTGAAGTATTTGAATCATTTCTATTAAAGAATACTGTCTTATTTCTAGACATCTAGGATCTTTCAATCTATTACACAAGTGGTTCAAAGACAGTAAAGTGGGGCTGAGAGATCCCACTTGATGGAGTCAAAAATAATGCAGTATCTAGGACAGAGGAGATGAGAAGAGCCACCTCTGCTGTCTGATCCTGTCCCTGTTCCCCAAATAAAAGTCTTCCTCTGAGAATTTAAACAAGTTACTAAAGCTTCCTTCAAACTTAGGTAAAGCAACAAATGCAGTGAAAAAGTAAAGCAAATAATGAAACTCTGTTTTCTTTTTTCTTCTGTTCTTCTGATGACACTGTGATCCACAAAGACTGGATTGTCTTCAATTAAATTTGTTGATTTGCATTGTTTACTGGATTGGGCTGCAGGGCTCAGCTGTCCCTCAGAGCAGAATGGGATGTTCCCTTTCTCCAAATCATTCGCATCTTCTTCATACTATAAGCTTTTCAACAGGTGGCCTGTAGTTCATCAGTGAGAATAACGAACCCTTCTAGGTCCTACAGAATCATTGTTCCCTTTCCATTCAGCTGCTCCGATCAGAGCTCAAAACAGTCCACATCCTCAACCCCTTCATGCACACAAACTCACTCTTCTTACACCAACTGGAAGCTATTTACTGTTGTAAATAAGGTACAAGAAATAAGGAAAAAAGCTAACTCATCACTCTACCATGAAAGCTCTTTTTATTCAAGAGTTTCATAGAGATTATATGATTTGCATAGAAAACATCTAATAAACATTGAAAATATTAATAACTAATGTCCTCATGTGTTAAAAAAATTATACAACAGCACTTACATTCAAATGTATAAATCATAGGGGGACAGGTCCACAACATCACATTATGTTTATATAATAATGGATCAATGTCAATCCAAGAACATTTTTAATACATCCCAAATCCTTGCCCATATATGGGCATTCCCAAATTGCTTTGTTTGTGAATTCAGAAAACCTAGGATCCTGGCCTTTTCACAGATTGGAATTGCATCATTGTACCCTAGGAGTCATCATTTATGTTTTAAGCCTTAATTTACCCACCTGGTGCAGCCAAGTGTGGATGTTATGCATTGCTCTATCCTCACACCTAACAACTGCAAAACAGTCAACATTAACTCTCAAAAACATCTTTTGTAAACCCCATACTGTATACCCCCTACACATTTGTATTACACACAAGGTGTTCAGGTGTACTGGACCCAGGGCAAGTAAAAGTGTGAAAATGGTTGATACTTTACCTTATCTCTGTCTTCCCACACAAACATAAATCTCACATAAACATACAATTTTAGATTTTAGTATAAAATTATATGATTGTGTGAATTAAAAGACCCAAAATGCAATGGGTCTAGCAGACCCACCAACCCTCCCAAAGTAGCAATAACGAGAACACCGCAAATGGTTTAAATTCTAAATGTGAAGAAATAAAATCAAGTATTTTTGCGTTTTTTTCCTGGCTAAAGTAAATATCTTTTTTCAACATATAGCTAAATTAAGAGTCAGAGTTCCTTTTGAAATAAGTAAATATATTTTCCATATTTAGCTTTATTATTGGGTCAGGCTAAGATTAGGAAGAATGAGTTGTAATCACTGATGCTTGATAAAAACCTAAGTTGGAGGCAATTAGTTCACTTATTTGCATGTTTTTGTTGTAGGAAGAAAAAAACAGAGCATTAATTGTAACCCAGTTGGCAACATTTTATTTAAATAACTACATGCTTGATCACATTTAACCATGATGTTTATCACATTCACCCTGACTATTTTAAAGAGGTTATGACTTGGGTTAATAATCCTGATCGCCACTGCACAGACCTCAAGAAGCTCTCGGCACTACCAGGAACAAGTGAGGAGGTTATTTTTAAGTGCTGTCCCAGATTGCTTTCAAGGATTAGATGGTGTTTTAAGACCATTTGGCTGCTGACTGTTTTGTAAACAAACTAGAGTGGGATGACGTCACAAAACAATTGCTTTGACAGCTAAAACAACAACATCATTTTATAAAATCTTCTCTGACAATAGTGATTTTATAAATTCCAATTGATGGAAGGATACCATCTTATAAATAACCAGTTACTTTTAATTTGAAAAAAAAAACAAGTAATGTTTCTGTTGTTTTTGTATATTGCACAAAAAGTTTTAAGTGGTGGTAGATTTGAGTTCATATATCCCCCACCAAGGGCTATTGGGTTGGAGAGTGCTGACGTGGTTCAGCTGTCTCCCCCAGCTATTTCACTAGTCTGTGAAGATCCACAGGGCTCCACTCTAGGTCCTATTGTTTTTGTTTTCATGTTTCAATAACAGACATTTTTCACTTGTATGCAGATAACCTACAGTGTTTTTGGGGGCTAACAATAAGAATTAAACTGGGTAGAGTATAGAAGGAAGCGTCTCAGAACCTGGGAGCGTCTCGGCCCGAAAACCGCTTACGAGAAATGAGAGATGAAAGGGGCCGGTGGTGGGTTTTTAGTGTCAAATGAAAAACGGGTTTAGGTTGGTAATATAATAGGACGACAACTGGGACCATCAGCCAATTAAATGATGCTCCTCTGGAAATAAATTTCACAAAATGTAATTCCTCAAAATTCCATATAAACTCTTATACAAACTATGGCTCTAGCACAGAGATCCTAGACTGCATGACTGAATTGAAACACCGTCTCACAGACAACTTCCTTCACATGAACCCAAGTAAATATGTGTGTGTTGTTTTTATAAATGATGACGATGTGAGAACTAATCTATTTCTCAGGAAATCAGCAGTGTGGAACCATGGGCTCATGCTCAAAAACGAGTTCAGATATGACGCCAGGAGTTATGATGTTATAAGAGTGTAAGTTTTGTAAAAAGAGTGTAACTGTAGCTGTTCAGGAAGGTGAAAGTTTTCCTCAACAGATGGGCATTAAAGAGTACTATACTATTGTCAGTTCCTGCATTGATAATTGTAATGCTTTGTATGCTTCTATCGATAAATTACATTTGCTCATGCAACAGGCTGTACAAACACACTAGTTAGGTTTTTATCATGCGCAAAAGTTAGATTTCAAAGTAGACCTACTTCCTTTAAGCTTTAACAGCTACCCATGGGGTTCAAAGTTTAGGTTGTTTAGCTTTTAAAGAGCTACATATTTTAAAATTGCAGCATGCAACTTTTACTACCAGTTTATTCCCTAACCTGTTCACTCTGCTCTGCAGTTACTACTTTCCTTTACAAAGTCACATTACAAGCATTTGGGGTTGGTTGCACTACTGTTGTGGAACAGAATTCCTCAAGAACTTGCATCCTTCTCTACTTTCAAATTAAGTTAGTACATTTTAAACTTAACGTACAATGCATAGACTTGTGAATGAGAAAGCATGTTGTATCTGAACCAGTGATCCTTATTTGTTTTTTTTATCTATTCAGATGTATCTAATGTTCATAACTTTCTCTTTCAAATCAATTGTTTTAAGAGTTTATTGTATGTTGGTTGTACAGTATAAATGATGCTGCTCAAAATCCTGGTAAAATCTAATGTTGTGACAAAATACATTTAGGATTTAATGACAAAACCTTGATTTAAATAATTAATTTAACTCACTGATATTGATTATTAGTAATTATGTTGAAACAGAGGGAGACTATGTAAATTATAATCAAGCTTAGAAGGACTATTTCAAAGATAGACAATCAACCAAAACAACACTTCCACGCCCATTGTAAAACTTTTACATAAGCTACACTAAAAATGACACTTTAAAGTCAATCTTTTAATTGTAAAAAATTTTGACTAAATGCAAATATGCTGTTGTGTTTATGGAAAAAATAGATAATAAGTAAGTCTATCATTAAAATATCAGTTTCTGGCATTTCAATGAAAACACAAAAGAAAACTTGCTTTTAGCTGGATTATCAGCATATATCGCAAAAACAAAAGAAAACAAAAAACTATTTCAGAATTAAGTGTATATTAGCTGGAAAACACAAGTTAAATAAGCGTTCACTGCAATAGTTTGATAATGATCAGAAACTTCAGGATCTGAAGCTTTCTTAGCAGAGCAGATTTGTTTTGGTGTTGACCTGTTTTTCTAGGAATTTGATGTCGCGACCAAAGAGAAGGCGCTGCAGTCAGCCTGTATTATTTATTTCCATGGAAATCCTACGACAGAACTGGGACGCCGAAGAAACTCCACGAGAATTTTCTTCACTCATCCAGCGTTCACAATCACATGTCTGTATTTCCTCTCCATTACAGAGAACATCTCTGTTTGGGGCCATGCCAGAAAAATGGCTACATTTCGGATTCTAGTCCCTTACAGGTCCTTCCTTCTTGTAAGCCCATCCCTTGGAGTGGTAAGCAACTGAAGAGCATGCACGCGACTGCAGCAGTCTGTATCCCAGGGGTCCACTGTCACAGCACATTCTCCTTGTTTACCATCACGCTACCAGTTTTGTCCCTGCGGGATCTGACTGGGTGTGTTTGTGTATGTGTGTGTGTTTAGAGTATGCTCCTAATGGTCGGTTAACTAAAGCAACCGCCAAAGAGAATGGGGGACTTCATAAACAATCAAGATCTAATGTGTAATTTGACAATATTCAATAAAAATATGAATGTTTGTAAGAAGAACAAAGATGAAGGAAATGCTTTGTAGAATTAAAGGATTCAGGTCCTCCAGACTCATCAAAACAGGTTAACATCTGCTCTTGCAGTTTTAATCAGTCACTGAACTCACTGATGTCAAAAAAACAATACACACAGATGCTAATGTTAATATATAATATGAATAATGTATATTATTCCAAAAATTATTTAAATTTGTGAATGTCAGTATGATGAACGACTGATTGACTGAAGACAAGAGTGCTGTGAGTAGTCACTACAACTTATGCCATCAATCTTGTTTAAATGACGTTTGATGTGTATCTTATAATGGTAATAGTTAAGAGTAAACAATGATCGAAAAATCTAAACCATTTAAGGTGAGTGAAACCTCTACATCTGCCACTTTGACTTCATTTCATTTTTAAGTCAATGGACCTTTCCATCTCAGTAGCTTTCCAAATCACTCTCACCTCAGGCATTCATCCATAACTCTCACTTCTCTCGCTCATTCCTCCATCTAAAAGAGTCTTCTGTTTCCCTGAAGAAAAACCCTCTTAGGACAGAGGCTGCGAATGCACAGCTGACAACAACTCAATAGACTACATTTAAAGAATGGAGGCAAGAATGCAATTAAACTAGATGGGAAGCTATGCGAGAAAGAACATAATAAGTAGAATATTACTTGGCGTAAATTAAAGAGTCTTTATAAATAGGGTTTAATAGCTATTTTATCATTTTATATTTTATATTTACTTATACACATACACATTTATCTATAAATCTATGTTTCTTTTTCAGAGGATGAAAATATGTGTTCGAAGAGCAGGCCCAAAAGTGTCTTTAATGCATGCAATATTATTATTTTTCTTTCAAGTGTTAGATTATTTTTGTCCACAAAAAAAACTATATCTACTTAAAAATAAACTAATTGTTTTCCTGAAAACAATATGACTTATTGTACTTTTATCTTAAAGCCAAAATACCAATATAAGCTACGAATTAGATTTCTGCACTTAGCGAACAGTTTTTGTCCAAAGTGACTTACAACTCAATAAATAAATACATTTAATTTTAGCTTTTGGGGATTCAAAACCACAATCATGGTGCTGTTACATGGACACCAATTTTAGTCTAATATGTCATCAAACAACTGCTCAATCAATAACTAAGTCACAAGAGTGGATTTGCGTGCGAGTAGTTTTTTTTTTATATTACATCTCTTTGTATCCACAAACACTGCCTTCAGGGAGATTTAATAAACCACAGCAGAGTCACAAGACATCAGAAGGGAGTGATGAGCATCCACAGACTGAAGCCTGTTTAGAACACACTTCACCGCACGTGCACACACGGTTACACACAAACACAACACACTCCACACCTCCTCCAATACTCCTCATCATCTCTCCTGCAATCCTAATTAGCACTTTCTCGGCTGCTTGGCAACTATTGTCAGGGCAACACCAGCATCTGCGTCCCACAGAGGTGTGGAGGAACAAGTCTACTCCTTGGAATGGAAATGGTGAAAAACACCTGTGGATACTTCACGTGGTTTCATAATTCGAAATAAACAACTCTCCTTCAAAGAATGGAAAATGTACTAGCCATAGACTGAAAAGTGCAAAACTTTACAAAAGTAAAAATCAATGTTCCGTGTATTCAAGTTGGCTACATTTCTTACAGAGCACTCGGTGAGCTCAGAAATTGACCAATCAGCAAACAACAGGATGTCACATCTTTTTTGCCGCTCACAGCCTGCTTCATGGAACTCCATTTCAGTGGTTAACTAAAAAGTACTTACAAAAAGTTCCACACACAAACGTAGTTGATAAGCCCGCAAAATCAGCTGTGGAGTTGAGTCAGATCACTGAAAAACAGTGTGGTGAAATTATTTTACACAGAGTGAACATCAAAATATTTTAACCTACTGAAGCTAAATGTAAGTTTGTTGTAAGTTATCATGTTTTTATTCAACTAAAATATAATACAGTAATCATTAATTTGATTAATACATGCTAGTATTTAATACATTTGAAAAACAATGAGCCTTGCATATGCTTGTGTTGCAGGTTACAAGCCAAATATCTAATGTGTTTACCAGGGATAACCAAATCTTGTCCTAGAGTTAATGATGAATAAAAATAAATACATTCTGGTCCAGCCCCTCTGTCAAATACTAGAACCCATTACAACCTGTTTCCCTTCGTGTCGGTGATGTCTGAGTCGCGTATGCATCATGGCAGTGGATTCACTGAGCACGCAGCCTTTTAATTTTCACACAGCACATGTTTTTCAACACATACGTCAACATTTCTTGATCAAACACATATAGGCCTTGGTTTTAAGCTTTAACATACTTTATAGCTTTTTATTATTGATTTAAAAGCTTTTTTCATACATTACTTATTATAGCATATCATGAGCATTTGAGCATATCATGACCACTTTTATGTAAAAGCCTTAAACCTATCTAAGACAAGATTAAAGAATTATAAAAATATAGAATTGAATTGGACAACATTAAAAACACTGAACATTATATTTGACAAAAATACATATATTAATGCAATTCTTCTAACTTTATTGTAAAGATACCTTTGAGTTACCTTATTTTGTCAATAGTAGATAAAAACATGAATAGCGCTTGCCTTCAGAGCAACAGACTCGATGCCAAGCGATGTCCTCAGCTAACAAGTCTTTAAAAAGCATTTTGTTGACTTTATGGAGGATTTGTAGGTAAATTTAGAACAATGGACACACTCACAGAGACACATCTGGGAGACGACTGTGCAGCACACACACTTTGTGTTGAAGATTTAAACCTTTAACATGCGTGCCAAAAATCTTGATACCCAACGCAGACTGATGTAGTCTTAAACAGGCATGAGTCAAAACGTTTGCCCACCATGGGCACAAACAATGCCCCTCCATAAGTTTTTCCACACATGCTCCAGTAAAAAAAAAATTGATCTATTCTGATGGGTTGTATATGCTAGTCTCCAAACTACAGTCGGGGATCTCTTCTTGACCAACTGAACCTACCCTATTGGCAAATGAGCTTAGTGAAGACACGCACACCTTGTGTAACGGTTATATAATCTTGTAGTTGGTCACACAGATAAGTGTAGCCTGGGTAAGCCTCAGCCGCACTGCATCTACACCTTTAGGAAGGTAGACACTGATAAGATGCATCCCAAAACAGGTCCAGAAGAGTTTTTATTGATACACTGCATCACACCAGAGGAGGATTATGCAAGAGGTTCTTCTTTCCTTAGGGGACAATGACCACACACACAAACACACACAAACACACGCGCACACGCGCACACGCACACACGCACACACGCACACACGCACACACAAGTGCTGTCACAGATGATAACAATAGAGCTGATTCTTCTGGACTCAATGGCTGCAGATGACATAATGGCGAAACAACTGTCCACACACAAACACAAAGCAACTCAAGAAGTACAACTATTAAAGTTTCAACTATATGTCAATTCAGTCATAAATAATAAACTAACAACTTTATTGATGTTGTAATGCATACTGATCAACGCAATACTTGTAACAATGTGTAAAGAGTCTTGATGCAACTTAGTTAAGCTAAAAGGCTTTTATCACAAATAGTGAATTACTGAAAATGATTAGTCATCAAAAATCCTTTGCAGTGTAATTTGGCTCCATTAACTCTGAATCTCTTACATTCACCAGAGCTACAAGAAGGGCCAAGGTCTAAACCAACTCTGCCTTTGGCCAGACCGTCCACACACAGACACGCACACACACACACACAAACAGCTGTCCCAGCAGATGGTTGGAGAGGGAACTACCTAACACACACAAACGTACCAACACAAATCACAGACAAGGCTGGCTCTGGCTTAGCACAAACAAACACACAGCACACAGTCGTAAGGGCTGATTGAGAGTCAGGTGAAGGTGCAAGCCTCATAGCCATGAGATTAACCAAGACACAATTAACATCTACTGTAAACATGTAAAAAAATGTAATGATTTAAAATTACACTGCAAGTACAATAACTGTATGTGCCCTGAACCACCAGAAAAATATAAAAAATTATCCGAAAATTAGCTAGTTAGAAAGTTTTTTCTAACTATTTCTAAAGATTTGTTTGTCACACAAAATCCCAGCTTGTGAAGTTCAATCCCCAATAGACTCTAAGAACGACCCACTGCAGTACTTCTGCTAAAATCTCGGGTGGAATTGCACTTCCAGTTTGAGATTTCAGATAAGAGTGTTGATAGCCTGGGCTTGTTTTTACAGAAGTGACCATAGGTAGGTGTTAACTTAGTCAGATTTGTAGTATTGTCATTTTAATGTCATTTTTATTGTCATTTTATAGCATCAATCTATGCCTCAAATTTATTTTTAAATGAATTCTAAAAGCTGTAAGTTCCTCCGTCGTGAAGGTGTCGCTATACGGTTGTGACCCATCGTGTTAAAATTCGTCACGGTTTAAGGCACACGGTTAGATCCATATTTTTTCTCAAGATAAAGTTACAAGTGTTAAATTGCATGGCGATCGCATCAATGCCATTGGAAAAAAAATACGTCTGGTGCTGAACTGGTAGTTGACAAACAATCGACAGAAGTAGTCGGGCGTAAAGTATATTACTTTCAATCACAGCCCCCTGATTACCGATCATCTACACCTGCCATTAGAATCATTGGTTACCTTTATATTCAGCTCCATTTCCACCACTCTGTTTTACCAGTTTAGATGATCAGACATCCTTATTTTGTTTGATCTTCAATTAAAACTTCAACTGAACTCCTACGTTGTGTTGAGGCACCTGACGTTGTTCAGATGAACCAAATCATTTATGGGAATTTATGGGTCATGAATCATATCAGATTCAGTTGATTACAGGAGTCAATTCTAAATCTGAATCAAGGATAAAATTATGTACAACAAAAGTAATCTTTTGCTTGGAAAATAACCAGGATAGGGTGGAACCCTTTCAAACACACTCCCTTGTCTTCTCTAGCCGTGACCATCACAGACAGTCATGCTATCTGAAAGCATGGAGTGCTAAGAGTCACAAGAGAACAAACGAACAGCACACATAAGTAAGAGAGGTAGGAATATACGATCAGGCATAACAGAAAAAAATGTTTCACCAAACACAGCTATGTATTATTTTCATGATATTACATTAGCAGCCTCAAAGATCTTACATCAGCAATGTCTAGAAGACTTTCTGCAGAAGGTTTAGGGTTTCAGCTTAGAACTCTATTTCTTTGCAGTTCAGATGAATGAATTGCAAATTTATAAAACTACTTTTTGAAAGGTTTGAAAAGAGATTTTTTTTAAATACTACTGGTGCTGTGTCTACATTATCAACCTTCGGCATGAAGTCAAAATCTTGATCAAGAATCAGAATTGTAGCTATATCTGAACATGTGTGCTTTGTCATCTGTTCCTAACACACCCACACCCCTGCAGACACTTGGCTTCCTCCACACTTCCCCAGAGCCCTCTGCCGACTCCTTTTGATGAGATCGTAAAGAGGGCATGACCCCAGGCAGTGACTCGCAGATGGCAGCACAATAGCTTTAGAGCAGAGGCGCAAGGCCCGGGACTACACACACAACCCAGCACCTGCTGATAACCAGGGGTGGAAGTAAGATCATTTTGTACTAAAAAAGCCACGTCGCATTGATGCAGTAATTATTGCCCAACAATATATTGAGGACATCATATTGGCATCAACACACCTTTTCAGAAAGGCCACCAAGTGTTTAAGTCCCGTTTACGGGTGACATTAAAAATGTATTTTCTAAATACATAAACAGAGTTTTTTTTAACTAGATTACTTCAACCTTTAAATCAATAAAACCTTGGAATATTACATTTTTGTTTATTAAGTGAACATATAAATGTTAAACACATAAAATTACTATTACTTCAGTAAAAATAAAGCTGCCTGTCTAATAAAACATTAATACTGAAGTAAAAGTAAGAAGCTCAAGATTTTTTTTCACAAGCAACATAGTTATCACTAATGCAGCTCTGAGGGTTTGTGAAGCGTATTCAATATTATAAACATAACACTCATCACAGTTTAGTATTATAACTTTAACTCAGTTAAACACAACAACTTCTTCCGTGTTCTTAAGGAGACATTTACATTTACATTTATGCATTTGGCAGACGCTTTTGTCCAAAGCGACTTACATTAGGGAGAGACAATATGCAATTTGTTACACTGTCAAAGTCTATCTCAACTTCTCACAATAGAAATTTTATCAACTGATCAATAAACCAAAGCAGTAGGGGAAAAAGATAAAGACAGAGGAGTGAAAAAGAAGGTAGTAGTTTTTTTTTTTGTTTTTTTTTTATAGTAGGTGTTCTCTGAAGAGAAGAGTTTTCAGTTGCTTTTTGAAAGCTGTTAGTGTTGCTGCTTTCCTGACTGGATCAGGGAGTTTGTTCCACCAACCAGGGACAGTGAAAGAGAAGGTTCTGGCGAGAGATCGTCTGCCCTTGTGGGATGGAACCACAAGTCGCTGTTCCTTCTCTGAGCGCAGATTTCTGGAGGGCATGTAGGAGCGTATGAGCTCATGGAGGTAAACAGGGGCTGATCTGGAGATAGTTTTGTATGCCAGCGTTAGCGATTTGAATTTAACCCGAGCTGCAATGGGGAGCCAATGAAGAGTGATGGAGAGGGGAGTAACATGAGCTCGTTTCGGTTCCTTGAAGATAAGACAAGCTGCAGAATTCTGGATCATCTGCAGAGGTTTGAGCGTATTCAATGGAAGTCCAGCTAGGAGAGCGTTGCAGTAGTCCAGACGTGAGAGGACCAGAGCCTGAACCAGGAGTTGAGTTGCATGCTCAGTTAAGAAGGGCCTGATCTTTCGAATGTTGTGCAGTGCAAATCTACACGCTCGAGTTGTCTTTGTGATGTGGTCTTTGAAGGACAGCTGTTCATCCAAAATCACTCCAAGATTTCTGACTGTAGGAGAAGGGGTGACTGTAGAGGATTGCAGCTGGATGGTGAGGTCGTGATGCACAGAGGGATGAGCTGGGATTACCAAAAGTTCCGTCTTGGCCATGTTGAGATGTAGGTGATGGTTCTTCATCCAAGTAGATATGTCGTTCAGGCAGTCAGTTATGCGGGTAGTTACTGACAGGTCATCAGGGTGGAATGACAGATAGAGTTGAGTGTCGTCAGCGTAGCAGTGGTAGGAGAATCCGTGTCTGAGGATGATAGGGCCCAGGGAGGTGGTGTAGATGGAGAAGAGAAGTGGGCCAAGGACTGAACCCTGGGGAACCCCGGTGAGTAGGTTATGAGTGTTTGAGACCTCACCCCTCCATCCGACACTGAAAGATCTACCAGTGAGATAGGACTCAAGCCAATCGAGTACAGTTCCAGTGATGCCCATCGCAGAAAGAGTGGAGAGAAGGATCTGATGGTTGACTGTGTCAAACCCTGCAGAGAGGTCTAGTAGGATGAGGGCAGATGATCTGTGGTTAGCCCTGGCCCCTCGCAGCGCTTCCGTTACAGACAACAAAGCTGTTTCAGTTGAGTGTCCGTTCTTGAAGCCTGATTGATTGTCATCAAGTTTGTTGTTCTGAGTCAGGAAGGTAGAGAGTTGATTGACGACGACTCGCTCGATGAGTTTTGCAGTGAAGGGCAGCAAAGAGACAGGTCTGTAATTTTCCACCATTGATGTGTCGAGTGTGGGTTTCTTGAGAAGCGGGGTGACTCTGGCCACCTTGAAGGTGTTGGGGAAAACGCCGGTAGTGATGGAGGAGTTGATGATGTGAGTGAGGGCAGGCGTGATGGTAGGTGAGATGGTTTGTAGAAGGTGAGAGGGGATGGGATCGAGGGGGCAGGTGGTCGGATGCGCTGAGAGAAGAAGTTTGGACACCTGATCTTCTGTGAGTGGAGTGAATGCGGACATGAAAGGTGTCGGAGATTGTGGCTGAAATTTGGAGCAAGGTAGTGCAAACTGCCGGCTGATGGTGAGGGTTTTGTCAGTGAAGTGATCAGCGAAGTCATCTGCAGAGAGAGAGGTCGCCGGGGGAGGTTGGGGTGGACAGAGGAGTGAGTTGAAAGTCCTGAAGAGCTTTCGGCTGTCTTTGGCATGTTCAATGGGTATTTTAGCCCCACACTGGCTACACTATTTTTTATTATAGATTTGATTTAATCACAGTAATCACTGTGCAATAAATTCAGCAGTTTCTCGGAAACATAAGTTCTGAATAGATAAAGAAAAATGTGGGCGTGCTGAGAAGCAGTTGCCATGTAAATAATATTAGGATTTTTTTTTTTCGCTGAGAGGAGCGCATCTGAGAGGCATACATACACTCACTGTTCAAGTAATTTCATTCTGATGTGAAGAAAAGATGTTATTTCCAGTATAATAAAAGCTCATAGTGCTCAAATGGAAGGAGATACGCCAATAAAAAAACTGGGAAGTACTTAAAACTGGAATTGTTTTTGAAGTTATGTGACGAGATCAAATGCAAAATCCGAGTGGAACAAAAAGCATGTGATTTAAATCCATTAAATCCTCTTTATCTGATGACAGAGGAACATTTCAATTTGATCCCATCTTTTTCAACTAGCACATAAATTCTGAATTTTTGTTTATTTTACAACCATTCAGTATGCTTTGTGCAGCAATGTCAACACATTGTGCCATGTATAGAATTTTATTTACTTTAAATTACATTTTGTGACTAAACTATTGTTGCTATTATTATTGGGGAGAGGTACGCTTTAGACCATCACTGAAAAAAGCTGAGGTCAAGCCCCCAAAAGTCTTTAAAATGCTCCAACCATCATGGGCATATGACTCACCGTGTAAAATGGTCGCTGATGGCACCCACCAGCTCCCCTACTCGGTCTTGATTTGGGTTCAGCTGACCCCTCTGCAGGTGCATGAAGATATCATCTTGAGAGGCTGTGTGCAGCGCCACCAACTGATCACTGTCACTTGTTACACTCAAACTAACCACCTGTGAGATTGAGGAGAGTGCAATAAATCAATTCAAACAGGTTACAAAACATTTGTCACATTAAAACATTTGTTAATAAATCCCTCATTGAAGCGTCCACCAGATTCTCACCAAAAACTGGCATTTGGTCAACACTTTGTAATCGGAAAAGGCATTTAGTTTGCTTCTGCAAAGGATTGGCTCAGCCACCTTGGCAATGAGTAATATGCTGCAAATAATCATGAATGAATGACTCGCTTGTTGCAATTAGTCAAAGAGTGTGACCAATCAAACTTGTGCGTCAGAACAATGTGCTCAGAGGGCTGAAACACGTGACTGAGAGATCAGAACCACTTGGGGGGGATGCTTTTGCATGCAGGTAAACATGAATGTTCTACTGCATTATTTATTATGGATATAATTATGCATGTTCACTTTTTAATCTAAATCCAAAGGAGTAATATTTTCTTTCAATCAACACACTTTCCCCACAACAAAGGACTTTGACTTGCAAGTATTATGTTTTGTTAGTGTAACGTAAAACTAGGCATTTTTTTTATTTGGTCTACAAGTTTTAATCTGTGATTTTGTTTCCCAGAGCTCTGTATTATTTATGTATTTATGATCTCCTTCTGGATGTGATTAATCTCGCGTGTTATATAATTATCTTCATTCAGCCTTCATTTAAAGTTTCTTTTTACTTTTTTTTATAGTAGCATAGTAATCGTGCTACTATTACATGCTATAAATAGTAGCATGCTCTTTTCAAGTAATCTTGCAAAATAAAACCTTTCAAATATTGTTTTCGGAGTTTAATAAAGTCTTCATTCAGTTCTTCTGTTAATGATGTCACAAATATTTGCCTTATTTTAAGTAAGGCCTTGTCTTAAAGGCCATTTTGCATTTAAAAAAAAGAGCATGCTGCACTCAATGTGAAAAGTATGCAGTTTTTAAATTTTTTTACAAAGTAGCAACGCAAGCAATGAAAAACGTAAAAGAGAAGCATTAAACTTGAACTCCTGAGTATTCTTTAGCAGTGCTGTGTTCAGGAAGGTCATCAATATTCAGTGAGTTCTTTATTATAGAAGTTTTATGAGCGGTGGTAGTTGCATCACCACTGTTAGTGAAAGAAAAGGAGTGATCAGGCAGCATTAAGCTCCTCTGCTGCCCCTCGAATGGACAAATAAACACATCGGTTAATCCCTCAGTGGCCTGTGGTACAAGCAGCTGACGTAGCTGTCTGAGATTTTGCCAAACGTGTTTGGGCTAGAAAGCAAACGTACACGTGCCATACATGACTAGACTTTCACCAATCAACCCATAACAACAGGAAGTCTGTAGAATTAAGGATGTAACAGATGATTAAACTCTGATATGGATGTAAGACAGTCTTAATGGGGCGTAGGGGTTTCAAGAACACGAGCCAACATCAGCCCCTGTGCAGTAGTAGTGTGTCGGTCTATGGTGAAATTAGATTAAAAGCTGCCACAAAAACCATTTTGCTGTCTGGGAAAGCTTGAAGCAGGCTGATGACCTGTTTGACCTGGTGAGATGAAATTCATCTTTTAAGAAGTAAAAAACAAAAGAAAGTAACATAAAATTACTATTATTGTTTCATTCATTTCATTGGGAACTGAAAATACATAGTTCTATCTGGATTCAGATGGGTTTTGAGTTATTGAGCTCTAAAGTTGTTGCCTTTTGTGTATTGAATGCAGAAAGAAAATTTTTTAAAGACAATTTTTCCAAATAAAATGTCAGAACATGTAAGTAAAAAAAAATTATTACGTGATGTAAATAAGATGTCTAAGAAGAATATCTGAACAACTCAATTTTGACAAAAATGTCAGATAGAAACTTATTATTCAGTTCTTACAAGAACTTGGACTTCAAGTCACAAAGACATACATTTACCAAACAATTAACAATTGAATTAACTATTAAATAAATTCTGCCTATAAAGCAACCAAACTCAAACGCGTTTCAAAAATTTAAAAATAAGAACAGGAAACATTGTCTTTCAGGATTTCTACAGGTTTCGTAAGGTTAAATTTGTAGACTTTGTAAGACCTTTGAGAATCAAATTTAAGTCATGTCATAACATCAAAACTACTTTTTTGCATAACAAACAGCATGCTTCACTTTTATGTTTTTGACAATTTATGAAGGTTTTCTCAAACTCTGGGAAGGCTGACTGTAATTTTTTCTTCTTTTTAACTTTTAGGAGCATATTCTCAAGCTTTTGACCATTTACGCAAGTGTTCTCAATATCTGGCAACCCTAACAATTAAAAGATTACAGAAATCCATCCTCTTTCCTCGACGGAAGATGTCTGCTCCTAGGACAGCAGAAACCACTGTACCAATAAAACTACAGTTATTTGTATAATGAGTGCTCGCAATCTGCAGCGTTGCGCAAATCCCTCTCTCGCTGTATCGGATATGAGAATGATGAACAGAATGTAGGTCAGACACCTAGCACGCAGTCTGTTCTGGTGACTGAATTCACTCGGACGCAGACAGAAGTTTGAGAATGACCCTGTTAAATCATCTGACCTGGCTGGTCATATGAAGTATTAGCACAAAAAGGGCACAGTCGGTATGCAAGACTGTGACAGCCTAATGCAATGACCCACATTCCACCATTGCATAAAACAAAAACCAAGAAAGTACAGGATCTCAGCATATATCACATTTGGGGTGTATTTCAGTCAGTGTGGTAGTTCTTTAACTAGACTTTTTTTATGTTAATGCCTTCTCGGATTTGATCATCTCAATTATAGGTATACTGTTTTTTATCGTCAGAATCCATTAACAATAGACTTATGACAAAGGGTTTTTATAAAACATTTCATTTCCTAATTTAAACAAAATAAATCACATTGAAAAACTCGACCCTCTCTAACTTTTCTGTGCTAACTGACCTGGGTCATTTACAGAACTAGTGTCTTAAAATACTGTTTAAGTAATAAAACCGATTTCAGAATCAAAACAGACTAAAAGAATTGTCTCTGAAACCTCTGAACAGGTCAGTCTTTCATTCAATTTATTTAACATTTGAAGATATTGCTCTTTTTTGGATCATGTGACAAAAACGTTAAACATACATCCACAAGACACTCTACACGTCACCTGGAGTCATCAAAAACATTTATACTAGACACATGACTTTATAAACTTCCTCGTTTATATTGCTAGTTTGTACAGTTTGGAGTTCAATGCTGTATGAAAAACTATCTACAAGTTCTTTGTCACATGTTTTTGACGCAACGTCTGCGATTTGTTTCAACTCTCTGCGATAGAAATCATGTTGACTGAAAGTGAGTGGATTGTGTTGAATTTGGAGATTATTACAGTTTTTTCAAAACTATGCTACATGAAGTGTGTCTTAAACACACAAAAAAAACATTTTAGCATTTCCAAAAATGAATTGCATGCTTTAACACATTAATTTCTTCAGCACTTGCAAACCCTTTAATCAAGTTGCACATGCTAAACTTCATGATCACCTATGATTGTAATTAAAACTACATTTTATTTCATCTTAAAATGTTTCATAGTACAGTGATGTTCTGACTCCTGATATATATTTGAGAGATATTTTCATTTTACTACAACTAACTAACCCAATGCAATCAATGCTTTAGTTCTTAGTCTAATCCATTGAAATCTCTTTAAATCCTCAGTGCTTATAGAAAACAATGGTGGATGGGTAAATATGCATGGATTTTCATGAAATACTTACGGAATCAATCGTTACTCGTTTCTGTACTTTGAAGAGTTTTTTGGGCTCCAGTCTGTAAATATGCTTGTCAGTGATGAGTAGAGCTCTGTCCTTTGTGTTGTTGAACCAGTTGAGCTGAGAGAGAGAATAAAAAAGGTGACCTAGCTGCTTTTGTCTGAGCTGTAACACTATAAAAACAAATTCAGGACTCAGAAATGTAAGTGCAAGCTTTGCATCTGCACTGTTTGTACTGTAGCTTTATATACTGGTCCACAGGGGTACCAAATGTTCCTGGTGGTAAAATTAGGCTGTGAAATTGGGTTGATGTTACAGAGGGAAAGCAAAGATAAACTGGACCGGTGGAAGCAGCATCACACTCTGCAGTGCTATTAGTTGCTAGTGAGTGTATTTTACAGGCATGGCTCAAGGCAGTTAAAACACTAAGCACTCAGTTGGGCTTGTGATCTTAACTCAAGCTCTGCTCACATGGGCTCCAGAGTCAGATTATGAGAAAGTGAAGGAGACATTTCCTCGGTTACAAAGATACTGACTGGGATGGATTTATTCTATATTATGGAGTTACTTGTTGTTAAAAGTCATGGCGGACACTAGCTGGAGAAGCACCATAGCAATTGAGGGGGCCTTCATGGGATAAAAACTCTGCCTGATATTGACATCCTGGCATTATCAACGAGGCTAAGAGTTTGGTTAATCAATCACTTCCTTCTTGCCAAAGCTTCACTACCAGAGAGTCTAAAAATGGCAACAACAAAAAAAGATGCGATTTTGTGGGTCAAAAATAATGCAAACTTAAAATGCAGCTGTGCTTGTGTAGTCCCACCCTTAATTATGCAAAACAAACATTGTGTATCAAATTAAACATAAGAGGTACTACAATACTAGAAATCAAGTACGGTACATCAAGTCAAGGTTGCTAAAAAAAATTTCTCTGCATGGACAGAATACAATTGATGCGCGACAATAATTCTAAACACAACTGCACTATATTTGGATCTTTAAAACAACAAGCAATAGCTGACCAGAGCACTATAAACTAATTTTAAATAAAATGTTGTATAAATTGCATGAAAATGAAAACTAGAAAAAAATATCAATAAAAAATAATGAAAGAGTGAAAGACAAAATGCTTTTTGATAGAGAATTTAAAAGCTGTAAGTGAGTCTGCTTGATATACTGCAGGATGTTTTTACTTTTGAAAAAATTTGAACGAGCCTAGAATATGCAAATTTGTGCTTTAACGGGTCAGAAATCAGAACAATCTGAAACTTATTTCTGTCAAATATGCACTTTGTGTTCATAAATACAGGTTTGAAACGAAAGAGATGGTAGAGATGTCAAGGAAGCGACAGCGCATATTGTTAATTTCGCTTAAATTATAGTTAATTAATGTGTTTTTGTCCATGTCTGTAAAAAGTATAGAATGTTGTGGAAGGAAGAAGACTGGAAGCTCCAGTGTAACCGTTGGTCGTGGTGCCAGAAATGAAATAAAAAAGCACCCTTATCAGTACTCTAAATATTTGATATCACACTGCAACAGAGATGCATCATGGGAGTTATATTTCTCAACAACACTAATCTAACAAAGAATGATTTGATGGGCGAACTTGTTGAGGCCTGAGGTGAAGATTTTTTTATACTTTCTTGGGAATCATAGTCAATAGAGATGCTACGTGTAGTGCACTTTATTTTTCCCTAACCTACTGCTTAAATGTAACTGTTTTGAAAATGTAACTTCCAGTGGTGACGTTACACAGACGTTACTCGGCGTATCTTTAATTTGCTAATGTTTTCCATAAAAAGGTTGTAAAGTGAAATAAAATGATCCTACCATCCTAACAGAGGAGGAGAAGAGGACCTGGCCATACTGGTCCTTGTTCTTCAGCTCTTTAGTGATGCGAACAAAGTTTGAGCTAGTCAATGGAGAGTCCTTGGCCTGTGGTGAAGAGACATTATTCTGGATCAATGACAGAAGAAACTGGGAAGCATAGTTAGTTTAACACATTGCACACATGGTTTCCAAGATTACAATTCCAATCAGTTTATGATGGGTGCTAAACACGCATTAGCATCACCAGCCCACTCATCTCCGATAATGCGTCAAACAGATCTGACACTTTATCTGAAACAACAGACTCTCAACTATGTTCCATGAATAAGGGTTTGACTCATTCAGAATATCTGAAACATCAAAGGTCTGAAAAACCTCACGTCAAGGAGTGCTGAATGAGTGGCATGCATCTTGTGAGCTGTGAAAACGAGTTATGAAACACTGGAGTAATGCTGCTGAGAGATTAAATAACACTTTCAGAATAGCACAAAATAGACTCAAAGATTCATTTTTCATTGCACTGCACTGGAGAGGTAGTGGACATTTAGTTGTGTCCTTTTTATTGGAATTACTCTCCAATAAGGCAATTTTCACAAATGATAAACATTACTCCTGAACACTGTTTTGACAGAGAAACCACAGAGTTTATATAACCTGGGAGGACATAAATAAAAGGGTTTGCCAAGCTTTCAAATCAGACAAGCTGGGCAGAAATGTCAGTTTTCATTTTTTTTTGTGAAACAAATGCGCAATTTAACCCTCTGAGAACCCACTCCAGTAAGAGGTGCAACTACATGTGACTTTTTACAGTAGATATGTTCTAATATCATCACAAAGAGGCTTCATGTAGAGATGAAATAGCAGTGGGCCTAAAATATAGCCCTATGGGTCAAAGGAAGGTAGATGTATAAAGTACAAGAGTAAATATTTATAGACCAATCAACCGATGAATGACAAGAAATCCTTTAAAACACTTTGGCAGCATGTTATTGGTACACTTTTCTTTTAATCAGACACAAAACAGTATGAAATAGTTCATGGTACCCAAGGCAATCTAAAGGTTAGCAACAAAAAAAAGATGGCCCAAAAGTGCACTCTCATCTTTTGCACAATGTTTCTAATCATGTACAAAGTTGTGTACTTGTATTTGTAAGAAATGTATGAACCTTGCATACATACCTTACTGTGAATAATCAAAGCCGTTTTTGACAACTGGTGGCTACACACTGTCAGAGTTTGCAAATGCATGTTAGGATAATGTGTTAATCACATTTACAATTTATGTTTTTAGATTTTTTTTACTGAACCGTAAATGTCATGACTTTCCTGAAAGGCCGATCAGATGACGTGTAAACGTGCTCCCGAGTAATTTAGAGCATGTGTCATTCTAGATATTATTATGTACACAGAAACCTTTTTTTTCCTTTAACCTGCTCTTAATAAGGACCTGAATAACTTTATTGTTCATATACTATAAAGTCTCTGGGATTAAAGTCTCAGTAAAACCAACCAAAAGTTTCAACCTGTTCATAGGTACATTCATTTTCATTAAAAGTTTTTAATACCTATATAGATAAAACAGGAGGGAACAAATGCAGGCTTGTATAAGGTCTCACTGTTTGGCCCAACTCTGCATACCAATTGCTGCAGAGACTGAAACTGCAGGCATTATTTGCAAAGGTCTAGCAACTCTGTCTTACACTTGCATAAATACACTTCCTAAAGATCTAGTTTGAAGAAGAAAGAAACTGTGCATGATGACATGCATAAAGAGGGTCTAATAAATAAAATGTTTTTACAGATGCAAATTTAGGCTTTCTGAGACACTAATCTCATGATCACTAAAAGTCATGATTTTTAAAATAAAACATCAAGAGAGCTAAAATGTAGTTTTTTCCTTCTACATCATCGTTGGGGTTCTATTCATTTGGTTGTACTTACAAACTGAGCAAATTTTCAGTAAACTAATTTTCCTGAATTTATTTGCTGACGCACATTTCTCTGTACTTAAATTAAATCTCAACTCATCCACTTTTGAGCCTGAATCAACATAACTGGATTAGTTGAACTACGTGGAAATGCGAGTCATATTAAAATTCATTCAATGAATCAAGTAGAACAATTGATTTAATTGTGACACAATTAACTGATTGAGCTCCAGTGAAGTGAATAAATTATTTGTACTGCATTGTTTGTTTCAATGATTCAAATGTCAAAATTAATACAATGAAACCAAATAAAGACTAAAGACCAAATAAATGAGAAATCAGCCCTAAGCTAAGACATCCATATCAAGTCAAGAGAATACAAAATCAAAATTGGTGAAGATGTTACTCACAGAACAAAAGCTAAACAGCTACTAAAGCCAGATCTGTGTTGTAGCCATTATTTGTAAACACACAGGTGGGTCTTTGAGGGTCAGAACGGTTAATGGTTGATTATCCAGCTCAGCTATAAGCAGTGGAGGAGATCTGCTGACCTGCTGCTGTCCAGTCTGCAATGACCATGTCAATAGTTCAAGGTTTTAAAAGTTATTTTTTTAAACTCCTCCTAAAATGTGATTGGAAAGGAAGACAAAAATTACCGAAATTAAAACAAAGACATGAAAAGTTAAATAAACAAAACCACAAATATATCACAAACTTATACAGCAATAATGAAACAATCCAGCAAATTTTCTTTTTGATATTATATATTGAGCAAATTGAAGGTATCTTTAAACATTATTGACTAATAAAAATAGGAAATTAAATATGTACATGAAAAAATGTTTGTTAAGCTATTATGCGAACATTAAAGGAGTGTTTACCTTGAAATTTATAAATACTTATGATATGCATCATGTATATCATACATGTATATCATGTAATTTTTATACTTTTATACATGTTAATTGAGTGGGTCGTAATTCAGTCTAAATCAGGATTGGTTAAGGACGATTATACTGCTTAAGCAGTGCATTTGCTTTTTCACAGTTCATGTGTATTTAACTTTCTTACTTTTTATTCACACATATATTAACGTATTAAGGGTTTACACAACTATTTACCTCTAATTGATCTAACTGACTAAATCGATCGTAAACATTGACTATTGTATAAATTATCCTGTACCTTTGAACTCCTGTTTATGGTCTCATGACTCTGATTGTGCTTTTGTCCTCATTAAGTATAGTACAGGGTGCACTAGAGAGTAGTAGAGCTGAGGGAGAATCCGCATTACCCTAGGAACACTGCTCGGACAATCAGTGCACGGCGAGAATGAAATCAGCGAAACCAGCAGGTCATTAACCAACACCCTCAACAAGATTCCCGGCACAGCAGCGCTCTGAGTTACTTCTCAACAAGCTGCAGGGAGTACTGAATCTCCACTTAATCTTTATCCTTCATAGATATGGATGAAATACTGGCATATGGTGTTATTTTTAACTAAAGTGCCAAAAACATTACAAATTACATTTACTCACTTTAACTAATGAGTATATTGTGTGAATAGTGTGAAAACTCACATTAGCCAGGTAGTCTCTCTCCCAGGATCGACTGAAGCCCCAGTCCACTCTCTCCCCACTTAGTGCTGAAAAAGCTGCTACTTTGGCCCTCACTTCCCCCATGGCGGACGGAGGAATATTTTTCACCAGCTGCCTTGCCCACCATCTATGGCAATGAAACCATTAAAATTGGCTAAATGAAACAAAAACCACGGTGACCAATAAATACCTGTGATACAGATGTTGTGTGATTCTCTGGAACTGTGCCAGGGCTGCTGGAGCTGAGGGCCACTCCACACTCTTCCCGTAGTCTGGCATGGTTCGAACGTTTGCGAAACGTCTCTCTACTTCCCAGAAGTGAGACTTCAATTTATAAGCTTTGTAATGTGCCATGATTGTATAAATTGCTCTTAGTTTTCTGCATTGAATCCGTGCTAATGCACCTCGCCATACCTGCAGAAGAGGAGGAATGATTGTGGAATTAATCACATGATTGCATCTGAAATCACATGATTACAAAATGTTCAAGCAATAGCAGACTTCTTAAAATTTCCTTTTTTTGGTGAATTTTTATTGTTACTTTTCCACGTACTTTTTGTCAATAAAGACTAACATATACTTATACAATACAACATAATAAATAAGACTGCATAATAAATTAAACACCTAATGCCAGAAAAAAATCTAAACTATAATTGGCCATTCAATTGTTTCCATTCAAATAATGAGTGTTGCTTACGAGGGTGAAAGTTTGACAAAAGCAGAGCTGAAATGACAAAAAAGAAACCTTAAAATATATGCTATTTGTTTTCTGCTGTTGCCATAATTTCCAATGGTCACATAATTAATTCTGCAAAATCATAAAAAAAAAAAAAAAAAAAACCCTTCACAGATGTTGCGAACAATAAAATGATCAAAATGGAACAAACAATTTGCATAAGGCTATACATATTTTCTGTAGATAATTTCTAGGGGTCGAGGGAAGTTTCTTTGTTAAAAAAAAAAATGTAATAAATTATTAGAAAAATTGCAAACGAGTGTTTGAGTAACTACCCAATAACTTAGTCTATAAAAAAATTAAAACAAACCTCTGGCCAACTCAAACCCTATATTAAACCTACATCTAACTAACTAACAACTTTAGGGTGTTTAAAATAAATACATGTTTAAGAAACACAAGAGTGTTTGTGATTAAACAAGTATGGAGTGACTGCTTACCGGAAGTTGAGTATGCAAAATAGAATATGAATTTTACAGCTGGACAAAACATTAACAAATAAATAGAATTCTCAAAAGAGAATGACCGGAATGTTTTCATATGTGTTGATTTGTCAAGTGGATGAAGGAGATTTTTATCGACTCGATTAACCAGTTCAGAACAACATATCAACAAAAATGCACAAGTTGAAGAAAACAGCATGCTGCTATATAGGGTGGTGAATGAGAATATGAATGGCAGAATGATCACATGAGTAAGGGAAGAATGACAGAGTAACTGATTTAAAGTGACTCTGTGAGCATGTGTCTGGGAGGAAATGAGAGCGAGAGGGTCAGGTGGACAGAAGCATGTCAGCTGCTGGGTCATCTCATCTGCTGTGCATTATAGAGATTCAACTAAGCTCCCTCTAGTTTGATTCAGACTGAAGTAAGTGGGGCAGAAGAAAAATGAGGGCAACTTTCTGAGAACATAAATAATGCAATGCAAAATAATCCAACAAATCGTAATCATCACCACAATCACAGTAATTAGCATCACATTCAGCCTACACACTACATGGATGAATGGAAAACCTAGAAACCCAGAACTATGTATAGATGAACCCACTGAAAGTATTCACTCTATTTCATCATTATAAAATAGATTCACTATATTTCATCATAAGAATTAGATTAATAGACGTGCAGACGTCTTGGTGAAAAATTATCTTGATGTTAATCGTTCAATTTTGAATGTGAAATTTTGTGTTCCCTTTAAATCATCTGTACCATTCTGCAACTCTCTTTCGACATCCACAAGATATATTTTCAAACAAAACTGTCTTTCATTGGACATTTTCTCTTTTCTTAGACCACTCTTCATAAACTTTATAAATGGTTGTGCATTTTAATCTCAACACATAAAAAGTTTTTCAAATACTATGAAACACAGCAACCATTCAAAGTAAATATTTAAAAACCCTTTCTTCCACAATTGTATTAGTTTTTTTTTTTCAATATCTACATGCTGTTTTTCTCACATATAAATGCTGAATTAATGAATTTTAGATCAAGTTGTGCTACTAATAAAAAAAGTGTACCTAACAAAATGGCCGCTACTTGTGATTTTAAAACTTATAACTTAAAACAACCACAGAAAAAAATAATTTAAATTAAGTAGCTGATGGAAAAAAAAGACATAGACATAAAATCACAAAAGTAACAATAAGTATGATTAAACCTTACTAACCTCATAACTATAGTTTCAAAGACCATTTCATACTTTTTTTGCATGTTTACATGTAAACTATATCTACTCTGCTTGACCAGGTTTCTCACACTTAAAGCTCAAACATCAGCATCAGAAGCAATAACCAAAAAAGTTTATAAGACAGCACAGCAACAGTGTGCATCGAAAACCATCTCTTTAAAAGTGCCTCATTTTGGGTCCAGAGCCAAATCTTGGACTTCTGCAATGTATAGAATTGATGATAAAGTGTGTGACATTTTGAAAATACAGATTTAACCAAGAAACTTTAAATTAGATAATTCAATTAAATAAGCTACCAGCTCTAATACAATTTCTTAAAAGCCATTTTTCTGCAGTAACAATAACAAAAACTTAGTTTCTGCTTGTACACAACACAATGGATATGGAGCATAAATGGTTTACTGATTTTCATGTAACTCACTAACAAAAATAAAGAGCTTATGTCACCTTCTGTAAGAAGAGCACTAAAATGGGAATGAGGGCAGCTCTCTCCTGCTCCAATGTAAAGAGGGTGCGAGGAGTCCTGACAAAAAGCTTGCTTTGGCCGTAGGCGACATCATCCTCAAAACCGTGCTGGTTGATTATGGCCTCCACTGCTTCTTGGTCTGAGTTCATCAGGTGATTGGGCCATGTGTATTCACAGGTCATCTTGTACCTAAGAGCCAAGCCAAAAAAAAAGCTATAAAAATGCAATTTAACACTAAAAAAGTATAAATAACAACAATTCAAACACACGACTTCCAGCACACTAGTACAGGACAGTAATTTAACAGTATTTCCAAAAAATCCCGCTATGTACGAATTCTAAAACAAACTGCTTTTTTTCATCTTACAATACAAACACAAGCTGTTATTTATGTCATATATAAAAAGTAACATTTTGAATGTGTTTGATAAGGTTAGAGTAAGAAAGGGATTTTTTTCTTTAACAATTTTTAGGAATTTCGAACAAGAAATAAATATGCAGGAATTTATTTTTTATGACATCTAATGAAACAAAAATTATATTTTACAACAGATAAATTATATTTTACAGCAAATAAACAGTAACTGCAGAGGAAAATTTCTGCCTAACAATTTACAAAGTTGTCAAATGAAACGTTTATCAGTACAGAAAGCAATAATAATAAATAAATGGTTTTATCTCATTGTTAAGTTGCAGTAATAACTTAAGACAAGAGGTTGAATTAAGACATATTAAGCTTGGTTTGCTATTGTTAAGACATTACATTACATTCTGTCTTGGTCTCAGGTAGATTTGGTCATTTAACAATATGGCTTCTCACCTCTGCAGAAAACGGGCATATGGCTGTCGGTAAGCGAACCCAGCTCGCCTCACACGGACGTTTTCTAGGAGACCTAAATAGGCCACTTGGTGCTGGCAGCGTCCATCATCAAAGAGCAGCGGGGACTTTACCTCATTTGGCTTTATACAGCGCACATAGTAAGGCTCCTGCATTCACAAAAAAGGCTAGTTTAATAAATTATAGACAAATAAATGAAAACTCTGTTTTAGGCCTCAAAAACCTTGCTATGTAAATCAGATTTGAGAAGACTATAAATAGACACCAATATTACGTGCCAGTGCCAGTGATTGCAATATGGGGTGTAAAGAGTTCATCAAAAGATCAACCTTCATTCATGGAAACTCAAAGCTCTTTTTATGAATTGTGTACAAAGCTGCAGTAATTACATCAATAGCTAAAATTGTACATTTTCCACTTGAATTAAGAGCAACACCATTCTCTCTGTAGGCCGTAGATAAAAATTACCTGGAAATTAAAGACACTGTACCAGTTGTCTGTCCGACTATTCACCCATGAATTCATTTATTCATCATATCATCTTTCCAACAATTTATCATCCAGCATATACTCCATTTTCAGTAAGGAATTACTGATTTTCTGTAGAATCTTTTGGAGACTGAGTTATTATCAAATGTGATCTAAAGCAATGTTAGACTGAGCACATGATGAAAAAGCCAGAGTTTTGTCAATAAGCATTTTCTTCAAATAGATACGGCTCTTTGAAATAACAAGTGAAACTATTTGTTGTTGATTAACTTAGATTTTTATTTTCAGTTTTGAGTGTGAGAAGATAGCCTGGATAGAGTGAGTGGTCATATGAGGTACAGGTGTTCCCTCAGGACCAGAGAGGAGGCCAGTAAAGGCTGTTTATGTGAGCTAAAAAACTGAAGCTGCACAGTATGTACATGGATAAGTTTGGCTGACAGAAGCTCATGTTTGCCCAGGGTGAAACCAATAGGACAGTCAATCTTTATCACATTTTATGTGTAAAGCAAACACAACTGAACGATATACAGAACTAAAACAGTCAATAAAAGATATTGTATGAATACAACATTGTATGAATCCAGAAATATTCAGCAGATACCACAACCAATCACCACCACCCATACTACTATAAAACAGGTCTATAATTTAGATTTGATTCTGATTCACATTACAGCAAATACCACAATTTCACTCTAAACAGTCATGTAAGAAGATGCAATTTCATGTACAAATTTACACACTAAAGTTAGGGCAGACAATTCTCTTCTAGAATTGCAGTACATTTTTTCTAGAAAGATTTTCTAGTTAGTTGGGACACATTGATGCTGTATTATAGACCATTACAATAGCCTAGCCATCAGTTGACAAGTGCATGAATAACATTCTCAAGGCCACTTAAATCCTTGAATAATCTTGCTTTCCTAACCAAGTGCAGCTGAAAAAATGTACAATTAAATTAAAGAATCATACACCATAACCTTGCCATAGTTTCAATTCACATAAAGAAAGTTGTCTGTTAGACTCCACTGAAACATCACACTAAACAGGGACGCCTATCCGTATTCTTAAATTTTTAAGAAAGCACAACTGTAAAGGTCTAACCATGTTACTAACTTGCTCTAAAAATCACTATACAAATATTCTGGGGAAAGGAACAGAATCAGTTACAATGTTTGCTTTCCCAAACATTGAAGTTTTTCTGCTAAAGTTCATTAACACATACTAACCGCAAGATAAGAAGATTATTATCAGCTGCATAAGTTTAAAGGTTGTCTGCATTTCTGTCATAGAGAATATTACATTTATTCACAATGTCTGCAACCACGAAGACTTAAGGGGAAAAAACAATTGGGCCAAAAATTGAGTCATGTGGGGCCCCATGGTCAACCAGTAATGTGACAGAAAACAAACCACTCTACTGAACACAATACAATTGGCCATTAAAATATGAGTGAAAAAGACAAGAATAAAAGAAAAAACTGAATTGTGGATAGGGCAGGATATAACAGGTGTTGCACAGCTGCTGAATGCTTCATCAAATACAGACAGTCTCCATCAGGGGATTACATTTTTCAACATGTCTACATTAGAGATTACCTGAGCTATTCTAGGAGAGCACCATTTCAACCTAGATTAAATTTTAGCCTAATTCTACCTAAAACAGATTCTCTTGAAGACGTTACGTACCACAATAACCCTAACAATTCTCTTCAAATCACAAGAGATGATGCTCTGGCTTAGAAATAAGATATAAATTAACCATAAACTTACAACAAAAGGGCAAAACTAAATAATCAACACGGGCATTGGACACAATGAAAAGTAAAGATGGTGTTACAAGAACGATTCCTTTTTTGGAGGAACGTGTGATCTCAATTTGCATTGTTAGTAGATATGCAATGTTTTTATAAAACCAATTGTTGTCAACTCTCACCTTACAGGCCAGTTTGTCCACAAGTGCAATCATTGAGTTTTTAAAGAGTGTAGCTGCTGTCAGAGGCCGCTTGGTCACCTCTGTAATACTCATTTTCCCATCAGGCCACATTTCTTTGAGAACAGGGTCGGAACTACAAGAGAAACACAGCACATCAGATGTTTAAAGTTTTTTAAGCTGCCCTACTTTGAAAAGCAATTAAATATGAATGTGTATAGAGCTTTATCAGAAGAAATCCTAAACAATAAAGGATAAAATCTTTAACCCTTTTGGCTGATCAAAAACTCTCATTGTTGTATGTGTGTGAGATCAATATTTGAAAGATTCCAAATTATTTTATTCTATTTTTAAGATTACCCAATAAAAATGTCATACAAAAAAACAAGGCTGTAAAATAGTTCACATAACACAAAAGTAAAGTTCAAGATGTTCTGAAAGCTGCTATTCTTGAGATGAAACTGACATGTTTCAAAAGATGTTACATAATTGAGAACAGAGATTTTTCTTTTAGATTTATGATTTATTTTTATTCAAAGACAGGTTAAAGCCACTACCTATTGTACATCAGACGCTTGAAATCTTGGAAGAGCGGGTCCTTGTTCTTATCAAGAAACCCTTCAACTGAGTACCTGGAAGAGCAAAAGAGAACAATTAGAGCAAGGCTAGAGATGGACAAGTAAACGACATTAATTGAGTGATTCAGAGGTTGAAAGCACTCAGTGAACAACGTCTCATTCATGACTCAGGGACAAATGACTCACGCAGAACATAGGTAAACCAATGCAGGGTCATTTTCTAAACAGCAGGGCACCCACAGAAGTCAGAACATTATTACAGAAAGAGAAGGATCTTTGAACAAGGTCATTGATACAGTTCAGCCATTTCATATACAGAAGATTATTAATTACATCAAACAATTGCATTTTAAGTCTAACCACTAAAAAAGTGGAAAAGCGAAAAAGTGAAAATTCTGTGATTTTTTTTGTTCAGTTTGCCCACAAATTATTTAGTCGCATGATTCAACACAATTTTGAACCAAATTACCTGAAAACCACGATGAATGGTTAAACAGTTTCCCCAAAATATTTTTATCTTCTGTATTAATGTCTCAGGCAGCAGAATTTATAATTGATTTTACTAACATGTACACATTTTTGTGCCATTTCGTTTTATTAAAGAATAAATAAAATAAAACATTATTTGAACCCCTGTAAAGTAAGTTTTCTTGCTCCCAGGTGTCCCAGCCTCAGTAGCACTTCGTGGTAGGGGTACACAAATATGAATTTCTGCATGAATCTATTCATGAGTAAGAATTAGATACTGCATTAATTGCTCACAGCAACTATCATGATTTAAAAGTAAAATTAATGGAAGAAAACCTCATCAATAAGTGAGTTAGCACAGCTGGGCACATCATGATTTTTGATTTAGTACACATGATCATGATGTTTTCAATGTTCAACAGCATCTTTTTTCATCTAACAACTTGTAAAAAAAAAAAACACACACACACACCCACGCAAGCACGCACGCACACGCACGCACACTAGAGGCATTCTATGGTTTTGGATAGAACAGTTGAAAAAAATTTTAATTGAACTAAAACATCAATCACCACAAAAGCCTGTGAGATTACAGAAACCTAAAAAAGCACTAAACTCTACAGTCTGTATATATCCAACCTGCTTAATTTTTAGAGTTTAAAAGAAAAGAACAGTAAGTTTAAAAGAACAATAAGAGCCGTGAAGTACTAAAGAAGGAAAAGAACATTTCGCACTAAAATCCCTCTTGAGATGTTAGCAAACAAATAAATATGGAAAACTGTAATTGAAAATGAATACTAAATGATTGCTGTTGGGGCGTACAAATACTATGTCGTTCTAAAGTAAAAACTGGTGAATATATTTTAAAAAGTTTATCTAGATTTAGATTTTTCTGGATAACCTCTCATGGTGAAAACAATCCCACCATTAAATTATAGTTTTTCGGTATGCAAATGGTCAAAATCAGCAGGTGGTCAAATTCTTCACTGTGTGCAGGACATCTGTAAACGGTAGAACTCTGAGCTTTGTCTAATCTGGTTGGATATATTTGCTAAAAATTTAGGACAAATCAACAGCTTATTATAAAATGTGGAACTTTGCTGTGAGTTGAAGAATCATCATTTCTGCCAGATGAGGATTCATCATCTTTCAGTTTTTAAATATTAATTGCTTGCAGTTTATGGGTTTATACAAGAGGGTTAAAAGTGGGTAACCAATGGAAGAAAACCAACCAACCAACAAGGCCATCAGTGTGGAAAAGGTTTTTATATTGAAGCGATTTTCACCATCGTTTTCTAAAAAAGATAATAAGAAATCATTATTAGCCAATGTTTCTCTTAATAGGTTCTGCTACAAACCGATTAATTAGTTTTGTGTTTAAAAGCAGATTGATAATACGTTTAATTTACTGGTAGGTTAATTCTAACCCTATTTAAGAATTCAATTGTTTACTTTCACATATTTCATATATATATAGAAAATGTTACATATTTAGAAACTTTAAAAATGGCAATGTCTCCATTGCAAAGAAACGTTTCTATAAAGTATTTCTCACACAAAAAAAACCAATCCTGGTGATAAGGATGTGAGAATACACTTATTGACATTACTAAAATAGAAAAATTAAAATGAATGATTTTACAGACTCTTGATCAAAATTGCAATAAGGAATTAGTGCAAGTGAACTGGGATTTGGTACAATTCACTTTAAGAACACACCTCCTCGCAAACTATAATACCCACGCATACATTTCAGCAATTAACCAATGTGGTCTTAAATAGGGCTGCGAATTCCACGAAATATCACCAGTACAATCCTGACTAGTAAATGTGCCAAAAAAGCACAACCAACAAAACAAGGACTTAGCCATTCCTTCTGTTGGTTATATAAAGTTTAATGCTTGAGAGGAAGTACTGCATGTGCTGGCCAGGTACAGAATAAAAGCAGCCCTGAGTTCATCCAGCCCTGTGAACCGGATTAGCAAGCACAGATGTGCAACACCAACAGTTGAACCCACGCAGGCGGACACGTGCGCATTCACTCAAGTAGAAATAACTTACCATAATACGCTCAAGAGCATTTATATGCTAACACAATTCCAAAGGCCAGCTCATTTATTCCCTCACACACAGTCAGACATGTGCAAGGCCTCATGGTCGCTGAACAGCAAGGTAGCCGAGGTAAAAATAATTCTCGGGGGACAGAGACTGCCCTGTGCCTGGGTCAGTTTCAGGAAACAAAGAGGTGAACACCACAAGCCTAGAGGTGTAATCTGAGTCATTTACGTAAAAAATGACTTAGCAATGTATTATGTGCTGCTGTTTTATTTGTGTATAGTGAGGAATCATGCAGTCAACTTTGGAGAGTTAATTTTTACTTGTATTAGTATGGTGACACATGGTGCTTTTATGGGACAAAATGAGAAGCGAAATCCAAACCAAGTAAAGTAGTGATTAAAATGGCCTTTCATTAACTGGCCCCAAAAGGGAGTCGGTACTGCTATAAAGAAGATAAAGGTGTTCATAGCCTGTAATATAGGTGTTTAACATAGCATGTTATTTTGAAGTTCATGACAAATGGGCCAACCAATCAGGAGCTTCATAAACCCATCACATGAGAGAAAACTGAACTGAACAGTGAATGGCAAATTTCACCTACAGGATAAATGAGTGAGCTGAGATTTTTTTTTTCTTGCTTCAAATGTTCTCTATTGATGTCGTGATTTTCTTTTATTCTTTTAAACGTTGTATGGCTTCTTTTTGGGACCCATTTCTGTTTCCATTAAAAGAACAATAATACAATTATTATGTTAACCTGAGACTCACTGGGATTGGCTCATTTTTTGTCATCTTGTGAAGACTTTGTGTATACTGGACATAAAAGTGTGAAAATTGTAGGTACTGTACCTTTATTCAGTCTTAATAAACATAAAGAACACATAACCAAAAATATGATTTTAACATAAAATTGTTTGATTGTGTGAATTAAAAGCCCTAAAATATAACGAGTCAAGCAGAAGAGCACTATCTGAGTAACAAACATATGAACACCAAACAGGGGCTCAATACTAAATGTGATGAAAAAAATGTTAAAGAGCAAATTTAACTATATATGCTGTTTAATTATTTTTTTTTCTTGCTAAAACAGATAGATCGAGTACTTTTACATTTAATAGTTTAATTTAGTGAATTAAAACCCAAAAAGCCTCCAAAGCTTTAAAAATCTTTAAAGTGTCACACTTAATAGTGAAGAATATTTAATTAATTGCTTAACTTTGCATCCTTTGTAATTTAGCTGTTTCTCAGTTTCTCCGTATCTGTTGATATTGTGCCCTCTGCTATTGTATATTGAGTGTTTTTAAAAAAAAAAAAACTTTATTTTTATTAATAAAGGGGATTTTTTTTTCACTTTTCACTGAATCAGGGACATTCCACACATTTACCCAGTCTATGTCTGAACACGGCTTAAAGTGGTAATTATATAAAATCTTGAATCAATTGAAAAACTTAAAATAGGAATTCAAAAATATGCTTATTTAAAAAAAAAATCTAATCTGAATGCTCAAGTAAACTCCAGATAGGAGCATCACAAGTTGAAAGGGGCAGGACAGGGAACAATTTTGGTTGGATCATCTTTAATCTCTAAGGGATCTTACAGATTTTTGATTTAATGAGTGACTGTAGGGAATGCTTGTCTGTTTAGACGGTTTTCCTCCTGAGGGACATTTCTGGTGTGTGAGAGTTTGTGAGTTGGAGTAGGAAGCAGGCATCTATTATAATAACCGTCAATGAATGCATTCTCAGACAGCTCCAAAGCTATTAGCACTGAAATGTGATCATGTTTGGTGGCCTGTCCAAATAGTGCTTTTCAGTGCAATGGATTCCTCTGTACTTTTGACCCAGTAATGAAGCTTAAAAAAGGCTTAAAAATGCAGGACTTATTCTACCTGCTCCATCTCTGAAAGGCCCGATAAATAGATTTGACTAGAATTAGAAACTAGAATGATTTGAAAAGGGATGGTAACTGCAAAATTGATCTATGGCACTTTGTTCCAAGACACTTTTATGTCATTTCTATTTTAGTTCCGCGTTGATCCATTACTTTAATGCTCATTAAAGAGTAAAAAGGAAACCAAAATGAAAAATGTGTCATCTATTTTCAGAGCTAAGCCCTCCAGTAGCTTCATTCGGCTCATCTTTTCTCAATGAGAAAAGGTCTAGCTATTTTTTAAACGAGGACATCGCCTGTGTTGAGTTACAACTATGCTACAGCAGCTTTTCTATAACGACATAGCTTGCTTTTCACTCACCATTGTTTGACGCAGTTCATGACAAAAAGCATTGTGCCTTTGTTAGTGATACATAGTCGCTTTGAAGTCACTCAAAAAGCCACTTCAGTGTTAATGCAGAATAATTTACTCTTGCACGTACAACAGAAACTGCATCATAAGAAAGTACACAGTGACATAACCCAGCTTTTAACATACAACATAGAAATTACAGACAAATAAATTACATTTAAGTGTTTAGAGGAAAAGCGTCACGGTGGCGCAGAGGGTAGCATGGTCGTCTCACAGCAAGAAGGTCGATGGTTCGAGCCTCGGCTGGGTCGGTTGGCATTTCTGTGTGGAGTTTGCATGTTCTCCCCGTGATCGCGTGGGTTTTCCCCGGGTGCTTTGGACCACAGTCCAAAGACATGCGGTATAAGTGAATTGAGTAAGAACAATTGCCCATAGTGTTAAAGAGTGAGTGAGTGTGTGTGAATGTTTCCCAGCATCCGCTGCGTAAAACATATGCCAGAGAGTTGGCGGTTCATTCCGCTGTGGTGACCCCGAAAGGGAAGAAAGCCGACAAGAAGATGAATGAATGAATGAATGAATTTTACTTTTACTAAACTTACATCATGTTTCATGTGCATGTAAAAGAAAAGTTTTCAGTTTATTTTATTCTCCAGTCAAGGAATAACTACTACACACATTAAAGTTGCTTTTATTTCTTAAGGATTAATGAAAACTGTGCAAAAAATGCAGATAAAGCGGAAAATATATTAGTATTATTAGTCATGTAATGATAAGCTAACAAAATAGAATTTAATAAGCATATTAACACTGTCGCTCTTCTTCTAGATGGAAAAATCTCAGTTCCAGGGGGATCTGGAACTGATATTCAGTTAAATATCCAACTGAATATCAAGGGGGATATTCTAGTATTTTATTTGCCTGAATTTAATCTCAGATTGTAATTTGAAATATTCACTCGCTCACTTCTCATTGCAAAATGGAAAACCAAAGCGAGGACGAAACTTGTGCCATAACCATCCAGCCTTTAAATACATTCATTCATTCATCTTCATGTCGGCTTTATTCCCTTTCGGGGTCGCCACAGCGGAATGAACCGCCAACTCACTGGCATATGTTTTACGCAGCGGATGCCCTTCCCTGCCACAACCCATCGCTGGGAAACATTCACACACACATTCACACTTAACACTATGGGCAATTGTTCTTATTCAATTCACTTATTCCGCATGTCTTTGGACTTGTGGGGAAACCGGAGCACCCGGAAAAACCCACGCGATCACGGGGAGAACATGCAAACTCCACACAGAAATACCACCTGCCCCAGCCGAGCCTAGAACCAGTGACCTTCTTGCTGTGAGACAACCGTGCTACCCACTGCGCCATCGTGACGCCCTTTAAATACAACCTTTCATAAATGTTGGCCTGCATTTTAATCTAACAGTTCTACCACTGACTTGTGTCAAACATAAAATGAAAGCATAAAATGACCAAAAAAACACACACTAAATGAGCTTCTTATAAAATCTAAGTAAGTTATATTTTTCCAGTATTGTTTTTCCTTAAGAGTGTCATTTTAGATGTCAAAAACAAATAAACACATATGTACATATTTTTAAATTCTCAATTTTTCTAGAAAAGATTTTTAAAAAGAAAGCTTGGTGCACTGTGGTCTGCACTGTTGTAGCAACAGCTAACCTGTTTGTGGGAGCAAAAGTTAATTGTAGTAATGGTGGTGGACACTAGATGGTTGTATGAACACTGAAATAAATGGCAATTTGAGGAAAAATCAAAGAAGCGGCTGAGCAACCACTACACTGTTGTTCTGGCTTTTTGAATGCTTACAGAATATGCCTTTGCACCTTCATGATTCATTCCCACACAAGTTAGACGTGGTCACACTTAAGTTCTCATTTAGTTTATTCTCCCTTATTTTGTGTTTTAAGACTGGATGACATCAAGGTGCCAGTTCTGTAGCTTCTTATTATGCATAGCTGTCAAAATTTTCTTGACTTGATGACACTTACGTTACGTCTCCAGCGTAGTGTCGAATACGAAAATCTCGACTGAACTCCATCGTCTTGTCACCGGGACAGAGCTGAAAGAAGAAAAAGAACTCAACCAATATCATAACTATGTTATATGTAAGAGCACTGCCCCCCACTGTCCAATATACACAAACGCAGGTAAGCAAGTTCAAGTAAGGTAACTAGAAGCCTGGGTAAATAAGGTAGCAAGTTTGTTCTATAATTCAGATGATCTGACTGAGCAAGTGCAGATGCGACAAAAGTGATGACTTTTTCATACTTTCCGGGATGTGTAGTGAGGATGCTGGCCCAGTTTTTTGTCCATGCTGTCCAGGCAGACAGTATCCGTGACCTTCCCCGCAGTGAGACAGGCTTCATCTAGAATGGAGATGATCCCCTTGTGAGGCTGCTCTACCAGGTCCACAATAATCTGGTTGTTGAAGTATTCAATCTGAGAAAACAAAATCATTCTGTTATCCAGAGCTGGTTAAGCTCACACAAAGTAATTTCAATTACACTCAGTATGCATAGGCTGAACAAAAAAATAGTTTACTTTTAGTTTAAAAGTACAAAAATAACATTACAACAATGTATTAGCAGATATATAGGCAGATGTGTCATGTATCAAACAGTACAGTGAAAAGGTACATTTACACTGGTACGCAGAAGTTTGGGCACCCCTATACATTTTCATGATTTTCCTTCTATAAATCATTGGTTGTCTGGATAGGACAGTTCAGATGAACATATGATATAGGATACAAATACAATAATATTTGAGAAGTGAAAGAAAGTTAATTTGATTTATTTACACAAAATTTGGAATGTGCATAAGTTTTTGCACCCTTGTCGTTTTATTGATGTCAATAGATTTAGCACTAATTAGCATAACTCAAAATTGCTTTGGTAACCTCAGTGATCCTTGACCTCCATACAGGTGAATCCAATCAACCCAAATATTTAAAAGAGGACAATTGTAAGTGTTTCTCCTCTGCATCTTTTCTAAAAAGTGGGAACATGGAAGTGTCATAACAACTCTCAGATGACCTGAAAACAAAGATTTGTGAACATCATAGTCTGGGGGAAAGATACTGGCCGCTGTCAGTTCTATGTTCTTAGTTTCGACTGTGAGGAACATCGTTAGGAATTGGAAGTCCTGAGGCACAAGTGTAGTTAAAGCTTAAAGTGGCAGACGAAAAAATTAAAATAAGCAGATATATTTAACTGAAATTTCTTATTCAGACAACCATTCATTCATTCATCTTCATGTCGGCTTTATTCCCTTTCGGGGTCGCCACAGCAGAATGAACTGCCAACTCTCTGGCATATGTTTTATGCAGCGGATGCCCTTCCAGCCGCAACCCATTGCTGGGAAACATTCACACACACTCATTCACACTATGGGCAATCGTTCTTACTCAATTCACTTATACGCATGTCTTTGGACTTGTGGGGAAACCGGAGCACCCGTAGAAAACCCACGCGATCACGGGGAGAACATGCTAACTCCACACAGAAATGCCAACCGACCCAGCCGAGGCTCGAACCAGCGACCTTCTTGCTGTGAGACGACCGTGCTACCCACTGCGCCACCGTGATGCTCTTCAGACAACCAATGATTTATAAATGAAATACATGAAAATGTATAGGGGTGCCTAAACTTTTCCATAACACTGTATCTGTAAAATTATATTTTCTTCAAGAAGGCAAAAATATATATTCCATTTAGGTAAATGTTTATTTTCTCCAGGTAGGCAAAATTGTATTTATCAGATACACCGGAGAAATTAAATTTTTGTTACAGGAAATGTATACTTTCAACAGATGGGCAATTCTCAATAGGTAAAAATTGATCAGATAAGCAAATTTGCGTATAATCAAAGTTGCATTTTTTTTTTCAAACACATACCCAAAAAGTTATTTAGAAGATAAATATAAGCAAATACATGCAGTTTGTATATAGTAAAGAAAAAACATATTTATCATGTACAGGGAGACTATAATTTCCAAGTAAATGGAAATATATTTATCAGAAAGGTATCAGATATAAATATTATGAGATCTATCGGCAAATAAAGGCAACGTAAACAATAAATGCATTGTAAACATTTTGCATTGTATATATTATTTCACAAATATACTTTCGGAGACAAGTGAATTTAAGAATACCTGCTTTGCACCCACAAGTAAATAGAAAAGTACACCTGAAGTGGGAACTTTGTAAACACAATTAAAATTTTTGTTTAAACTTGTTAGTTAAACAAACTAAATTCGATTCTGCTCACGTGTTGCCATGTGATTCCTTCTCTCTGGTACTCATCCTGCTCCTGTCGTAGAATTAGCTCAATGAAGAGCTGCTGGAGCTTCTCGTTGCAGTAGTTTATACAAAACTGCTCAAAGCTGTGGTCAAAACATTACTATAAATATTAACCTTATAAAGTTAGATACAACACAAAATGTTACTGAATAGCATATATAGCATTGTCAATGTTATCAATAACATTGACAAGGATTAATATGAAAATAAACCAAGTGGCTTTAGGCTACCTTGTTACATGTTCACTCATAGTAATATTATTATAGGAATGTACAGCAGAACTAATAAATATATTTAAAGATATATTATATAAGCATAAAACACACAAAAAAATCATGCAATTAACGAGATTGCAGTTTTTTTGATGAGAAGGCACAGAATGAACACAGCACAAGACACACATCGCACTGGGCTTCTGTGAGCAATGATAATGAGTTGTGGTGTTTGTAATAAGTGTGCTGCCACGAGATCAACGTTACTTCCACGCGAGCACCTGTCTGGTGAGGCCCACATACTGCAACGAACTGTCAAAGAACAGTTCCATTCCATTCACGGCAGTGGATTTGAAATTGCAGTGAGAATGTTGGGCAACTAAAACAGTGGTTCTCAACCTGGAGCGGATGAGTGTTGAGGTGAAAAAATATGGGGTTATTTAGCAATCTGAGTGCAAAAAGTTACATTTTGAGAGCCCAAAAAGTTAGTTTGCACACCTATGATACCTCAGTGTCACACTGGCAACAGTTGTAAAGTTCGCAAACTTTAATTAAGCTTGTCCTACCGACCACAGATTATTTATGGTGTGAGAATGAAGCGCATAGTGCACCAAACTCTCCTGCTGCACACGAAGGTGCGCTGCTGTCCATCACACTTGAAAGAGCTTGTGCCCTTTCTAGAACTGCGAGATACTGGTTTGGAATTTCTGCAAAGACAAAACTACCGGTACACACAGTCTGAGCAGCTGCCAGATATTTTCTGGAGTAAAACGTCATGAAAGTACATCTGCACTTACAATCTGTACTTACGAGAAAGTAAATGCAGGTAAAAGGTATTTTAATGCTTATATTCATGTTTACTATAATATTCAGTGTTAAAAATAATGTATGTTCATGCACAGATGACAAAAAGCAAAAATGTTAACATAATAGCAAGTGTATTCATTGAAATTCCATTTCACTTAATTTTAATAAATTTGATTCAACATAAATTAAATGAATGGATTCATTTTTATTTACTATACATAAGATATATTGAATAAGAAATGGTGTTGAACTATTTAATGTAAATAAATTACATTTTCTCCTGCTCAGCGGTATTGACACCTGCAAAATTATGGAGTCAACAGAAGACAATCAGTCTTTAGGTAAATTCAAATATGATTTTACCACAGACCACTTAAAAGGAAGGACAGCACTAATCTCACACGGATGAAGATCACAATAGTTCCAAGGTTTAAAGACCTAAAGTTTCTTCCCAAAGATGAAAGGAATGAGGCTTCACTAAGCAAGCTGTTAACAGCTTGCTTAGTGATTTTGAATTGAAAAATGTATTTGGATTGTGTAAAATAAAAAAAAAAAAAAATATATATATATATATATATATATATATATATATATATATATATATATATATATATATATATATATGTATATATATATATAATTCTATTTTTATGCTTAACGACAAACAAGCATCTACTAGTGTCCATAGAACTTTTTCAGTCCAGGAGAACTAGACACAAGATACTCATATAAAGAATCAAGACTCGTAGAAAGAAAGACACAACAGACAATAGAAAGAATCTAACCTGTTGCTGTCAAAGATCTCGAAACCATAAATATCCAGCACACCAATGACTGTGTTTTTACCATGCAGGGAAGGGTTGTAGTCTTTCACTTCAATAACACTGTTGATTCTCCCTACTATCCATGCAAACAATCTCTCATATAAAGCCTTTAAAAAGAAAAAGCAAAAAAAAAAAAAAAAACGGTCAATTTGGCTTGAGTTTCAAATTTCTTCCACAATCACAAAAGATTTTGGATATTTTTAGAGTTTTTCGCTGTAACCTGCATTGGACGTCTAGCTCCTCCCCGTCAGTGTGTGATGTCAGGCCAGGTCTACCAATTTGAGAATCAGGGTAGTGGAGGGTGTTAATTTGGGTTAGCGCAAGTTGTTACTTGAGACAACATAAACATTTTTGGCAAGCCTTTAATGCAGGTCGCAGTGAGAAACTCTCTACTTTTCAACCACGTTGTGAAAAAGATTGCACAAACATTCAATACTTTAATGTCACAGTTTTTGCATAGAGAAGTTTTGCATTCACTAAGCTCTCTCAAATTGAGAGGGACTTTAAAACACAACTACATCACACTGAAATTGTTTAAATCAAAGACTTGAAAAAAAAATCTTATGTCTCCTTTGTTTAATCGATAATATTAACTTTAAGTACTACCTTAGCAAAAGCATCTCTTCCATAGCTGGCTTCCAACTCATTGTGTCCTTTTTCAATGACCTCACCACCGCCAGTGGCCACCGTGCGGTAGAGAAGAGCTTTCCTCCCATTCTCAGGCTCTGTGCATGTTAACTCACAGATGTGTTTCAGCGTTTCGTCTCCAACAAGCATGACGTGTTCACCATCGCTAGTGAACACCACGTTACCCTGAAACAGTTTTACAGACAAAAATACACATCAAGGTATATGCTTAAACTCTTTTTCTTTAAATATGTAGTTACATATAATTACAACTGCATATACATGTATGTATAAACATAGATTTATTCATTCATGTTTAGTAATAGAAATCACAAATAAATTCTCAATAATTGCAGTAAGAGTGAATACTTAAAATTAGTACTCATTCCCATTTGGCCAACTTCTTTTAGGGAAAAAAAAACTGTTAAAATCCTTGTTTTATCTTTACATCAACCTAAAAAAAAATGTCATGGGCAAGATGAATTGTGGGACTGACCAGGTGTAGAATGGTTCCGAGGATTTTGTAGATAGAGCTGACCTCTTCTGTAGTGAAGCCAATTACTTTTAGTGCAGCCATTACAGCTTTGTGACACAAGGAATCATTATTGGCTGTCTAAAAGAGTGATTACAAGCAGAAACAGGATAGTAGTTGTTTATGAGTGTAAACGTAGCATTAAAACGATGACTTCAGCACTCAATACTTTGCATAATCATTTTAATCTGTAGGGTAGTTATTGATACCATTGTGACCGATGCCCCTTGTTTTGTGTACAAATATTCTGCTGGATCCCTCTGCAGATAAAGGGTTTTGAGGAAATCTTCTGACCCTCCTCGTAACATCTGTTCAATCAGAATAGATAATAAATAAGAAATAACAGCGTAATAACATTTTGTGATTAAATGAAGCCCATTTTTTCCAGGGGTTAATCATTAGTAATCAATTAATGATACACAAATATTTAATCTTAAACATACTATAATGGGAATAAATGTCACCTGATAGAATGAATGGAAGTTTCTCTCTCCCTCTTGCTGTTGAGCAACTCTTGACTGAAACAGCACAAGAAGAAATTCAGCAAATTGGTCATTTTTATGTATTGTAAACTGAGTTTTGAAAGTGATCCAAAATAAACAAACCAATTAACATTGACAAATAACAAATGATTTTTCTTGTAACAGCACAATTAAGCAATAAATCACTTAGCTTTTCATTTAAGCTTTCTTAGTACAAATTTTACTCCTAACTGAGAGTCCTAATTAAACGAACCCGTAGGTGCGTTTCATTACTGAGGTGAACCTGCAACAAACTTCTCCCAACTTTCCTTTATTCTTAAATGTCGTTATTTTGTAAGTAAACTACCAATGAATTAGGGTAATTTTCACCAACAAGCATTGGTGGCTTGGAAAATTGCATACAAGCACAACTTCTCACCTAAGAAAACTTTGATTTTAAACAACATGGACATAACAATTTGTATGAAGTCTATCTTAATGATACCCAGATTAACAAAAGATAATATTTGTTATTGATTTCTTTGATTCACACGGTGAATCTCTAACATACAACCGTTTTACTCATAAATTCCAACTTTCAATTCCCTATAGAGAGTATAATTTAGTCATAAGAGCTATACATAGTAGTTTAAAACTATGAAAAATCTCTTTCCAATGGGTCGTACAACAAAGAATTGCCTAATTTACCTTTGGTCAGGTTTCCTTTATTGAGCAAGACTTGCAATAATCAATTTATCTTAAAAAAAAAAAATTCAGCCGAGATAAAATATTTTTGGATTGGTAGAATTGAACAGATTTATTGGGGAAAAGCATGGGTATTACTTTACAAGTACCGCCTGCCAAAAAAGTGAAAGAGGTCCAACTAAAAATGTTGCACAATAACAAACTTACAGCTACATACTGTGATATTTCTGATTTCTGTTAGTTCTGTAAGTCTAACCTGGAAGACACCAATAATATATTTTTTACTTGTAATGTAACATCCCTCTTTTGGAATGACTTGGCTTTCTATTGGTCTTCCATACTGAAATTAGATATTGTGTTGCATTGCATAGCAGAGGCATTATTTGTTAGTTTGATGAAATAGATATTGACAGAGTTGTTAACGTTTTTATCTTAACTGGTAAATTCTATTTCCAAAAGCAAAAATGTCCTTCATTTTGGAATCCAGCTACTTTTAATTTCATTTTGCTTGCTTTGGATTAGAAATACAAAGTGTTTGTCCTTTCTTTAATGGTATGACTAATCTGTGATAATTGAAGAACTTGTTTTTGACGTTCGAATGCTATGTACACCGCGTGCTTGACTACACATTTTTTCCTAACGTTACCTATATGCTATCTCCAAATGAAATCTTTACAAAATATACATGCATCATTTTACATTGTAAATGGCCACATTGAGCCATGTTTTTAGCCAGAGGTTACTTATTGAACACTGAAGGGATGTACACGGTTTGGTTGCTGTTGTTGTTTCACCTTCTCCAGCAGGTAGTTGTTGATGTGTCCTCCAGTGGGGTCTCCGTTAAAGTTGAAGTTGATGTCCATGTACTTCCCGAAGCGGCTGGAGTTATCGTTGCGGTTGGTCTTAGCGTTTCCAAAGGCCTCTAACACGCAGTTTGACTTCAAGAGCACGTTCTTCACACTAGGGAATGATAAAACACAAATATACTTACTGTTCGGTCATTTTTATAAACAAAAGAGTGCTTCAGGTATTCACTTTTGGGTCCCTATTATACTGCCATCTAGCGACTGTCTGAGAATATTATCCATTTTAGAACCCAAGTGTGCCTCACGAGTTTAAACCTTCAGCTTATTTTAATTCTCTTATACATTCTGTCAACAAAAAAGCTTTTAAAAATACCAATATTTTAAATATATTTCAAATTATTTCATATTATTTTAGTAACCTGCAAATAGCTGTCTACTCTGTCCTATCTTTCTTTTATCTTCCTTTTGTTTAAGTATTATAATATTTCTTTCTTCTGTTGTTTTAAACATTTTATTTTAGTTTTGTATTGTACTCGATTGTCTTTGTACATCATCTCTTTTGTACCTTGAAATACAATACAATAACCTAAAAAAAAGTCAATCTTAAAAAGACCAATTTTGAGTGTAGTTTTTTTTTTCCTGTAAAAATCTGAAATACATCTGATATTAACTCATAACATCTGATTGAACAATCAATTGAGATTATCTAATTATTTCAAACTAAACAAGCATCTCTAGTTTTCTCCGAAAGATCTCCGAGACGTATTGTTTACATTGTCCACAGTAACTGTTCAATGTTGTAGTTCTACACTTAGCTTTCACACAGTTTTGGTGAGGTAAAATGCCGGGAGGATCGCATCGATTAGTTAATTATACTTTACTGAAAGTAGCATCTCTGTGAAACTGACCTCTCAACCTCGGCTCTCTGGTTTGGGTTGGTGATGGCTGCAATGTACTGCATTATGTATTTGCTTGCCTCAGTCTTGCCTGCTCCACTCTCACCTAAACAGAAGAAAAGGCTTTTAAATATATTCATGTTTACTGGAAAAGTAAATGCTTATCCTAATACATACTAAAGAGTTGAACAAAAAAAATGTTGCTGGTCCAAATAAAACCAATCTATTAGATATTGTTAAACTGTTCTGTTACATATGTGGACCCACTGCTGTAAGAAAGGTCCATGTGAAAAAAGTGTTTCTTGATAGTGTACATATTTTAAATAGCTTCTATGATCATATTTAAAAGAGAAATGTGGAAAGGTGCTAAATGTACTAGGATTACAAAAACATTTATTTTCTGTATGCAAATTGTTGATTATAATGTAGAAAAATGTATTATGTAAAGTGCAACTTTGGGTGTCTCGTAATAAAACTTTGTAAATGTAAGAAATTACATTTTAATTGTTATATGCCCAGGACATTATATCGAAGTAACTATTTATTATTTCTTAATGATCTTAATTATGTAATCTGTCAAAAATTAAAATTTAATTATAAGAAGAACCTCAGTGGTGCAAAAACTGTATAAAATTGATGCTTTTTAAACAACAGACAGCATTGTAAAGAGAACAGAAACTGTTTTTAATACAGTTTAAATTTAGAAATTAGCTTCTTGCACGGAGATTTATGAAGCAATTTAGTTTTTTTTATTAAGAAGAGACTCATTTCATTGAGTTGATTATTTGATTATCATCCAAATCAGTTTCTTTTCAATTTAACAGCAACATGTTAAACAAATATTGCAGAAATTCTACTGTTAAAGTGTTATTTTATGTTAGAAGCCTGTTGTAACGTTTTTTTATATCTACGTGCATGTTGTAGTAAAAGGATAATCCTTGTCACATTTTCTTTTCATATAAACATATAATCATTTTTATTTAAAAATAATGAAAACTGCCCAAATTTATTATGAAACTATACCAGCAATGAGTAAAATGACTTCCTAATTTTTACTTTACAGAACATTTTTTTACATATTTATTGTATTTTACATAAACCGGAAAAAAAAATAATTATTGTACATTTCTCTCCAAAAATATACATTTGAAAAAGATTTTACATTTGAAATGGTGTTTGAAGTTGCTGTACCTGAAATGACGATGCACGTGTCTCTGGCCCGTCTTTTCATTGCTTTATACGCAGCATCAGCAACAGCGTACAGATGAGGAGGATTCTCATAGAGTTCTCTTCCTCTGTAGTCCTCAATCACCTGCTTGCCATATACATCCAGCTGTCTGTAGGGATTTACTGACACAACCACTTCTCCAATGAATGTGTAGATCCGACCCTTTTCAAACCTAAAACAAAAAAAGAAAACTGCTAACAAGACTTGTGCAGACTAGAAGAGATTATTCTGCTAAAATTTAACTAAATCACAGCCAGAGATTCTGAAGCTATTTTTGTCCTTTTACGTGTTAGTTTTAAAAAATATATCAGGCTTAGAATATAACATTTTAACATGAATAAGGTTGATGAACTGTAAAAATCTGACTCAAAATCTGACTGATTTTCAACATTAAACTGAATGAGGGTAACATGATGGGACAGTTAGGAGAGAAGAAAAGAAGTGTTCTTCTTGGGTTTTGGGGAGTACAAAAAAATATTTAATCAGGAGTGAATGATGACTGAATACGACCCCACATTTCGCCCATGTTAGCTGGAGATATGAAAGTGTGTGACCATTATTTTTGACGATGTATAAGTTAATTTTCATTCAGTTCCATCCAGTTTAAAATATTTTTGAAAATAACTTTTTCCAACTTTTTTTGAATGCAATGAACTTTTTAACCAGTTTCCATTTTAACCAGTTCCATTAAAAAACATATTGAAAAAAATATTATTGTTTACTTATTTAAAAACTGAATGCAATTAAATACATAAAACATTCCATCATGGCTATGCAGAAAAGAGCTGGCGATTTTTAAATGTAGTTATCTACTTTAAATAAATATGTTTCTGGTTTTACAGACCACCAGAAAGTCTCAGAATAAAATTGAACTACTGCTTTAGGTCCATCACACTATAAAAGTACATTTTGCACAAATCTACAGTTGACTGTACTGTGTTTTTAAAATCATGCATGCCTATCATCAGCAGGAAATGATACAAGGCTGGGAAGTGAGAACAGGAAGTGCTGTGGGGCTCTAGATGAGTAGAAGTCTGAATTTTAGAAGCCTAAACAGTGCATTCAGACATTCTGTAAAATAATTCAGTCTATTTAGTTAATTTATCTCATTGTATCTCATTTTAAGTTCAAAATGTGGCAGCAAAAAGGATTTTCTTTGTACTGTTAATGGAAGCTCAATTACACAAAAACCTTTTTTTAATACAAAAAAATATTCATTTTGAATAAATTCTGTTTGAGTTAGCTTGAGTAATTAGTAAACATGAACACTGCAGGCAGGATATTTGTAAAGTATCCTGAATCCTCACAGCAGCTCAATACACTTGAGTCCAGGTAAGTAAGTAAGAATGTAATCAAAATATCCAATGAGAGATTTGACTGAAAAGAATTTCTCATTTTGTCATGAACACAGTAACCCACTCTAAATAATATAGAGTACACTCTAAACCTTCACTGAGTCTGTGAGGGGTAAGATTTGCTGTTAGACAGCCTTGATGTGTTCCGTTCACCTAGTTTCTTTCTGCTCTCACATTATATTTGCTGCTGCTAGCTTGTGCTTGATTGACAGTTCCCTTACATCATGCCATCTGTGGTGGGTCCTCTCATAGATGAAATCCACTGAGCAAACTCAGTGAGTGGACACAAAAAAATTCTTTTGAAAATGTTTGACAGTTTACAGCCCTGCGATTGAATTTAAAAACTTTTATAGTGAGCATCTCCTTATTGACACTTGGACAAATTTAGAGTAGCGTTAGCTTGTTTTTTGTGTTTTTTTTAGCAAATGTGCAGAGTGCTCGAATCCACACTCTCACTCCTCTACTCAACCCCTCTCCGACAGAACCATCTAAGCAAAGCTCAATAATTTAGCTGGCCACCAAAAAATAACAATACCCAGGTCATATGTATCGACAGTTACTGAATATTTTAAGTTATGTGTTTAAACAGGTCTTAATTGTTTTACCTGCTTTTAATATTTTACTTTGTCAAGCGCTGCTGCCTTAAATGTGCTCAATAAATAAATGTTGCTTATTTAGTAGCAATTCTTTCTGAGTCAACCCAACCCTGAGCCTGAATGGGCTGTTCGTCATCATAGACAGAAGATAATGTCTTAACCTAGCTTGCTAAATAAAATGCTACTCTTTATTGAAACATTTTGATTTTGAAACATTTGGGATTGATATATTGTTGCATGCTCATACAAGTATCTTGATGGTCTCTTAGTTCATGACCCTTATTCATGATCCTTGTCTATGACACATATTGCTTTTTAACTTTATGGAGACACCAATTTCTACACAAAATATATTGTTTTCTAAAAATATTTGTTGTGAAATTTCTAAAAAAGAAAGACAATCAATTTTATTATGACATTGAAAGGGTGGGACCTTACAGACAGATGAGGGTGTGGGTTGAAGGAAAAGAGAAGTCTAACTCTATGAAATCACCAGAAAATCTAAGATTACATTGACTGGCTATAATTAGCTTTCCCGAGACAAGATACAAATTTACTGAAATAACTGACTGAAATTTCCACTTAAACAGAAATGTCAATTTTGGATGCGAAAGTCAAGAGAAGAGATTAGAAATTTCCCATAAATATTGCGAAAATAAGAGTGTTTTAAAGACTTTGCTGGTCTGAGAAAAGGGAAGCAGACTTCTAGCTATAAAATGAATCGAATGCCATGCTCCTGTGAAAAAAACCTGAACTTTAAAGAACTTCATCAATATACAGACACTTTCAAGATAAGCCCATTGTAATATTTCTAGTTGGTGGTAATTTTTTTCCTACCAGTAAATATCAAACATTCTTACCTTAATTTCAAATTCTCCATAAACTGCTCCATAGTCACTTCATCCAGAAGCACAAAGTCAGACTTCCCAAACTCCAAGCCCTCCAGCTCAGCCATCTCTGCTGAAGTTTCTGAAGGGCAGATGATGGAGAGAAGAGTGGAAGATACAGGAAGGGGAAGCCGAGAATTGACTGACTCTCAAACCCGGTAGCGTAGACGAATGAGTGGTAGGAGGGGCCTTAATCCGCCTCTTCTTGCATGATGTGAAACTTCAACATTTCTCACAGAGAAATTAAGTCTCTATGTCTACAGGCTCCAGCATGTCACCCTCTGTGATAGATCATCTATGTAGATGGTTGTGTTCTGGTACACTCATGGGGGAAGAGGACACTATCTTTACATCTTCATGAGCTTCCAGAAGCCCTAAAGTTAAGGACACTGTACTTAAACTTCAACCATGCACAAATATCTTCTCCAGTGACTTTTCCCCGTTTCCATGGATCAACATTAGGCATGCACACGGTGTAGACTTCTCATGTCTATTAAGACAACTCATTGATCTTTATCTTTAAAAGCAAACTGTATTTTTGCATGTCCTCCTTCTGGATATCTGACTGGGAGTGTTTGTATCTAAAAATGCTGCCCACACCCCACACACTAATCTGGGATCAGTTTCATTCTTGCAAAATCAGCTCATACACATAAACCCTAGATAAAGTAAGATTCTGAGAGACTACAAAGGAAAAAAAATTAGTCACTGTCCTAAAAATCAGTATCATCATTCAGAAAGAATGCGACCAAAATTAACTGTTCTCTTATTAGTGCAGTTTAACTGCATAAATGCTATTAAATGAAAAGGACCACTTTTTTAGGCAGCACTTTTGAGGTAGATTGAAAAACGAATTCAGAAATAGGACACAAAAATGTGCAATTAAGAACCAAGAACAACATTTATTAACATGAAAGAAATATTTAAACAAATACAGCAGTTTAAGAACCGTACCTGTCTGAAAGAGCTCCATCACCGTTATTATTGAGAATGAACAGGAAATAAATTAATCATCTGTTGCTAAACTAAAAATTAAACTATATTTTTAATCATAAATGTACAAATAATTAATACATATTCATCCAAAGCGTGATAGTCTGAGTTTTGAGTCAAATTGTGTTTTTATATATAAAATAATATAAAAAAATATATATAAAAACATCAACAAAGAAAAAAATAAGTACAATTTGAACATTACATATATTTACCACAAAAGTCTGATGTTTTTACGTATTTTACCTACAGGGAGGTGCTGAACCACAAGACCGGCCCTACTTCCTGTCGACAGCAGAAAGAGAGACTTCCTCAAAGAGTCGCTATGGTGATGAGAAGTCGTGACAAACCAGCAATTTAGAAACACTAAAAGTGAACCACTTACAAAACATGCACATATGAGATCAAAAGTTTTTAACATTTTTCTGATTAGCTAAAATAGGTTTTAAGATCAGTGTTAAACATTAAAATTATATTTAAGGCTGAATTTATATTTACATGTTTGTAATCAAGATTTTTTCTTATACACTTTTGGGCATGTAAAAGCTTGCAAAAAACTGATATTAAAGCCATGCCTTAAACTAAAGAGTTCAGAATTGGTTATTAAGGAACAGTTATTTTTCCTATAGCACTGTTTTATTTAAAGGTGTTAACGTTTAAAGACAGACGCTTTTTCCTACAAACTTAGTTTGATGAATAGCGCAGCTCGATGGGCATTTTCTTTAGTGAAGCTAAGTGTAATCAGTGAGTAATCAGTGAGTTCCCTTAAATAGTCTAACTGTTTCCAACTCAACAAATGGTTTAGAGAACAACTGTGTAACTGTACCTCTTTCCAAATAAAATCTGCGACTAAAAAATACTGAACTGTATTCAAGTTATTTTTTCGAAAGGTTTTTTCTCATATTCTTAACATCAAACTTTCCAAGAGCAGAAAGAAATTTAGGTTTCTGGTTCACTACCTGAATGTCTTTTAAGGTCTCGGACTTCCCTGCAGCGTCATTTAATTGCTCTCTATGTGAATCGATTTGAGATTTCACTTTTGACCGTGTTGCACTTTGAGCACGGCACCGCTGCGAATCAGATTTAGAGAGGGCCCGTCCTCTTTCTTGCTGTACTTCCTGTTGTAATTTTGAGTCCATTTGGTAATGTGAGCTAGAAGAGCTACTGCTCGCCTCAGCAACCACAGCTTTTGGTTGGATTTCTCGGTTGTCCATTTTGGCCCTTGTTTGTTGCCTTGGTAAAGAGCTACTGCGTCGCAATAAGTTCCTCTCCATGGGTTTTGGTGATGCAGTGTCAACATCATGCCCAAGAAGCTTTTGCATAGCATCATAACTATCTTTTGACAACCCTACTATTTTAATAACGTTCCCTTTCTTCTTAATTAAAACTCTGTAGATCCTCTGGACCATTTCAGCTTTCTGGATAATGACTCTCTTTTGACTGGTGTCAAGCAGCTTCAAGTCTATTTCTTGAGTGCGGAGTAACAAGCTGATTTTCTCGACCAGCTTGCCAAGTTTTTTAATTGCTTCCTCACAGTTATCTCCAGAACATTTAACCTCCACAATCCCTGGTTCAAGTCCAGAATCATAACTAATATCAGTCTGGTAATCTGACTTCATTTGTTCAATGGAATCTTCCTTAAAGTGCAGAATATATTCCATTGCATCTTGCTCTGCATGAAATGATGTCTTCACTTTCCTGGCAGATGTTGAATTTGGTTTGTGTAAGTGAGACTCATGAGCATTTTCATGTCTTTTGGAGAAACTGCTAAAAGAACCTTCTGAGCTGGAGTCCTCTGAGGTTGTGTGCAAGAATGCCATCTTGTCTTGGGACTTTGGGATATTTAATTTTAAAGAGGTGCTTCTACTTTCTTCATACTCCAAGCTTGCATTTTTGCGACTTTTTCTTAAGGTGACGTTAGAGTTGGATTTACAATCATATTTTCTTGTTTTAGGACTGGTTTCCAAGAAGCCGTTAGTATAGCATGAAGGTGTTTTACTGTGAAACTGCATTTCTTGAGCAAGAAGCTGCATGAGTTTGTGATAGACGAGTTGAAGCTTGAGAAAAGAACCCTGCAAATGCAGCTGTCCTGATCTGGTTTGAGACACCTGAAAGCCATGGGCATCTAGGACTTTTTGGATATTCTTGTGGTTGCTAAACAGGTTTAGATCAAGAAACGCTTCTGCATGCATGTCCAGCTGAGAAAAACAATGGAGAATTTGCACATTAGAGAAATTTTGTAGAAATGCAACACTTGTGAGCTATTATTGCTAGTTATTGTCTAAAATATTGATACAATTCTATTAAAATGTTGAATAATGTGAGGCCTACTCATTCGCTCAAGAAGCCCTAATCTTTGTCAACCTTTAGGAACTTTTGCTGACTCTGACATGCTCAGAACACTCAATATGTTTTAATTTGAGCAACATCATTAGATATTTTGTCGTAAGGTGTTTTGGCAAAATTTTGTGCTCATTGGCTACAGCATACTGGTAACAGTCAGATATCAAGCTCTATTATCTGTATGCATTTTTAGAGCTGCGATACCACAGACTGATACCTTGTGTCTTCCCTTCTGAACAGCAGGAACAGAATGTTGGGTTCAGCGATGTAAAAATACTTGTCATCAATTGTTTCATAAATGCAGAGAAGCTGTGCTATAATTAGCAGTCTCAATATGTCATTATTTTAAAATAATAATGCTACTTTCCCAAAAATGGCATTATTATTAGTATCTATATCATCAAGTACCTTGAAAAGTATTGGTACTCAATTTTTTTAAATTTACAACCCTAGTCATGACCCTCACGGGAAAAGCCACATCTTTAGCCTGAGTTATACTTTGGTTTTGATGCAATGAGTTGCATGCCATGTGGTCTCAAACTAGCGCGGACCCCTGTGGTGGCTTGATGCCCACTTCACATAAGTTGTTACGAGAACCACAAGCTCTGCAATTGATTTGCATTGTAGCAGAGCATATATTTCCAGGTGGCAACACAACAAATGCAGACAAACGCCAGAATCACCAAAGGATTCTGGAAATGGGGAAATTATCACCATCAGTTTTAGTTCTAAACATTTGCACAGAAGTTGAAACAGCTGAGGTCTACTCATTGGAACTGAAAAAAAGCAACCGCTTGCTCGCATTTGGGAGTTCACTTAAAGCAGAAGTATAATAGTCATCAGGCTCGGTGCATAAGCTCCCACCGTCACATCACTGAAGTTTTGTCGCTGAAATATAAATCAGGCTTCATGGTCATATGATCTCAAGACCCTAAAGTATTTTGGGTAACATCAAATTTGAAATCTGATTAATCTGGTTAATCTCTTTTCAAGAGAAGGTGCTGAGAGCTCAATTCTGTATGATTTAGTTGAAATCAACCAATGGTTAAACTTACAAGAGGCTGATCCGCTCGTTTTACATTCAGTGGGTAAAACTGACTCTTCACTTCCAACACATGAGTGTGCTCCAGAACTCCTGGAACTAAGAAACAAAGTGAATTCATTGAATTTAACCAGAAGAATCAATATAACCAATATAAAGTTAAAGAGCCACTACTATAGATTTTTTAAGTGTTGTGCAACACAGCTCTGAATTTAAGGAACATTCAGTTTGAGATTTACATCTAAAAGTATCCTGTGAATCTTTAAAAAAGAAAATATTATTCGACTCTGTCACTGAAATGAAACAGTATTCAAACTAATATTTTTCTTGAATGTTTCTATTGGCTGTAAAAACATCTTACCAGTAGTTGCACACCCACAAAAGGAAACTTGGTCACTCAAGTGACTAACTATTTTAATTTAAAGAGCTTAATGTTTAAAGATTTAGCATAACGAGAAACTCCAGTAAAAGCTGTGAGCCGAGATAGATGAAATGGATAATGTTTGATTGATTTCTTCCTATCCAAGCTGCACACATCATCCAATCACATCAGACTTGATGTTGTTAGAGCATCACTTAATGTAGGAGTTTTGAACTTTGAATCATTTGGGAGTCGATGTGAAAACAGGTAAACATAAATCCTTAGTGTTAATATCATTACGTACTCCAAAAACCAAATTATGGAACCTTTCGAACTCATAATAGGTGCACTTTAATGACAGAAATTAAGTCATATACCTTCTTCTGATTCAAACACAACAAAAGCTTGACCCTTGTTTGACGTGGGATAAAGCACTTTTAGAACATCTCCTCCCATGTTATCCCGCCTCAGGAAGTGCATGGTTAATTTGTCGATCATTGTGTCCTCGTGGTAGTTATCCGGAAGCCCGTTCACCTCAATTACCATTTCCCTCATATCCATCCTACAAACACAACAGATGTTTGAATAGGTAACAGACAGACATTTATTAATTAATACATTCAATTAAATGCATATCGTGAGCACCAGAACTTTTAGAAAAATTTGATAACGAAGACTATTCTGTCTACATATGATTACATGGGCAAAAACATGGTTTTCAAACAAATTTTGCAAGTTTGAAAGGGGGCGGATTTGTAGCGAGCACGTGGTAGGATATATGTAACAACAAAATAGCAGGTATTACAAAAAGCCGATAGGACATTTAGTTCAAGTCATGGATAAGCACCGTGACGTTCACTAAAGTAAAGTCTGAAAGAATGAGATAACGCAGCTGCGTCAGGTGCATCTCGTTAAGGTGCGCTAAACTGTTGGCGCTCATCTCTAGAGATGTTTCTGGTATTGATAATCATTATTTGTGAAGCCAAACTCTAATATCAAAGCTTTATACAGAAACGACGAACACAGAGAAACAACTAACGTTAATTAAAAGCAGTGTTTTGGTAGCAGATCGAGATGGCCGCGGCAACCAAGTCGTAGCTAACGTTAGCTATTTATAGTTGCTAGCTGAAAGTTTTTATAATAACTGGAGAAGTTGCACCGCTTAACTCCATTAGCTGTTGAAGTATTGCACACTAAGGAACGCCTGCAGTTACTTACTTGTGACGAATTACACTGCTATCACACCTAAGACTAACGTTAATACATTTAGCAAAGCGATTGGATCCAAATCATACATGAAAGTGAAAGCGAATTCCATGAATCTTTGAACGGAAGGGGGCGCGCATGAGAAACGAAATATTGTAAAAAAAATTACACCACATAATTTCGACAAAAACTTTACATCTCCGTATCTGGGCTTTAATATTAGCTTATTACACAGTTAAATAAAGAACATGATTACTAGAATCATTACCAAAGTTTTAAGACGTAGATTAGCATTGTAGACTAATGTTAGTGCATTAACTTGAAGCAATTATTTAGATGGAACATATTGCTATTGATGTTTTCCACACTACTTTAATAAAATATAACACACACTTTTGCACATGTTCAAAAATGGAAGAGATCTTTTACATTACTTCAATGAAATGTATAAATAACAAGTTTCACACTTAAACCTTGATGAGTGAAATAGGATTGATTTCAATAGAAATAGATAACTGTTCAATACAGAAACTAGTGGTGGAAAGTTTAAGAAAATGTCTGTCCCAAATAGAAGTACCACTGTACCAATAATCAAGATGTCGTAACAAGTCTAACCAACTCAAGCAAAAACCCATACTGTGACGTTTTGAGGTGAAAAGATTTGGTCGTCCTGTAGCTGGAAGGTTGGAGGTTCAATCCCCCATGAGGTACATTCTGCCGTTTTGGCCCTCGGCAAGCCACTTCACCCGCATCTCCCTGTACTGAGGTGTGTGTGACTGGTGGGGTGTGCTTGATGGTGGTCAGGAGCCCATAGGCGCAGAATGATAGCCATGTCCTGTCAGACCCTAGGGCAGCTGTTCACCACCAGTGTGAATGTGGAGTGAATAAATAATGCTCTGATAACTGTAAAAAATCCAAGTGTCTAGAAAAGGGCTATATAAATTGAAGGCATTACTATCATTAAATAATGTTCAAACTTTGATCAAAGGTTTGATCATCAAAAATAATGTTAAGATAATCTCTGGATGCCTAGTCAAAACGGAAGGGATGCTGGTAGATTAGTTCAAACTCTTAGATTCCCAAAATACATGAAACATGTACATTTGTGCTTTTCCAACTTTTGGAGATCATTGAAAACCAGCGCCAACAACTTACTCGAACTCAATCACAAACAAGCCTACAAGACTGACCAAAAGATGGATACTGTCCAATATTTTAGTTATATAGCAACACTCAAAATTCCCTACAGGTCAAAGTAAATATTTCATTAAAGAACTATTATATTTACAAAAGAAATGTAAATATACTGTGCTTCAGGACATTAATACAATCTTAACAAGATGAGAAAAAGCATGTTTAGTCAGCTAAAACTGACAGGTAGTTTTTAACAGGGGGGGGGGGGCATTCTAGATTTGCTTCCCTCCACCCAGGTAGCCTGTTACTAAAGAAACTCATGACTTATTACACATTCATTATGTCTTGCATGAGAGTAGACAATGAAAGATTCCAGTTCTGTTGCTAGTTTGGCCTTAGCATCTGATGAAGTATGAGATCTTTATTTTTCAGTTTTTTAAGCGATTTGAACAAAAGCAACAAAGCAAGCATGTATTTGATTTGTTTATTCAAGACAAATTCAAACAAAAAAAACTCAAGGTATTGATGTCAAAGCTTGAAAACACTCGATAATATATTAAACTAGGCCTAACAGTGCTGAAAAAAAAAACCTTCAATGGAAGTGCCCCGCCGTGAAAGAATCTTATCCCAACACCACCACTTATCTGTAGAAAAAAAACAAAATGAGTTAGTTCCTCTCAAGATCACTGACAATTGTTTGAGGATCACTTAACCACACAGTGGATGGGAACCACTGTAGGCCTCAAACCACCTCAGATCTCTCTAGCAGGCGTCATCAGAGGAAAGGTAGGAGTCACAGTGACTCAACCTCGCTGGACAGACTGCATTGATTTTACTTAAATGAGAATTTACAGAGAATTGTGAACACACTTACTTGGACCTTGTCAGAAGATTTCAGCAGGGTAGAAAGTACAGGATAGATTTTGGACATGCAGTCTGCAAAACAAACCCAAATTTACAATATTTAAACATTTACCAACAGAAATAGCAAACATTCTAAAGTTCAACAGAGTGTGTCTGGAGTTTCTATAACCACGTTGTAGGAGGAACAATATGGCTTCAAACAACTCCATGTCCATCTAGCAGACATAACAGGAAAGGACAAAGTCACTTTAGACTCAGCCTCGCTGATCAGCCTGCAAGACACCCAAGGAATGCCCACCTAACAGTGCAAAATCCGGAGAACTTTACGATACATATTTAGCGGTGTGTTATACATTTGAAATGATCAGGAAACAGTCTCAACTCACGTTTAAACACACATGGATAAATTGACCACGTGCTTTAAAAGGCAAACTGAACTATGAATAAACACAATCGTTATAAATAAGTAACAACTGGCTTTACTTGAAAAGTTACAACTTTAGTTTAACGGAGTAAACAGATTAAAAAAATGTTTTATCCTAAATGTGTTTCACAGAGATTATCCATAACTGTAACGTTAAATAAACTTCAAATTCTTATGTAACTTACTGTATCCCATTCACTATTATCGTTTCACTAAAAATCCACACCAAAGAACAAGTTAGATGATTAAACAAAAAATAACCAATAGCCGACTCTCACCATTAAACAGCCACAGAAGGCGACCAACCCACAGAAGATCCAGCTACCGAAAGACCTTACCGGAAACTACGTCAGTGGATAAAATCCCTTCCACTTCTTCTGCGATTAACAAGGTCACTTATTTAGTGACTTAACTACCGTACTTCCCCCTTCCGAAGTAAAACGGTATTACTGGAGTCCAGTGCACGAGCTGTTGGTAGTTTTACCTTTATATATCAATTAACAACATATCTACTAATGTAAACACTTCGCACAACACTTTTTTTTTCTCAGAAAGACTAGTTAACATAGAACGATGTACTTAGATGTCTGGAAGACAAATGTTATTCGTAGGGGATTGGTCTCTCAATACAGCACATTGTGACAGACGTCGAAGACGATCTGATGAGTCTTGTTGTAAATCAATGTATTACCCCTTACACGTGTCGTAGTTATGCAGACTGGACGTTTATAAAGCGTATTAAAATATGACCTTTCGTTTGCGGGAAAAGCCTGTTCTCTAGAGGGCAGTACAGGACTGTTCATAAATATTTACCTGTCAAACTAAAGATTATATTGGCCATTGCACTTTATCTTGAAAATACACCTATTAGATGTTCTAAATTTTAAATGTCTTCTTGTTGTATTCCTTCCTGCTTGCTCAAATGAGCTACGAGGGGTCCTGAGTTAACTGAAGTTCAAAGACTGGATGTCAGATGTCCAGCTCTATCCAACTCAGATCATTTTTTAACATACAAGGACTTTATGTACTGTAACATATAATGAACAATTTCATATTTTGAAAGAAATATTAAATGTTCACATGGTTTATTTTTTTTATTGAATTCTTTGGCCAGCAAATTATCCTTTTCCCTCCAACAATAAAGCAAAATAAAAACTCCAAATCCCCCATCCAAAGTGAATGGTGAGGGAGTGTGGCCTAATATTAAATGTAAATTGGTGGCTTTAATTATAACGTTGTTATGAAGTGTTTGAATTGTATGACGTAAAATCATTAGTATCATTGCACTTATTCATCAATTATTTTTACATTTTACTTTGAACATAAAGGCCTAACTGGAGAATGGTAGGGCCAGTTGAACCTGAGTATCACCATTCCCAGAGGATGTGGACAGGAGAATATATACCTTCTGTCCCATGCAATCATACAAAATTCCTGATTGTCCACTTGTTCCTCAAATGGTTATGCAAATGTTGCCTAGCTGTGTTGTCTTGTGTCACCGCATCAGCACAATGTTACATTGTTTTTCTTGCTGAAGCACGAGGAAGAGATTCAGTTTGACACACTGTGCCAACTCTGCTGCACTCTCCGTCAACAATTGCTTTTCAGTGTAATTAGTCAATAATCAATAGCACTTTTAAATTCAAGTTAAACTAAAAATATTTTATAACATAATTGATAACTAAGTTCAGCCATCTGCCCGATATTCCAGGTTTATCAGCACGGACCTAGTTTTGCTTCCACTTTAAAATGTGAATTTGTAGCAATAAAGTATATAAATGAATCACTTAACGTTTATAACTTATGGACAGAACATGAATTAATATGATTTAAAACAACTTTTGTTCCGCAATCTTTTGTGTAGTTAATGTGAGGTTTTATTTCTAAAACACTGTTTTTTCTCAGCTGAACTGTTTCCATCTGCTGTCCTTGACCTCACCTGGGCTTTATAAGAGCGGACACATCCCTTCCATAAACAAACCAGCGCTAAACAATGAACCTCCACATATTACTCTAACAAGTCTTAGAACAAAAAAGCATTAAAATAGTTCATGGATTAGCTGTCTGGCATGATGACAGCCGTCCGCCTCTGGCAGCCAGTTAAAGCAGTAATCTAGCTAAAGGAACTCTGGGTAAAGGGAAGTTTACAGTGCTGTAATACAGCACAATGACGCACATCACCAACAGAAGGACTGACACCACCGACCGCTGCAGTGACCTGCAGGTCACGCGTCACTTTCCAAGAACCACATACATGAGCTTACATTGATAAACAATAGTTCAGAAAGAGACTACAGCAGGTTTACATTGACACTCACCCAAATTGTTTGCAGTTGCGGCGTGGAGTTACATAAGCAGAACAGTGAATGAAGGCTTTGTGAGCAGTAAAACTCAGTTGAGGATGGGGCAAGAACACAACAGTAAAGCATGAAGGGCAGGAGGGCATAGGAACAGTAAGATTTATTGAAGGACTTAAAAAAGCAGAGAAATCAAACAAAGCAGAACAGAACATGTTCATTAAACACTGAATATACCTCATATCTCATTTGAGTTATATGAGTTTATGCAACAAATAATCTAAAAAATGCAGCACACAAAATGTTAACATATAAAGTAAAATTATAAGGGCGTCACGGTGGCACAGTGGGTAGCACTGTTGTCTCACAGCAAGAAGGTCGCTGATTTGAGCCTCGGTTGGGTCAGTTGGTTTTTCTGTGTGGAGTTTGCATGTTCTCCCCGTGATCGTGTGGGTTTACCCCGGGTGCTCCGGTTTCCCCACAAGTCCAAAGACATGCAACGTTAAACATATGCTGGAATAGTTGGGGGTTCATTCCGCTGTTGCGACCCCGAAAGGGAAAAAGCCGACAAGATAATGGATAAATAATGGATGGAAGTAAAACAATATCTAAAGCTAATTTTGTCATTTTGCAGCTGCAAGCAGTGGTCAAAAGGTCTTGCACATGACTCTCTTTGTTTTGGGGAAATTTTGAAGCCAGAATTGCTTCTGTTTTTAAGAATAAATTGTAAAATATTGATGCAGTACAATGGCATGAAAGTCATTTTGAAAAGTAGGGGCAGATGAGAGAGTTTTCATCACAACTATGATTATAAATGTATTAATAGATAGTGGTAAAACCATATGTGTTTATACATGTATTCCAATAAAGTGGCAACCTCTCATGGATTCCTGTGTAGGCTCATATTGATTGAACTGTAATTCCCTTACTGGCCACTTTCAGGCTGGAGTCAGAAGTGAGCAGATTTCCATTGACAGTAAAAAGGTAAAACTGGCAACAACCTTTAAAGAAGGAAAAAACATTTGCAAGTTCCTTTTGCACTGCTGAATGCTGAATGTGTGTATGGTGTGTGTCTCATAATATTGTTTCATGACAATTTCTCCAAGCTGTCATGACCCAAGATTAAAATAGCCAAACCTCTAAAACACTGTAAAAGACACAGAGAAGTCATACACAGTAAAATCCTGAGAGTAAAATTAACTCTATCTAGAGTAGGACTAAATACATTGTAAATAGAGTAAAACAATAAGACTTAAAATTTGTTAATGTTTCCAATTCACTATAAAAAACATCACAACTATTTTCCTCATCACGTTGAAAAAAATAAGAGTTTAACTTTTTATGGTTCAGGTTGATTAGCTCAGTGTTAATTTAACTCTATTTAGAGTAGGACCAAATAGACCCAGACCAGTGTTAATTTAAAACTACGGTGTAGTTGTTTGTCAAAAGATCATTCCCTCCCACATAGCCATTTTACTAACCCTAACCCATCACTAGCTAACTCAAATCAGATTGCTTGATCCATGTACCACAGTACATGGCAGGACCAAATCCTGATTTCATACAAGAACAAGGTCATTCTTGATCTTCCCAAACTTCAGCTAATTTAGCCTTAAAGGTAATGTCTGGCACATATTTTATTCAACATTAAATATAATACCACCATTTCCATAACTGGACCATTTTTTGGCCAACATACTGTATGCCAGAGCTAGATTAATGGCAGACATGGAAATTTACAACAACAAATGCAGATGAAAATGTTTGATTCTTTGATTTTGATTTCTACAATTCACCCTGTTGAGATGTTTTGGAGAAGGATGTCTTCGTGATGTTTTGCTTTGTAAAACCTAAATATATCTGGTATTATGTATAATGATTACAAAAACGAGACATGAAGCAAAAGTCACATATTATTTTTTTTATCTTGGGGTTTGGTCCTGATGGCCTATTACCTGTATGCCATTACTTTTCATCTCACAACTCTCATAACTAATGACTAAATTCTTATAAATAATTAAGACCTTATAAAAATTTTGTTTTAATTGGTTTTCTTTGACAGTGTATGTTGTGAAAAGATCAAATATTAGACAGAACATTCTGTAAAAAAAGTTACATCGATGATTCAGACTACCCAATAACTTTGTCTGAATAAAACAGTACTTGTGTTTCAATAGAAAAATAAAGGAACATATTGACCCAGTGGAGATTTCCAATGAGAGCACTGCAGGTGATCCTCTGATAGTCCTCCACACAGCTGCATTGTAATGCGAGAACATTGGGAATATTTTGAAACTCCCCGACAAAATGTTTAAAAGTTTAATCAGGGTTCATAAAATTCCAGTCCTTTAAACTTTTGAGTATATTAGATTAAATTAGGCAAAACAAATGAAAAGGTTGCACAACAGACTTCAACATAGAAGAAAACCTTGAGTGCGTGTCCTCCTGAGAGATTCTCTTTCACACTTTATCTCTCCTGCTGAATTATCCTAGGTGATAAATCAACTGTTTTCTCTAATGGGATTGCATTTTAGTGGTGTTCTGTTTCCTGTTTTTGCCCAAAAATATGAATTCTATTCATGACTTGTTATTGTCAAAGTAGTTACACGGTGAAGCTAAATGTCTACTTTGGAGGTTGTGTTATAGATGATACAATGACCTTGATAATAATCTGAAAACAAGCCAAGTTACAGTTTGTTCACTATAGAAAGTTTTAGAGTTAAACTTGTAAGGCTATTTTTGTGGTCTATTTAAGATCGACAAACTATATGTATATGTTAGGCATATTTTTTCTTCTAGTCAGTTAGATTAGTTTTTTTAAAAGATAATTTTGCATATCTCGAAAATGTAAAAACAATTTTCAGGTCAGGTCTACTGTTCACCTGATGAATTAATATAGGTTGGTTTGTTTCTGTTAATACTGCAGACCGAAATCAATCACTGGAAATAATTATTGCCGTCATGGAGGACTTGTATTTGCAGAGACTTTTCCGGGCGGTTAGTCACAAGGTAATTCGGCTTCAGTGCTGCAAACTAGAGTGGCCTGATGATGACTCAGGTCTTCTCTGAATGTTCTGACCGAAGCTATAATCCTTCCAGACTTGCTCTTCTTAAGCCAGTACATTTCCTCTCCTAAGCTCCGCCTCCACATTCATTCAGGTGATTCTTCCTCATGCTCACTGTCCTCTACCTTCTCTCATCTCGATAGGTCAGGTGACTGGATAAATCCAGGTTATTTGTAGCAGCACAATCCACCACAGGGAATTAAACATGGCACAGTGTTTGGTGACAATGCAAATGCGTCTTAGATCTGTCCGCTTGAATTGACCGTCTAGGATTCTCAGACATGCCGATCAGGTTAAGCGAACAGCGAAGGATCTTTCAATGGCCATCCAAGGACAATAAACTCCTCTTCAGAGATAAAAACATATTTAGTAAACAGTTTGTTTACACAAATTCATCAGATCTACTTTATTAAAACCTCTGTGTGTTGTAATTTAAAGAGATATAATTGTTGAATTCAAGCAGCATGCTTTTATCCCCAATTTTGACGGACAGATAAGTAATAATGAAAAACTAAATAAAATCAGAGTTGAATCTGTGCTCATGCATGCAGTCACACATTGTGAAATTTCAAAGACCAATCTGAGAGAATCACAGACGAGTCGCCGACACCCCTTAGATATTAGATATCAGATATTTGCCATGCTAGATGTCTGAATCTGTCAATGCCATGCAGTGGGAAACTCCCTATTTTAATCTATATTACATCCTCCTGCCCACCACCAAACAGCCCACCAGTCTCACACATCCATACAGGTTAAGGCGGGTGAAAAGGCTTGCCCAGGCCTACAACGGCAGAATGGATCTAGCCGGGAGGTATGCAGTTGTAGGTAAGCGTCCCATGAGTAGAGGACCACATTTCCAGAGAAGAATTCATGAACAAAAGATCAGTCACGCAGGTAAGCAGCTCATAAATAAAGGACCCCTCATGCAATGTTGCAGCTTGTAAGCACAGCTTACAGGCTAGGAACCATTTAGCAGCAAGTCACTCTTGCAGGAAAAGGAAGATAAGGCAAGTTTATTAGTTTAGCACATTTTATACACATTGGGACAGACTGGGGTTGCTTTCAGGGGATGAACTCATATTGGCCCTGTTGTATTGAGTCTGCTGGTTGAACAACTGCAAATTATTTTCTCAATTTTGATCATATCCAAATGCTAATGTAAGTAAACAGAAATTAAAATAAAACAAATAATAATCTTTCAATGTGTAGAAATCCTTAGATTATAATTTTACTGGTCAAAAACTAAGCATGACTAAAACAACAAATGAGTTACAAAATAATCTGAAACAGATCAAAATACAGAAAAGTTCCCAGATGGTTCTTTGCTTCTGGTGAGTTGACCCCCTAAACACCCCCCAAAGTCCAATAGCACCTATTTAATATTAGCATAACTCCTGTTGCTCTCCTTAACCCATTCAGACCATGTGTGCTTTAAAATGAACATCACATTCAATCAATCAAAAAGTATTCATTAACTGCTTTTTAACAGCTTTACAAAAGACCTAGTGGGGATTAACAGTTTTTTTTTTAAATCCAGCATTTGTTTTATATTCTGGACAATTTCAGTTAAGCCACTTAGTCACTACTTGTTTTTCCTGACATTAAATGTGTTTTATTCAGAATTTTTTGGTGTGAAAACTGGCTTCACACTGAAATTAAAAAAAGAGTCTACACTATTCTCTATCTCTGAACACAAAATGAGACATGTCCTTGTGTTTTATTGATTATTTATTTTTATGTTATTTATCATATACATATTATAATTATTTTTTTAATATTTAACAAATTTCAAATGTTTTAGGCCACCTGGTGTCCACAAAAATGAACAAACATGTAAACATTTTTTTTCCTTTTTTAAATAGTTATTAGTTTACAAATATGGTTATATTCTGCAAGTGTTAAGAATGAGAAAAATGAAACATTTTATTAAAGCCAATAAAATAATTCAGGTCTGAAAGGACATTGTTGCCAGCATTAATGATTCTCTTCACTTTTCTAAGCCATGTTGAAAATTCTGTCATTGCATAAAAACTTTCATTGAAATGTATTTGTCAATATACAGTTTAAAACTAGAACGAATAAAACCAGAATCTTTCTGATGGTTTGGCATGGTACAATAGCACAAACCACAAATTGAAGGATTTGTAAATTGGGTATTTAGATGAAAATAGAATGTGTACAGGTAAACAAGATGTTTAGGTTAATTTCTGTGTTCTGAATTTCAATAGGTGTAAAGTTCAATAAGTTTGTAATTGACTGTGTGTGTGAACTATTGATATTAGCCTTGCTTAATTTGTGTTTTTTTTTTTTTTTTCTATTTTGAAGTATGTTATCCGCTTCCATGGCGATATTGTTTTCCCCTGTCCTGTGCTCACTAATTGTTTTCCTTATGTCTCTTATTCTTCTTATCTCTGTTTCAATCACAACAACCACCTGCCGCCTGTCAGTCTTGATTTGTTCGCTATTTAAGCTCGCCTTCTGTGCAGTCTGGTTGTGAGTTGATTACTTGTCTATGCGGACTCTAACCTGTACACGAACCCCAGTGTTGTGACGTCTTGTCTGTGCCCCCACCTGCTTGAACCCCGAAGGAAGCTAGCTTTACCTGTGCCTCTGCTCTCATCCTTCTGACGGTTGCTCCTTTCCAGAGACGTAAGATCCTGCCTGCAGGATCTTGCAGGATCCTGCCCCTCTGCTTTTGGACAGTGCACCTCGAGAGCCTTTTCCGTTGCTACTTTTTCCCTCTGGGGCTTCCTTGGTTGTTTATTGTTGGTTATATTTGCTATATTTTTTGGACATTGAAATGAAGAGTAAGCCAGTCAACTCTTGCATCTGGGCCCTCATCATTGTTCACTCTTCAAACTGTGTCAAAATTCTCAACATTAGATGCTAAATCATCAAGATGGCGCTGCGGATGGCAGGCTCGATACACAGCTTTGTGCTTGTTGTGTTACACTTTACTGTACTTATGTGGTTTGTATTGTGGTTTGTATTGTACTTTGCTGTTTGCACTAACTGCTCCATTGTATCAAAGGAAATTCCTTGTGTGCGCACACACACACACATGCACGCACACACGCACACACACACACACACACGGCAATAAAGCTGATTCTGATTCTAATTCTGATTCTAATCAAAGTCAATTTTGAATCGTGCAAAACCTCAAATTTTCAGTTTAAAAATTATTTTCAGAAATATAGATGTATTACAAGTGCACCTTTAGTTGACTTCTTTATTGGCATGTCTTCAGCGGTGACCACTGATCTGAATGTTCTGTCCTTTGCTCTTTTGAAGTTTGACATTGTTGCAATCCTCACCAAACAGGAGATCACTCTGGCATGGTGGAATTTTTCCCCGGGACAGGATGTTGTGAGAGTTAATGACGAATGACTTTAATTTGAGGCCAGTGTGTTATCATTAAAGAACATCATCTCAGAACCGGAATCCACTGCTGTGCTTTAATCATTAGATGTAACTTCTGACTTTAGTAATTATTGTTCATGTTCACCCCATGACTCATTATGTAATCTAAAATCTCCTCCAGATGACCAAGTCTTTAAAGTTGTGCTTTTAAAGGGATATAATCATACTTTTACTAAATTAGTAAAAAAGTTCAGAGAACAAACATACTTTAACACTTCCTCTTTAGCGCATAGACGCCAGTGCATACGGAACTGATGTAATATTCTACTAATATGAACTATTATAAGATTAGAATGCTAACAAATGCTATTTTACTTTATTTTGGCCACTGTTTTCAGAGGACAGGCTTCAGATGTATAGTTGTGAGAATGGGGCATGGTTAACAATGTTTGAAGTAATTCTGTTTAATCAATTATAATATTATATTACTATATAATAGTATATAAGAGTGTATATATGCAACCCATATGAATAAATATAACAAATGATTAAACAAAAATCAAATAAAGAACCATAACAAAGATATGGTTTTATCAGACACAAGAAATGAGTTTAAAGAGTTAAATGTTTTTCAAGATGATTTACTCACAGTTATTATTAGTTTACAATAATCTACAGTTGCACTGAAAAAAGTGTCTACGTCTGTATTTTTAAGTAACAATGTCTTTTGAGATAAAAAATATTACATGTACATAAATAAGTTACTTAAACTGTTGTTACCAAACTAATCTGCAAGCATGAACGTTGACTTTGAGAGAAAAATAATTATGAAGAAAATGTAGAATGATCTATCAGTCAAAGTGACATCGACTGGGAGGCATGTCAGACATCAGCATTACTTGACAGACTAATCTGATTTGATCTAATTACCTTGATGCATCTTCTTAAAACAAATGTTTACAACTTAATGAATCCCCAACATAACTGAAATACAATGTTCACCATTAAAATGTATTTGAGTGTAATCTTTATATGTGTAATATGATAGTGATAGCATAATATGTTAAAATTCTTCAGCATTCAAAACTGCATCTCAGCTATCTGAAGTACAACGCATCAATGTACTTCTACCATATCAAGTTGAAGTTCACTGAAGCAGAGTTGATGTTCGACCTTTAGCACAAGAGCAGAAAGCAGGTTAAGTGGCGATCGAGTCACTGAGGCTAAATCCATTTGCTGGATCTTCCACGTGAGACAGAAGGTGAGCAACCAGTATGTAAACGACAGCCAGCGATTTTCCACTTGCCAGCAGGTCCCAGCCACCCAAACGCTTAAATCCAGAGTGGTCAGAAGAAGAGAGTGTCGGAACAAAACAAACTGCAATTTCCAACCAACCTGTTTTGCAGCGGTGCCTTTAAAAAAATAACAGTAATCACAAAAATGATCAGGTCAAATTAACCTGAAAATGTGTTAAATTTCTTGTGAGATTGTCCAAAAAGTACATTTTAATTTAAATTGATGTTCCAAAAAAAAATTATATAACTTCAGTGTAAACACGTTACTATTAAAATAAAGTTCTAAGAATTTTTTTTTTGTATGTAACTGAAAATTAAATGATAAAATATACATATTACATCACAGCAGGTGTGTGTGTGTGTGTGTAGACAAATTGTGGAAGTTGAATGACAGAGAAAAGAGATTTGACAAACCACCTCAATGGGAATGAATTAACTAAAACATAATCCAATCAACAACATCTGAGGAGAATCCAGGTCTCATTGAGCAGTCTATTAACCAATTACCAGCTATCTAATAATCACTTAAATATCCTTTAAAAGGAAGCTGCAAGCAAGGTCATAATCCACAGACAGTTTAAAGAAGTTTTTCTAATTTGTAAATTGCTCTCTTCACTAATTTGTGGATATTCGCTGCTCTGTGAAAGACTTCACAGCCTGAGTGCACTTATGCGTAGTCCTGCTTAAATGACACAAAAAACACAATTTATGTTCTAGCACTCTACAAACTGATGTTCGGATGTGACCCGGCTGTTCAAACTGTAAGTCGTTCAAACACAACTCTTGCTTTCAGAACTGTAACAGGAAAAACCAGGATGTGGAAGATGCACATATCTCACTAAAGAATTCTGACCAAAAACAAACAAGCTGCCTTGGAAATTTGTGCAATTCTCTGTGCAGAGATAAAAGGGAGAATGTGCATGGACAAGGAAATGGCTGAGAAGACTTGTTTTAGCATGCAAAGAGTGAGATGCTGAGTTAAATCAGCTCGAAGTGCTGCTTCAACAGTGCAATGTCCTCATGGGGAGTGAACAGAATTTCAAGATATCTGTTTGATTTTCTTGCGTCCATAAAAAAGGGGGTGGGGAGCTGGTCGAGAGGTGGTCGCTACCAGTACACATTGCACCGGCCACGACACACGATTCAGCAGAAACTTGAGCCGATCCGCAAAATAGTTGCACGACTGAAAACTTGTGGAAAAATGGGCTAAAAGTAGCAAAATGTCTGCCTGACTTTAGCAGTGTTATCGCTCTCCAGATTTGTGCCTGCTCCCCTAAAGCACTGGTTCCAAAGTTTGTTAGCTGCTCCAGTATTTAATGGTTCCAAATTTCTATACCTTCTACCTTTTTTATTCCAATAATTTTAAACTGTTCTATTACAGGGAAGGATCTGAAAATCCTTACCTGTTCCAATAAAGCACTGGTTCCAAACATTGTTTACTACTCCCAGAAAGTGACACTTCCAGCGATTGTTAGCTTCTCCAGTATTTGATGGCTCCAAATATCCTGGTTCAATGTAGTGCTAGATGAAGATTTTTGCCTGCTCCAGTCGATGGTTCTGAAGATCCTTACTGGTAAGGATATTTTCTTATTGTTATAAACCAAAAATAACATCCCTTGATTAGCTACTTGTCTATGCACAGACTGAGATTAACTATAGCGGAAATGTTTAGTCAGATATACAGATGTTGGATCATCATGTTCACACACTGAAATATAAGAACATTTGACAGGAATCTGCTCGTTCTTGTTAACTGGTTTCCCTTTTTTTCTCTTTGCCAGTCACCACTCTCCTCTGCCATTGATTTCTCATCAGGAGTCACTGCTGCTTCCTGTTCATTATCTTCCCTTCTATATAAGCACACTTCACTACACTTCCAGTTTCTAAACTATTGAATGCATGGTTGTTTATTACCCAGCGTTTCCAAGCATTAGTCTAGTCTAGTTTAGTCTAGTCTTAGTAGTCACACATCTTTTTTGTCTTTAGTGGGTTACTGGTAGAATGAGTCTGCCTTTTGACTGCTCAAAAAGTGTATGCCCAGTGCCAGTGAGTTACTCTGGTTTCCCCTCGAGGCTGCCTGAAGGAGTGAGCTCGCATTAAAATGTGCATTTATTGACTGTTTAGTAATTATCTCTGCTAGAATTAAGCTGGTACCCCGCACCTGACTCAACAAAGATGCCCTTCGGCAGGCCTTGGTTGTAATCATGATAATCTGATACTTCAGCATGCTTTTTTGTTCCTTTCTATTGTCAAGTAGTTTTCCTTAGGCCTGCCTCTTAATGGTATTCTTCACTTATTTGGAATTCTTTACTCAAAATGCTTGAGATGGATCTGTTTAAAAATCCTGTAAGCGTAATACATGTAAGCAGCAGTTTTTTAAAAATAACTTGTTTTTAAAGTAAAGTAACATTTTTTTAGCCCTTCAGTTTTTAATTGGTTCTTAATGTGGTGTTAGACTTTAGACGATTTATATATTTTGACGTTCGTAATGTAAACACTGTGCTGTTGTACTTAAAAGCATGCTGCACTGCTTGGAAAGATCTGAAATTCCTTACAGACATGTGGCAACTGCTCAAAAGCTAATGGGACTGAAATTTTAAATCATGAGTTGTTGGGAATATGAGGAAATTTAGAACGCTGGTGATCGAGTATGATGTTTTTACTGATTTTCCAACAACCTGTTTTGTAATAATACGGTGTGCTTAAATTGTGACCATTTTAATAAGGGTTAACCAAAGTGCTTTTTTTTATTGGAATCTTTGTTTTGCTGCAATCACTCATCTTTTAAATAAACCCTTTCATTTCAGCATTAAAAACCACCACATATGTAGTATAAATTATATCACTCTTTCGATGCTCTCCAAGCAAAGCAAAGCAAAACTAGAGTTATGTAGCAGAGTGATGCATGTGTATAAAACAAGCACACTCAAGAAATTTGCCATAGCTACGCAAGCATTCTTGGCGGAATCTAGCGTACAAGGCAAGCTGTCCGAGAGAGGGCTCAGAGTCCTAGAGAGTGAACCCGGGGCCAGAGACCTCACCACATCATTAAGTGAAAGAAAAGCAGATAGCAATTGAAAGTCTGAAGGAGACAGTAGGCTGACAGCTTAAATAGGGAAAATTATGAGATCAATTTAGCGGACTATCCCTTCTATTTATCTTTCATGCACTTCAGAAACTAGCCTAACAGCATCCGTATGATTTGATGAAGTGGGCCTGGTTTTCCCCTAGAGTGAACTGGGACATGCATCAACAGGCAACTGTAACTGTAAGTAGGATACATTCATTCATTCATCTTCATGTCGGCTTTCTTTCCTTTCGGGGTCGCCACAGCGGAATGAACCGCCAACTCTCTGGCATATGTTTTATGCGGCGGATGCCCTTCCAGCCACAACCCATCGCTGGGAAACATTCACACATTCTCATTCACACTTTAACACTATGGACAATTGTTCTTACTCAATTCACTTATACCGCATGTCTTTGGACTTGTGGGGAAACCGGAGCACCCGGAGAAAAACCCACGTGATCACGGGGAGAACATGCAAACTCCACACAGAAATGCCAACCGACCCAGCCGAGGCTCGAACCAGCGACCTTCTTGCTGTGAGACGACCACTGCGCCACCGTGACGCAAGTAGGATACAGAGGGTTATTAATGTGAACCAATATATATTTAAACCTTGTTGAAAAGGCAGCATTTCATCCTGTTCTTCTGGCCAGACTTGTAGCTTATGACATACTTCTGATTCTGATGTGACCTAGAAAGTAAACCATGTCAGGAAGCCTTGATCCTTGTTTAAGAATTGTTTGAATGAATCATAAGATGTGTGTTTTGCATTGAGGGACTGCACATTCTTTCCTATTGTAAAGAAAAACTTGCTTTAGAAGATTTTCAGTCGAGAGTACATATCTGAAACAGTTCAGTTGGATTTCAGTTCAGTGAGGGAACTCAAGTAATCACAGAAATGATCGATGTATGAAGCAGACTGTGAACATCTGTAAAACTCATGACTCTTCTCCTTGCAGGTTTCTGCAGGAGTGAACATTGCTCTCCAACAGACAGGTTCTCACAGAAACCGCTATGAATGACCGAGGGAAAAGACTGACCTGTTGTGTCAAGATGATCTTTGGGAATAAACATGCCATTAAACAAGCAAAGATGAGCATTCACAACACCAGCTGTCCAAAGAGCCCTCCAAGGGTGCCGGAACTATTATTGGAGTTAAACACACTAAAGAATGAAACCAAATCAACAGGCTAGCCCTCCTCAAATGCATGTCCACAAACACCACACCACCTCCAGTGAAGGATCTATTTTAGAAGCTAAACGGTGAGGGTGAGGATAAACTGTGTGTTCTTTTTCATTCGCAAAAAAAGCCTGTTACTTCCAACTTGCTTTACTGAGTAATGAAAACATGCTACATTTAACACCTGCTTTTAAATACATATATTAAAAAATAAGAATTATTTTACCAATAAAAATCTAATCTCAAGTTGTTTAATAATTTGAAAACACAAAAATTCATAACAGTCAGCGCAGGAGTGTAGCAGTTTGCCTACAGGCTGAAGATGTGCACTATGTCTCTAAACAGGAACAACAATAAAACTAAAGCAGGGAATTTCACAAAGCAATGTTCATTGTCAAAACTTAGTTTTAGCCATCACATTTGACATTCAAAGTAAAATGGTAGGGTTTATGAAAAAATTAAAGTCCCGATGACTTTACAACATTATGTAAATTGGAGCAGTTGTGAGCAACTGTTATGCAATACAGAAAAAATCATAAACCTAATTTATAGTGGAATGTATTAATGTGTTCCAATGTGTCAGAGTTAATCTGCATTATGCTGCATCCAGATGCTGTGTGTCAGGTGGTGCCTCTGGCCTTTGGGACATGATATTCCTACCACATCACCCGGAACAGTCTGTTCATTCAGACTCAACCACCTAATCTCCTGCTGCCCTTCATTCATTCTCTTCATCGTTAATGCTCAAGAAAGATAAAAAGACACGCTTATGCTTCTCCCACTAATACAAAACCGGTCAAATCTTTTCTTTATAACCTGACATTTTTAGATAGTCAGTCACTTTTTCAATATAGGCTTTGTGTCACTGTTAATCTAATGGGTTCTCAGTGAAGAGGAACTATGAACTCACTTAATCCCATTTACAGAGAATCTGTAATTCCACCACTCATCTGTCTGAGTGTCCAGATGGAGGACTGAAGTCATAGAGGCTTCATGCTCTGTGCGCATGAATGAACATGATAGAACCCATAAACATATGTGTGCCATTGGTATACAAACTGTCAATTTGTTTTAAAGTTTATTGGGAGAGGTATAATTTGATGAGAAATATGACAAATGTGTAAAAGGTTTTTATCTATTAAGGATATTTTTTGAGGTGGTCATCCACAAAACACTTGAAAAGTTCACCAATCAGGATTTTGATAAAAGCATAGGAATAAAAAAAAGAATAATATGTATAATTAAAAAATCTATAAAAAAGTCTAAAAAAAGTAGAAAGTTTCATTGTAATTTTTGACATCTGGCAGGAATGAACTCATTGGTAATTTAAATGACAAAAAAACACTAACATTTTCTTTATTATATTTAAGAACAAAAAATCAGACTAATCATTTTTTTACACTTAAAAAAAGCACAAATCTCTTCTGGAAGAAACACAACCCTCCTTCAAAAATTAGTACTCAACCCAGACTGTATTTATGAGACATCTAACCATAAATGAATGGTTGTGTTTGTGTACAAGTGTGAGAGCACTCTGAAGTCGGGTGGAAAATCTCCTGCTGCTGAGAGGAATGCAGTAACGACCAACTGCCAGCACTGGAGCTCACAGACACTCTTACTGTAAATATCCTTCACACACCTCTGACTGACACAGCAAATGCCACTGCCTTCAGGAACATAAACCTCTGCACTTCATGTTGATAAAAGTCACTGCGTACATGCTCACCAAACACTTTCAATCCTTAGCTCTAATTCTAATGTGAGAGACAAAGAGCTATAATTGATATAATTAGATGATTGCTCAAGATGCAGAAACTGAGCAGTGTTCTTTCTCTTTGTCCAGATCATTAATCAAATAAGAAAACCTGTGACTGAGCATGTGAACTTTTTCATTCGGTTTGTTAGACTGTCTGGCTTTTACTGAAGCACAAGATTCATTCTCAAACTAAGCATTAGGGGCTGAATATATGAAAGAGCTTTGTTTGATATTTATTCTAATAAAATTAAATAATACTTATTTTAAATGCTTCTGTGAAGATGGAGGTTTGTAAATGGCATCTGTTTAGAACACCTTTTTGGCTTCTTTGAATTCCAAAGTGGGCTCCATTTTCCACAAACAGTCCAAAAAGATGTCAGGTTGATAGATGACTGAATTCTATATTGAGAGGGTGTAAGGGTAAGGGACTATGTAATGGACAGAGAAGGTGTCCAGGGGTAATATTACCCTTCTTTCTAATGTGAACTGTGACAAGGACCAAAGGTCCCCCTCATCCCAATTATATTTGGAGATCATGTTGTAGAAAATGTTTTATTAATCTAAAACCTCATCCAGAAGCAGGCGTTCAAATATGGAAGTGTTTTGTTGGACTGTCTCAGAGAGGCAGAAAAGAACTCATCAGAGTAAAACAAGAAAACATCTTCAGAACACTTATTTCCTGACAGATAAATCAAACATTTTCAGTGAAATCTATAGTTACTGTAAGAATAATGACTTTTCTTTACACCAATGTGTGCATTGTTAATTTTTTTTAGATTAATTGTATACAAGCATGTTTAATAAACCATTCTTTTTTAATTTGCAAATCGACTTACAGTAGGGGAGAGACAACATGCAATTTGTTACAGTCAAATTCTATCTCAGTTAACTCATAGAAGTTGTATCAGCTAATCAATCAACCATAGCAGAATGAAAAGAAAGAGAACAGGATTTTTTTTTGTATTTTTAATTCATTAAAACTACATATTTTCCCAGCGATGGGTTGCGGCTGGAAGGGCATCCGCTGCGTAAAACATATGCCAGAGAGTTGGCGGTTCATTCCGCTGTGGCGACCCCGAAAGGGAAGAAAGCCGACATGAAGATGAATGAATGAATGAAAACTATATATGTTAATTATACAAAAAAATAAGCAAAAAGAATTTCAGATGTCTGTTGTGGAGCGAGAACCAAGATTTGTGGTAAGGATCTGGTGTGCCATCGAGGGCATACACAGGGAGACAACGAGAGGAGCTGAGATCAAAATTTGACAATGACAGAGGGAGCAGAACCCAAGAAGTAAGGGTACCAAATTACTAAAAGGATAAGCAGCAGTCAGGCATGACAAAGAGGAAGTATTGATGAGACCAGTCAAATTAGGGAAATAACATTCGAGTTTTCATACTTACTTACTGATCAGTAAACAAATTGGGTACAATACTCTTCCCTAGTTACTGTATAACTAACACGGAACTACCGCATAACCAACAGGTAACTATTGTATTAATGAACTATGTAGTAATTACTGTTAGCTACTAAGTAGTTACTCTTAACTAATTAGTGACAACTGCTACAGTACTGCGTCACGGTGGCGCAGTGGGTAGCACGGTCGTCTCACAGCAAGAAGTTTGCTGGTTCTAGGCTCGGTATTTCTGTGTGGAGTTTGCATGTTCTCCCCGTGATCGCGTGGTTTTTCTCCGGGTGCAAAGACATGCGGTATAAGTGAATTGAGTAAGAACGATCGTCCATAGTGTTAAAGTGTGAATGTGTGTGTGAATGTTTCCCAGCGATGGGTTGCAGCTGGAAGGGCATCCGCCGCGTAAAACATATGCCAGAGAGTTGGCGGTTCATTCCGCTGTGGCGACCCCGAAAGGGAAGAAAGCCGACATGAAGATGAATGAATGAATGAATGAATGCCACAGTACTACTGTTGTAATTACCATTTTATAATTGTGCTGTAATTCCCTGTTATTTATTATGTAAAGTGTTAGTCTATTTCAGACATTTCGACACAAAATAGGTTATAGTAAATGTGACCCCGGAGCTTCTAAGGTTGCAGTGAACCAGCAAAAAGTCCTGTGGCACATGACTACAAGAAGTGCTCAGCAGGCACAACGCAATGCCCTCAATTTTTAATATTATGTAAGATCCTTCCAATGAACATTAGGATAAGAGCATTCATGTGACTCTTTGCAGTCTCTTGTAGCAGAAGGAATGCACAAAAAGGGATCTCACATGACCACGAGGGCAAGAAAGGTAGCAGTCCTGAAAAAGTATTTCTTCTTTTTGGTGATTTGAATCTAATTAGTTGAATATGAACAAAATCAAACCAAAAGAGACCTTAGTAGATTACAATTTTAGTTTAGTTTGCATACTGGATAAAGTGATGAACTTGAGGCACAGGTGATGTTGGAGACACAGGGATAAAAAGGCCAGGGCGTCACCCATCCATCAACTGGACTATTTTATGTTGTCTCTTGTAACAGAAATCTCTTTAAAGGCACATTTCAGACCAAAAGAAAAGAATTGTTAGTTAGTTAGAATTCAAATTCAAGAACTAAAGATTTGGTGTTTATCCATAATAATATTTACAATATTGTTTATGTCCAATTATACATTTTATAATATAATATAAAAGGTTAGCTGAGCATTGGCATTGTTGTTTATAATAAGTCAGAACATGATTTGTTTTTGAAGGGATTTGTTTTTGCTCTGTAAAAACAAAAGACTCTCAAATTGTAAAATAACGGCTTTAAAATGAATTTACAAAGATAACAAAAATAAAAGTAGTGCCATTTTTTTGTTCTTGATATGTGTCATGCAGGGGCCTGGCATTATACTGCCAGGCCAAAAAAAGTTTTACACACTAATATTTAGTTGGACCACCTTTAGCTTTGATTGCAACACACATTCACTGTGGGATTGTTTCCAAAAGATTCTTTTTTTTTTGAAGATATAGTTTTTACACCAAGTTCTTGCATCGATGATGGTAGTGTAATGAATCAGAGAGGACCCAGTTTCAGGAAACAAACAAGTGTTTGTTGATCTTCCAACACAAATAATGTCAACAAAAATAACAGGAGTTTGCCACAAAAATCTGTACGGATAGGAACAAAAAGAATTCTAGGGAAAAAAGGCAAAAACAAAGAGGCACCGAGCATGGTCCGAGTCCCAGCGACACCCGTGCTAATGGCAGACCAGTTGAGCTGGAGCCGAGATCCTGGATGTGGAAGAGAAGGTGAGTGGATACTTTGCAATCTCAATTTCAAAAGCAGAGAGACAGACCAGTGACTAAGGGTGGAAAAGGGCTGCAATATATACACGCAAACGCACAGATAGATGAATAGATTGAGCGCGGCTGGAAAGCAATTAGGGCCTATGAACACGAGCATGCTGCAGCTGAGACAGATAATGAAAAGATTGAGAGAAGAGAGTAAAACAGCACAATACAAAACCATAATAGGTAGAGCCAGGCTGCTATGCAAAGTCTTCTCCAGCACATCCCAATGAACCTTTATGAAGTCCAGGTTAACGTCTGGGCTCTGTGGTTTCTCTTTATATATTTTCTTAATTTTTTTGTTTAGGAAAGGAGAAGCAATTCACCAATTGTTGTTAAATAACATATTGCCAGCTAAAAAATAATTGCTCATGCAGTAATTCTCCAATAGGAGTTAAAATCAGACTTTTTGGGCAAACAGCGCATTTATAGTGCAATTTTGACAAGATATTGAATAAAAACACATTATGATATAAAGAGCATCTTCCCTTATAAGCTGGGCAATTTAGTAGAGGAAAGATGTTTTACAGTCTTGAATCCAAGCAGTTTTTGAATATTTGTTATGATTTTGTGAGTGCAGCGATGGAATTTCTCCCCTGACTCTCTCTATCTACTGGGGATACCATTGACAGTGTTCAACTCGAGCACACAAAAGCTTGCTCTGGGTAAGGGATTTAAGTTAATGTAAAGTTAAAATGAAATCCTTAGACTCTATCCCAAGAGCTCATAGCTCCTCTGCGCTGACTTTAAGAAATGAGGTTAATTAAAAAAAAAAATTGAGCTCTAAACTTTCAGTGTATTTATTGTTACTTTAGCTCTTAAATAATCCTCCCCTACTCCTTAAAAATCCAGCTTAGCTGTGTTTTACAGGTACGTGTTCATAAATCATTTTTACTGTACATTTCTTTTTTAAAAGGCAGTTTAAAAAGTGAAAAATCTCTGAACTGTATCTAGCCTCCAAAAATATAGCTGTTGAGATGGCTTGTTGTTGAATCTTAAATTGTGTTGTGATGACGTCCATGCAAAACATGTTACCTCATCATTCGCGGAGACTCCCAAAGTATGTATTTAAAACAAATTGAATTAATTAAATGAATTAAGTCCAAGCGTAACACACTAATAAAATGTAATTTGATTTAATATTGCTTCACCTATTTTAGATTTGTGCCTGGATTTTTAAGGTCTCAGATTGGATGCACTCAAAGTCTACCAAAGCCGAAGTCTACCATAATCATATCAAACTATTTTTAACAGTCTTAAATAAAACACCCCTCTGTGAGCAGTTTATACATACTTGCATAAATAGACTTCTACCCTGCAAAAAGAGTGTCTCATGCTGACTCTGAGTTTAAAGACAGTCACATCCTTCAAAATGTCAGAGATTTGCAGACTGCACACATCAGCAGCGTTTGTACAGCATGCTGTAACACCGATGCTACTCCCTCGAGAACATGATCATGGCTCTCTTCCTCCTGTCATGTGATTATACTGGAAACAGAAGAGGGTCACTCAACGGTTGCCATGTCTGGGTTTGTTTCTGTTTCAAATCTTTGCCTTGGAGAGATGATTGAATCTGAAGACCATTGAAGATGGTTTTATTATGGCATATAGCCTGGGAATCAACATACAGCTGCAGGCCTATGAAGAAGAGAACATTCAACTTAACGATTATAATAAACACATAAAAAATGTATTATATTTTTACTTTTACCCAAAATATGATTTGTACTGTGGAACTCAACAAAAGATATTCTTGAAGATATTGAAACCGGTTTTTCCTGTAAAGTTTTCCCTTGAAGGCCAACAGTTTAACTCTAGTGTGTACATGAAACACCTAGCCTTCAAGATGGCATGTTGTAGCCTTAAGGATATAAACAAATTTAACACTTTTATCATCCAAATCCCTGGTATTAATGATGGCTTAGTTTAAAGAACAAAATTTGTCTGGTACGTCATTTGAACGTCAACAAGCTATTTTTAAACAGGAATGAATGATCAGGACTTCTGACTTTCAAAAATGGCAATAGTATTTTTATCTTTTCACTCTTTTCAAGACTTTAAAGAATGCAAAATAAACTATAAACCGCATAAATATACACAATTTTGTATATTTTTTGTATTTTGTTGTTTAAATGTATTTTGTATTATTTGTGCAAATTTTACGTTGGCACTTTAATCTAGGTAAAAAAAAATGTTAAAAAAGAGAAAAGAAATAAAGTAATTTATCTATTTCTTTTTATTAGCAAACTTCATAAAAACAAATTAATTCACAAATAAACTGGACACATATAAATAGGGCCCTTTCTTGTTTTAATTACTGCAAATATCTGTTACTCTCTAAAGTGGTTCTCTGAATGTTCTGGTGCCAGGTGATGGTGATTTTTAAAGTCCTTCCTTTGACTCTTGACAGTCATCTCAATAGACTTCAATGAGTGGTCAGAGTATTTTAACCATTGTCTCCTGAGTTCTTGTGTTCTTGTGAAAAGACGAACAGAGGAGCTGTTATTGATTTCTACCAAAAGAACAATCAGTGTCTAGAAAACAACTGTTATTTATGGTGAGATCTTCTCTCCACTCTCTTTGTTATGCGCATCACTGGGGCTTGAATCCAATCTTACTGGTAGATCTTTCAGTGCCTGGTGGAGGGGTGAGGTCTCCAACACTCATAGACCCCGATGACCAATCAGTAACTACCTGCATAACTCACTGCCTGAATGACATCTCTACTTGGATGAAGAACCATCACCTACAGCTCAACATGGCAAGACTTCTTGTAATCCCGGCCAATCCCTCTGTGCATCACGACCACACCATTAAGTTGGAATTCTCAACAATCACCCCTTCTCCTTCAGTCAGAAGTCTCGAAGTGATTTTGGATGAACAGCTGTCCTTCAAACACCACATTACCAAGACAACTCAAGCGTGTAGATTTGCACTGCACAACAATTGAAAGATCAGGCCCTTCTTAACTGAGCACGCAACTCAACACCTGGTTCAGGCTCTGATCCTTTAATGTTTGGACTACTGCAACGATCTACAAATTAGTCCCTGTTTACCTCCACAAGCTCATACACTCCTACATGCTCTCCAGAAGCCTGCAATCAGAGAATGAACAGCGTCTCATGGTTCTTTCCCACAAAAGGCGGAAAATCTCTTAACAGAACCTTTTCTCTCACTGTCCCTGGCTGGTGGAACAAACCCCTGATCCTGTCAGGAAAGCAGCAACACTAACAGCTTTCAAAAAGCAACTGAAAACTCTTCTCTTAAGGGAACACTTACAAAAAAAATTTCTTCCTGCTATGGTTGATTGATCAGTTGATTCAGCTTTTACTATGGGCAACCTGGGTTAGACTTTGACTGTGTAACAAATTGCATAATGTCTCTCCACCACTGTGGACAAAAGCGTCTACCAAATGCATAAATATAAATGTAAATGTATAGAACAGTTTGTAAAACGCTGACGACATGAATAGAGAGTTGTTTAGAGAGTTTTGGTGATTTCTGTCCAGAATGTTTTAGTAAATTCTGTATAATTTGCGGTAGGATTTTACTAAACTGTGAATGATTCAAGCTTTGATAATAGAACCTAAATTGTTAAAATTTAACAATACTCAAAATATTCTCATTTCAGACCACATTCATATCTTATATAAGCCATTGGGCTTGAAATTCTGCAGAACCTGCAGATTCTTTCTGGGCCTGAACGAGGTAAAAAGGGTATTGTTTTATTACATTTCTATTTTAGTATATCACCCCTTTTATAGTGAGGAATCAGATCAGTTTGAAAAAATAAATCTTACATCACCTTACAAATGTTTGAAAATCAGGTATTTTTGTAGTTAAAGTGACCTATATATTTGCCAGTTTTCAGAGAGTAATTCATAGCTTGCCAAGAAAAAGTCATTTTGCAAGAGAGGAAAAAAAATGTCTGGCTGTCATCACATAAGATGAATGCTCTACAAACAGTCTTTTGTCCTTTAATCTGAAGAATCTTCTAGCGTTGGCGTATGAACAAAAAGAGAATGAACATGGAGATTCCAGAATGAGAAACCAAGCAAAATAGTTGAAAGTATATGAGAACTATACAATGATGATAAAACAAGAATTTCTTTTTTAGTCAAAAACACCTGTCACAATCATAAAAAACTTTTTTTTTCATGACAAGCATCATTAACTGCTATCAATTATAACCATTTTAAAAATATATAGGATTCTACAAGATCGAAAATGTACAAACAAAGGTAAGTTTAAGGCTTAATTTAAACTGTTATTGACAAAGAAATTGTCTTTAATCAAACTTTTAATATCAACTATATACCTACTTCTTGAGCCTGGAGGACGAAGTACATTTATTTCAAGCAAATAACATAGCTGAAAGTAATGTGTTATTTTCAACACTATCTGCTGTGATTTAATTAAAAAAAAGGAATTTAGTATTTAGTATTTCTTCCAAAAATGAGGTCAAAAATCAAACACGCAGTTTCCTCGTCCAAGTTTCACATTCATGATCATCTTTGCACCAAAGCTCTTGATGACATGTTTCAGTTTGCCCATGGGAGTACAAGTAAACAGGAAGATGCATCTGGTCTTGGTCCTCCTATCGTAATATGATTTCTGACATGGAGATCCAGTATTATATAACACAGACCAAATGAATTTCTGAACCTGAGCTGAACTCATCCTCTTGCCAATATTAGAATAACTAGGCAGAGTAAATCCTTGCAGACCTGTGTGTGTTCCATCTCTTCATAAACTCACAAGGAGACAACAAACCAGAGGAAATATTTGTGAGGAAGGTCATAGCACGGACTTATTGAATAACATTTATTACACGAACAGTTATCTTTTAAATAAATAGGAATAACATTTTAAGAGACGAGAAGAGCCATTTTGGACATGGCCTGAAAGATGAAATACAGAAGAAAACCATTAACTTTAAAATCTGAAATGTACAGCGTAGATTATTTCACCTAGGGATTCCCTTCAAAAGAAAAGAGTAAACATTTTAATAATGTCTACATTCAGAGCCTAAAGGCTCTTGCACATTAAGTGAGATTTTAATGTGTTTTTTTTATTATTGTTTTCAAAAAACAATAATTATTCGAAGCAATAACATCTCAGTGATCGCTTTCCCCTCATAAATGTATTTTCGCCGAATGAACATGCATTGTTCGTTTTATTTGCTCTTTGAGCTCGTCGTGGTGACTGAATCAAAATGCAGACCAATCATCATGCAGCTTGATTACTAGTCACTCAAAACTTTCAACATAGCAGACATCTGCACCAAACAGGGAAACTCTAGATTCCTCTCTGTAATAAAGAATCCCATGATGAACACAAAATCATCTCCTTTTCTCTGCTGTTGCAGTCTTCATCGCTTGATGGGGAATCTGAAAATTTTGCGGGATGTTCATGAAGCTCGTCGCATATTCCTATCACTTTTGATGTGCATACTATGGTGCGTTTAAATCGTAAAAAGGAATATTCATCTTTTTGTAACGTTAAGTAATGTAACGGTTAATGTAACTCTATTTAGAGCCAAATATATTCAGATCAGAATATAAGTTGCGCTCTATTCTTTACTGTAGATCTAAAGCATTAGAGACATATGAGAAAATGTAAGCATTTTAACTTACGCTGACAACTGCAAACATATCAGAAGATTTTAGTCATTAAGGGATTGTATTGATCTCTGGGTTCGCCCGTCCCTAAACCAATAGTGTCTTTTCAATATTTTAATAATTTCTACTGCCTAAAAATCCTCTTTGGTATCCGCAAGATCGGTCTGACCAAGCTATCCAACAGATACAGACGTTGACATGGAATACATGATGTATGAAAGTTTAGTATATATAGAGGGTATATATAGAGGATAGTATTATATATAGAGAGGGTTTGATGAGCTACAACTGGATAAATGTTGATCGGAATCAGCGAACGTTTTGTTTTCTAGGCTCCCAGGCCTCTGGGAAATTGAGTATGTAATTAGTTAGCATTCTGGACACAATTTTATTTGGCAGTGAGTGGGGTGCTGTGCAGAAATTTCATTAGCGACAACATAACTGATACATACATCCCAGGGAAAATATAAATAATGGATTTGGTTTGTTGTCACAGCTTCTAGCTCTAGATTTATTTGTGACCTTTTGCTTTAGGACCTGCTGTTTTGACTTCAATGTAAAATTGTGCAATGATTTTCATGTGTTCCGATCTAACTTATGTTTAATAAGTTCCTTATAAAGGTTAAGTGAAGGGCAGATGGATATTAAAAAGATGAGAATGATCCTTCACATGGGAGTGAATGTTCTAGCATCTCTGAGTGAGACTGGAGGAGTGTGTGATGAATGATTCAGGGACAAGTGTGATGAACAGATGAGAAGGGATGAGGAGGTGTACGCCTCGGTTCGTTGGCGGTGGAAGACCTTTGGAAATTGGCATTTTCCTCACCAGACTCCTCTGAATGTGACCCTTGAATTTTCTAATCCTTATCAGTAATAGAATTTCAGAAACTTTATTGAAAAGGATTCGTGTAATGTCCTCCATTATGTTATTTGAATGTTTTGGATAACACTGATGATAACAGGTTAAATTGGTGTCTCTCTGTCAAACGGATCTTTGTGCCTGGCCTGACTAATATTGAAGCTTGAATTCAAAGAATGAGGCAAAAACATTATTCACCAGAACTTTCTGATTAAATGTCTATATTTTGTGAACTAGCCTTCCTAACACTGTCACAAAGAACTAAAATCTTCTTTTGCATGAGTACAATTCTATTCAGTCAGCGGAATTATTCAGAGTTTGAAAAAGAGACCCTGATCATGGCATTAAAATGATGTTGATGTCTATGCTAGTGGTAGTACCCCTGTTATCATTTACGCTGATCATAATCCACTCTCATTCTTGAATTCACTTCAACGTCCAAGTCAAAGTCTGATTTGCCACTTTTTATTTCTACAATCATATTGCTTGGATGTCCATTATGTAAAAGGAATTGACAATGTGATTGCAGATGTGTTGTCAATAGCACCTCTCGGATAGTTGTATTTATCTTTTGCGTATTCTTAAATTTCTTCGAAAGGTGCACCAGTTGCCGAATGCAGAGTTAAAGTGGATAGGCTGAGATTTTCAACCAAACAATACAAATACTTCTTTCTTTTGGATGGCTTTCATCCTGGAACCCTGCTTTTATGAGGTGAGTGTGATGGCTTGTATCTCTTTTATTGGTAACATACAGTCATTGGTAATTCAATTATTGTATGAGAAAGAATTCTGTTAAGTTTAACTAACACGTAATTTTGTTTCTTGGTACACATTAAATTCTTATGACTAAAATAAACTCCAGCACCAAATAGACTCTGGATAGAGTACAAATAACACACAAACTGAGTAAAGATGTCTATCAGGCTCTCTGTCATCATCTAAACAGTCAATTCTTTTAAACGTAGTGTGTGTGTTTTGACTTGATAATGCTCTTTTTTGTTCCTTTCCTAAAAAAACAGTTAAGAGGCTAAGTGTTAATTTAGATCTTTAAAGAGCAAATAGTCTTCAACTTTAAACAGAGTTTCTGTGTATGACTGTGTGACATAACAAGGCACAGCTGGCAGCTTCAAATGCAACTCCACACTGTGCCGTGTGCACCATGCAGCTTTCGTGGCTGGGTCGAATGAAGTGATACATTTTTCTGATTTGACTTTTAGAGGAGCTCACCTTTTTTGCGGTTTTTATAGTCATGCTGAGTTTTCATGTCAAAAGAGAAAAAGCTTCTTTCTCCTATTTCTTTTCTCGTGTATGTCTCTGCTACAAAGAGACATAGCAAAGAGCTCTGGGTTCCAGCTCCATCAGCAAACACCTTCAAGTTAATGTTTAGTTTCGAAATTGATTTAAGTAAGATTTGTGTTGTTGTTTTGTAACTTGATTATTTCTTCTTCATTTAATTAATTGTGGCTTGTTTAGCTAACGTGGTGGGTGGCCTATTTTTTTTTTTTTGGAAGATTGTATTTTTTTGTACTTTTTGTTAGGAAGTTTAGGGAAGCTACATTTGTTGTCCGTTAGGGAATTTAGTAGCTTATTTTTTTTAAGGTTTTTTTTGTTATTTTGGCCTTTCTCCATCCCAGTCACCTTGATTCTCCAATATTAAATGTTTGTTTATTTCTACATTAATAAAATTGTAATTTAATAAAATGTTAATATTTGAATTTGTTTGTGTGTGGTGTTCTGGTGGCGATGGTTGGAACTCTTTTTCGGGTTAAGATTAAAATGATTCTCCACACTCTCTTCCCCTTAAAACGAGTCGTAACAAGACTTTGCTGCTTAATTTTAAACGCAATAAAGGAAATTCTGTATGAGGGGCTTGAGCTGTGCTTTGACCAGCTGACTACTAGCAAAATTTTGCAACTTTAGCAAAGTACTCATGCTGGAAATGTCTCTAACATGTTAAAAAATATAGTGTGCTATTTATGTTAGTTCTGAGCCTCTTTTTCGTAATTTTGTCAATGACTTATGTCTAATTTTGGCTGAATATTGTTTTAACCAAGGTACCAAATTAAATTAATCACTTGTGACATCCTGTGATTGACAGGTTGTTCACAAAGTATTTGGTTTAAGAACAGATCGTGCCGTGATAGATGCCATGTTTAAAATATGGCAAAAATAGCAACAGTTAATCACACAATAGCACTTCTAGGTCAAGCACATTAATCTCACAGTGGGGAATGAACACATAAACACACCTGCACATATTAGCTCAGTACAATGTGGAAAAGATCAGATCCAAGCAAAGAGGTCAGAGCAAAGCATGGAGTTCCACAGAGGAGATATTTCACACATGTCTGCAATGTTCCCACCAACTGCTGCTGACTCCACTGCTCTTCTGTAAACTTGTTTGTGCTTCTAAAAACAGGTGTCTGTGGGTAAGGAGGTTATGAAGAAGTCTTTCTGTGGTCTCTGTAGCAATTGCGTAACTGTCTGTACCACCTCATTCCGGTTAATACTCGACAAACAGTGGAGGTATAGTGCTGCAGTGATGATTGGCAGGTTTGATAGTTCATAATTTAGCTTTGCTGCATCTGAGCAAAGTTATGAAAGAGGCGTTGACCTATAGGTATAAATTTAAATAGGTCAAACACTTTTGATTGTTCACGTTCTGAAAAGCACAAAAAGTTTGCCAATGGGGGAATTTAGATTTTGTACAAGATGAGTTTGGCACAAAAGTCTGTTACATCATTATTATTATTATTATTATTATTATTATTGTTGTTATTATTATCGGTCTTTAGCACCGTGCAGGTTTTTGCTCAGGTTGCTGTGATAGTGGCTTTCAGCTCTTGATTTCTAAGAGATTTAGGTTAGACTCATTTCCTGGCCAATAAAGAACAAGGATTCCATGGTCCTTGAAACAGGTACAAGTATCTTTGGAACTGTGTGCAGATGCCATGTTCGGCTGGAGAGTGAAATCTCCCTCTCCATAAAGTTGGCCAGTAGCAGGAAGCATGGAGTGCTCTAAAAACGTCCTGGTAGATTGCTGTTTTGATATTGGACCTCAGAAAACGCAGTGAACCAGCACCAGCAGATGAAAAACTTCCCTTTAACCAGGGGAACTCTGACCACGCTGCACCAGTCCAGTTCTTTTTGTCTGAAAGGCATGCTTCCTGCTGCTGATCAACTTTTTTGCTTAACATCAGTCTGTGAGTAATGAATGAATATAATATACAAGTTTCACTTTTTGAATGGAATGGAATTAGCGTTTTCATAAACCTGTGTTTTGTTTGGTGAACTCTTAAAATGTAATTAGGTACTTACTATATGGTACTTGACTCCAAGACCTATTTAAAGTCTCAGTTAAATTCAAATGGTAGGTTAATATACAATACCTTTACATACAATAAAATAGGAATTCTTAAAAGGCATCGGTATATTTAAAAAAAGCAATGTCTGTACATGTTTTAAGTATTGTTTTTTGTGAAATCATTTTATATTTGTATTTTTTTCAATTTTGTATTGTAAGGCTGTTTAAGAATACCTCAGCCACTATGCATGTAGAAGTATGTCGGAATATATATTATAGTAACATGAAACTATATCTTTTCTGCCGGCACGTTCAAAAACTTGGGCGGCAGAGTTGAGGACAGGCTGTTCTAGCTGTAGTTGCTTTTGATACACACACTCACACATACTCCCAAACACAGTGACTTCTCACACTGATTGCTTACCATATATTAGCAATGAGTATAAGTTTTCAATGTGTGAACTCCTCAACACCATAAAATACATTATATATTTGTGTAATTACATATGATATAATCTTATATATTCTACAAACACACCAATATATAATTGATTTTATGGTGTTGAGTTCACTCATTGCTTTTGCTCATTGTTAATGTAAGATAAAAAGACATTAAAAGTAACAAAATAAAGCATTAAAGGGCCTTGTGTCCCCAGTTTCCAGTCTCATCCAACCGAAATGGGTGTGGCAAGTTTAGCAGAGTAAGTAGGGCGTGGATGTGGCTAGAGGGGTGCAAGCAAATTTTCATGACACAGCTCCCAGAGAAAAATGTAAAATACCTTTAAAAATTAATGTTCCAGATCTTATTGTTAGATAAGCCAGTTCATGACTAATTATGATAATAAACATGCATTGAATTGGTACAGAAAAAACGTACAGTGCATCTGGAGAAGTTTATTTTAGAATCGGAAGTCAGAAATAGCAAAAACAATGTAGAAATTACCCAGATTTCTCCCACAAAAAACAGACAATTGTTTTTACTAATGTTCAATACATGCGTATCTCAGAAATGTTCCCTTTTACATCCAGGGTATCGTGGCCCTTTCATTTCGTAGGGGCCATGTTTCAAAAACTTCCATTGTGCAAATAAATGAATGCATATATCTTTTTATCTGCAGGTGAACAATGTGAGCTTAGCCTCCTAAATTAGATCCTAGGGTTTACATAATCATTATTAAACATGAATTATCATGAACATCAATAACCACATACATAGAGCAAAGTAGGTCTGTCAAACTATCATGTTCAACATATGTACCTGAAACTTTTTTTGGTCTTTTTAATGATGCATAGTGTATGACTAAAGAATGATATGTAAACAAGACTGTACAAAAATGTAAAAAAATAATTATGTCATGTTTTAATTCTCAGAAGGATCGTTCAGAAGGTCAGCTACATGGTGACATCATCTTCGTGGCAGATTTAAGTCAACCCTTTCATGAATCAAACAAATCTCTTCTGAAGATGGCAAATCCTCTAATCTGGCTCTTTCGTTTTAAGAGAAATGTTCTAGGGTAAGTGGCACAGAAAAAAAGCCTATATTTTGCTGAATGAGCCTGAGAGCCTGTGGTGATATAACAACTTTAATCTGAGCGATTAAGCCTGGATTCAAATGCTTGTGACAGAGGAGATTCAGCACAAACTCTTCCAAGACTTACACTCTGGTTTTGATTTGAGAAAACAGTTTTTTAATTTTATAACTTACATTTCTACATTTTCAGTACAACGTAAACATTTCATAGTGAAATACTGGCACTATATTTCATGGTTTAAATATATTTTTAAATTATTTGTTAATCTTGACTGTGAAGGTGAGAACTATTTTACCTTGTTCAATATATTTAACTTTTCACCCATTCACAACCTAATTCATAGTTTTCATACACTTAGACAGAGAAAAAAAATGAATAAACACGTTTAAAAAGATATGTACATGTTGCCCAGAAACCATTGGCTGCATCATTTATCAAACACAGCACTGCTGCTGGGTATCTACATAAAGCCAGGTGTGCTTTTAGTCTCTGTTCTTTCTTGTGAGCTTTTACTTCAGTCTCTCTCTCTCTCTCTTCCTATTATTCTGGGATGTTCAGCAGTGATTTTTTCCATAATTGAAAGTCATGTGCTTTTTACCATGGCAATGAGATCAGATGTTTCCCATGAGTCAAGTCTCGTGTAGTGCTGCTGGAGCTGTGATGCCCTCTCCCCAGACACGCCATCACCCCAATCTACAGTCCTATAAATAAAAGCTCTATTCATGGTCAATGGGAGTATGTGAGAGAGAGTGGCTGTGTGGTTGGGCGGCACATTTGCACACAATTCCCCATTGATTACCGCTACTGCATGTGAACATCGTGTCTAGTGGGAAGACTAAACGAATGACCAACAGCAATCAATTCTCAAGTGCTAATTTGCCATGACAAAAATAACCAAAGGATCACGTCAGCAACTCGGACTGTAACGACTGAACTGTCAGAAAGTTTCACTTCTGGCGCAGTAAATAAACACAGCTCAAGGCATCAAATAATTAGATTTTTATTACTATTGAGCTGATTATACTACTGATTATTATTACTACTGATTACATAATCAGTCACAAAACTACTTTTCTTGTTCATAGCTTTAGTTAACAACCTTCCCATTTTTTAGGTTCACAATTGCAAAGCCAAAATCATACTCCTTTAGTTAGCTGTTACATTGTGTGCATTATACAGATAAGTTAATTGATCACATTTCCTCTCAAAAGGCTTAACAATAAGTTAGTGATTACTGGTAACATCTCGATGAACACTTTCTTCATACTTTTAAACTTTCCCTTATTAACTGAACTGGGATAATTCATCTTCCTGATTGAACCTTACAAACCCTGACTTAGCAGTATATGGTAGTTCTATTCCCATCCCATAGAATTATCCAAACAGGAATTCCTATATAGGCCTTTGTAAAGCTGTTTTGAAGTAACTGCAAAAAGCACTAAAACACATTCAAATGAATAATCAATTAACTGATTGGGGTTACTTTTATATAAATGTTTAACATTATCTAATTTACAATTATTGATAAAGGTTAAACATAATAACATAAAGATAAATAAACATAAAGGTTATGTGAATATTCAAAACCAAACTCACGCAGTAGATCAAAATGTGCCAAATGAATATCATAAAGGGCCAGGGAAAAAGAGGACGTGCAATTTCTGTGAGTCGATGATAATATTTCAAACACTGTTAGACCAAAAGAATGACACAAGTTCTTTGACTCATCTGTGACTTTGTAACAAATTGCAATAGTAATGGCTTACATTTTAAACTAATTAATCGCTAATGCAAACAGACATTACAAGAAGCTATTTTTTTAAACATTTTTTTATACAAGTCTATAATTTAGGCTACAATGTTCGACATTCTTATCAATGAATAAACACAAACCTATGAATTATAGTAGAAGATAATCATTACGTACTGAACACAAATATTAGCTAGTAACGTTTTAGTCAGCGAATACTTTGTCATTGACTGTATAATATTTAACATATTTCTACAAACCTGTCAGCTCTGATTTGTGTGTAAGCTGAATGTGGTCCGCCTCCGTGAAGTTGATAGGCGTCCAGACGGGCAAAAGCTTTAGTCACCTGCTTTATACTACTTTATCAGACATTATAGTGTCTGAGTAACAATGAATAACTAGAAATTTCTGAAATGTCATGAACTATTTTTCATGTTTCTTAGTGACTACAGTGTTAATGACAAATTAGCTTTTTTCTCTGCATCTCTCTCTCTCTGTCTACCTCTCTTTCTTTTATGCATTCAGAATGAAAGAGTGTTCTAATGTGTTACTGAAATCTCTTGCAACTTGCAATTACACAATGGCACATCTTTGCACATCAGCAGTTCTTCTGTCATGTCCCTTGTGATGCAGTCACTTATGTAAAAAATAGGTCAAATTCCAAGTGAAATGCCTCTTGCTTGTAGAGGCAAATACATGAGAACTCTTGAATGGGAACATGATTTGACTAGCAAATAAATCATTTGCCTATTACAAAACAAAGAACTAGTTAGGAAATATGTGTCAAAAAACTGTGTCAAACTTTAAATCTTGAATCACACACTGGACAATTTCTCATTTTAAATTAGCCATGTTTGACATTGAGAAACACTCAACTTATTTATACATAATATTTATACAAAATATTTGAATATATCTTGAAAACGTAATCAACGTAGTAGAAATTACAACTGTAATTTAGTTAATTTTCCTACTTCATCTAAATAAGAAATAGTTAAAAATTCAACTTTAAACAGTGCATAATAATAGTTTTCTTTAAGATATTGAAGTTCCTTAACTTTGCGATTAACTGATCAGATGCGCTCAAACCTTTGCAGATGATCCAGAACTCTGCTGCTCGTCTTATCTTCAAAGCAAGCTCATGTTACTCCTCTCTTCATCACTTTTCATTGGCTCCCCATTGCAGCTTGTGTTAAGTTAAAATCATTGATGCTGGCTTACAAAACTATACTCAGATCAGTCACTGCTTACCTCCACAAGCTTATGTACTCCTACATGCCCTCCAGAAGCATCGTGTGGTTCCGTCCCATAAAGCCAGAAAATCCCATTGCAGAACCTTCTCTCACTGTTCCTGGATGTTGGAACAAACTCCCTGATCCAGTCAGGAAAGCAGCAGTACTAACAGCTTTCAGAAATCAACTAAAACCCTTCTCTTCAAGGAACACTTGGAACACGAAAAAATCTCTTTTTCCTGTTTTTCCTTCCTAATATAGTGTATTGATCAGCTGACACAACTTCTAGCATAAGCAACATGAGCCAGTCTTTGTGTAACAAATTGCATTTTGTCTCTCTAAGTCGAACGAAAACGTCAGCCAAATGCATAAATGTAAATCTAAAAGATAAGATTTTGTTTATTGACAGTTATGTAGACGTTTGTGTCTCAACAATATTTATTTGAGTAACACAAACAAGCAGAAGCTTTGTTTTTTAAAATGTTGAGAATTGGCATGAAGCAAATGATCGATCTAAACATTAGTTAGTCAGCCATTGAGCTGAAAAACTGAAAAGGCAGAATCCCAGGTGCTAGAAACAGTGTGTGTGTGTGCATGCGTGCGTGTGTGTGAGAACATATCATGAAGAAACCACAAACGGCATTTTAGAATTTACTGTAAACATTCTGATAGACATTGAGTAATTATCTACTTTCTCTATTCATTGAACAAAATGTGACACAGTGGTTATGCTACTTCACATGACAAACAACTAGAGGAAAACCTTGAATTACACAGCTCAGTAAAAGTAAGGTTTTATTTACAGTAATTGCACTAATTACTGCTTTTGTTAGATTTCACAAAGCTCAGCAGGACCCAATGTTCCAATGTCTCCATCATCCAGCTGGAAAAGAAGCCAAGGGCAAACTCACAGAAATGTCTATCCCATCCTGCTTACGCAACCAGTCAGCTTGACCAGTGGATACATCAGAGACAGACAGACACGAGGAAAATGAAGGAGGTGAACAAGGCTATAACAATGTCAGCGGGTGATGCTGGTGAGACCCCAAGGCAACAGAGCTGATTCCGAGGCAAACACAGTAAAAAGCTCTGAATAAACTATTACGGCTGTCCCAGGCCGCGTTTTTATGTAAGAGCAAAAACTGACGTCAATAGTAGATAAGAAGTTTAAGCTGCAAGTAATGCAACTGTAATCAAAAGACTTAAAAACACACAGTAGTAGATTTTACAAATAAACAGAAGTAAACAGCTGTTACGATTTGAAGTGGAGAAATAAGGGTCTTTTGGGGTTCTACTTTTTCATGGCAACTGCTTTACAAATACTTGCCTTCTATAGGTCACTCAAAGACTCATTCGAATGTAAAATCAAGAACTACATAAGAGGAATTTGCAAAGCATACATCAGATCATTATCAAATGGTATTTATGATAAGTATCTGCGGCTTTAATCCTTCATATACCCTGACATCATCCCATAACATAATGAAGTTGAGTTGGGAACATGAGCATTGCTTTCAGCAAAAGCAGCAGGCCAGACAATCTGTTCAACTCAAAACATACTTGGAAGAGATAATCAGGTATAAGAATTTACATAAGCTTTCATTTGAAGTGATTCAATGGTTACCGAATTATTTCGATTTGAGAGGTATGAGGATTGTGGCTTAACAATATTTAGGAGATTGCAGATTAAATTGATTTTTGACCAAGATGCTCAAACTGAAAATGTAAATATATTAAAAAAGCAGCTTTAAAATGTAATCTGCTAAACATCTGCTTTTATGCATGTCTATGTATTACTGTGTAAAAGAGGCATGAGGCTGGGTAAGTCTTTATTTACACCCAAAAGTTGAACATAGGATTTAAAACAGGTACAAACATGTGTTTTTTGACAGTAACACAAATTGGGTTATTATACTGCTTAGTTCTAGTGCTTATTTGTTCTTCAGGTTCATTCTTGCTGTGAGCATTTCACATAATTCTATCCCCTAATGGCATGTCTTGCTATTGGTGCAATAGATCTGGACTCCTTATTCAATCAATCAATCAATCAATCAATCAATCAATCAATCAATCAGTTTTTAAATAGCGCTTCTTTAGCAATTGCTTTCAAAGCCGCTTCACAAAGTCCTCGAGAGAATCAGGTAGAGTAAATAAGAGTTCCCTCTGTGAGGGCACTCTCGCCGACTGAGGCAGGTGCTAATCACCTCCCCAGCATAAAGAATATACAAACTTCAGGTCCGTCGACAAACGGTTTGCCGGACAGCACCTGAAAAAACAAAACAAACAAAGACAAATCAGAAACTAACAAATGGAGAAAACAGCTAGGAAACTGTAACACAGACAACAAACAAGTGATCAGCATCAGCTGCAGGATGAGAGATAAATGATGAGGATAGGTTAGAGAGGAACATTGAACCACATTGTTTTTCAAACTGTTTGTATGTATATAGTGCTCAGACACCAGATCTGTTTAGACAAATACCAAGATTAAACAGATATGTTTTTAATTTAGTTTTGAAATCTGTGAGCGTAGCTGAGCTCCAGACAACATCCGGGAGTTTATTCCAGAGCTTCAGGGCTCTATACGAGAATGCTCTTCCACCTCTTGTGGATTTACTAACCTTCGGTATAATCAATAATACTGCTTCTTGTGATCGGAGAGAGCGAGCTGGAATATATCGTGAGAGGAGACTGCTCAGGTAGGCCGGAGCCAAGCCATTCAGCGCCTTAAAAGCAAGGAGCAGTATGTTGAAGCCAATGAAGAGAGCACAAAACCTGTGTAATGTGGTCATATTTCTTTTTTATTGTGAGAACTCTAGCTGCTGCGTTCTGGACTAACTGTAATTTTTGTAGCGTGGTGGCTGGACAGCCGGCTAACAGAGCATCACAATAATCCATTCTGGAGGTCATGAAAGCATGCACTAATTTTTTTGCATCTACGATAGACAGCATGTTCCGCACTTTAGCAATATTCCTGAGGTGAAAGAAGGCAGTCTTAGTAACATAAGAGATATAGTTCTTAAACGTCAGTTCACTATCTATAATAACTCCAAGATTTTTAACTGTAGTGGAAAAATTAACAGTGTGTCCCTCCAGTTCCATATGTAAAACTGAGGGATTCTGTAATAGCTTTTTAGAGCCAACAAGTAATATTTCTGTTTTATCGGGATTCATTGATATCAGCGACACATTCTGAGATATTACTTAGCTTTAAAGAGTCATTAGGTTTTGCTGAGATATAGAGCTGGGTGTCGTCTGGATAGCAATGGAAACTCACCCCATGTCTTCTAATAATTTTGCCAAGGGGCAGCATGTATATTGAGAATAGGATGGGTCCCAAAACGGATCCTTGAGGAACTCCATACTCTACTGCTATTGTGTCCGATGAGTCTCCATTAACATGAACAAACTGACTCCGGTCAGAGAGGTAAGAGTTTAACCATCTTAGAGCCTGGCCCTGGATGGCTGTATCGTTCTCTAGTCTCTCGAGAAGAATCCTGTGATCTATCGTATCGAAGGCTGCACTGAGATCTAGCAGAACTAGAAGAGAGATATTCCCTTGATCTCATTCAAGTAATAGATAGTTTGAACTTTTAACCAGCTCAGTCTCTGTGCTGTGATGCACTCTGAATCCAGATTGAAGATCTTCATAAAAGTTGCTCTTCTGTAAGAAAAAGCTGAGCTGTGTTATAACAACTTTCTCTAATATTTTTGACAAAAACGGAAGGTTAGAGATTGGTCTATAGTTGGATATCTCAGTAGGATCCAGGTGCGTTTTCTTGATTAGTGGTTTAAATACTGCATGTTTTAGCTGTTTAGGAATGTAACCTAGGGTTACAGATGTTTTATAATATTCAGAAGTGGTTCTTGAGTTATTTGTAGCAATTCTTTCAGTAATTTTGTTGGTACAGGATCTAGAGAGCATGTCGTTGATTTAGATGCTGTGATTATTTTTAGCAGTTCTTTCAGGTCAGTCACCACACATCCAATCACAACCTATGCTCCAGCTCCCTCAACAAACGTGTGAATAATACATTTTACAGAATTCTGTTGATCTTTCTGCAACAGTCATAACCCTTCTTATTAAGGTCAGCCTTAAAAAGATGGCGCTTCTTCTACTTCCAGCAACATATATTAATTCTCCCCAGGATGGTCCTTTGAGACGAGTTCCCATGAATAGATTATAAAAATGGAGGGTCTTCTTTGATTTCTTAATAAAAGAAACACTGATATCAAAATGACCACACTTACAAACACTGTTGGTACACGTTGGAGACACAGATTATCAACTGACACACTAGTCATGATCCATAATTCTTTGGATATTTTATAATTCTTTTATTACTAACATACTCAAATTATTATAGAACTTAACTATAATGCAAGTAGTAAATGATTTTTTTGTGTATTAATTACATGAACCCAACAGTCGAACTGCAGCCTCTTAGCTAGAGGGATAGAAGGTTCAGTTAGGAGGCAGGTCATGGATCCGAGTAGGGTAAGCCATTACTGATCTGCATTTACATAATAGCGTATTCACTTTGCAGACATTTAGTTATTGGTCTTTCTACTGTATACAGTGTAGGAGAGGTAGAAGGATAAGAGACACATGTGTAGAAAACATAGTAACAAGAGGTTGTAGCACATGATCCATGTACAGTTTTGCTCTGTTAATGCATCCAAAGTACTACTCCAGGCACTATGACGTCAAGCTGTAGAATTTGAACAGAACACATTTCATGAAAGCATGAAAAGCTCATTTCATCGTGTTCACAGCTGATTGTTTGCATTTCACCCCCCAGGGATGCCTCCATGTGATGCTTAAAGGTCTGGGTGTGTTGCTGAGACATCTTGTGACGTAAGTATTCTTTTCTCTAGGGGACACTCCAGCTGCATTTTTAAAATTAACATGGAACACGGCCTCACAACTAAAGCAATTATTGATGAGAGTGCATGAGGAGGTAGAGGGAGGTTACAAACAAAGATACCACCATGGAGATCACTTAGCCTGCTCAGGTATTGCAGTCAGTGTTCCCAACATGAATAATAAAAAGGTGTTCCACACTTTTCTTTGTCAGATCTTTCCAAAACAAACCCTACATTTACAGGAAATATATAAAAGAAAGTGTATTAAACATGTGAATAGAAAGTGTATAACACAGAGGTTTCATTTTTGGGTATGCTGAGATTAGTAATGTGGTGTACTGGGTTAGTAACTAACTTAGAAGTTAGACAGTTCTGTTAGGATACAAGTCTTATTTGTTTTTTGACTGAAACGCTTCATATAAGAAATGCTTTATATAAGAAGATGAGCCTTTACTGTAATCAAAATTGTCAATTAAATGGAATAATTTTATTTAGAAATAGACAGTTAGTGGGCTTAAGGTCTGGTAGTATGTATGGCAAATATAAAGGTGCTGTACATAATATTTGGGATTTGATATTGCCGTTTAAAATCCATAAAAAGAACCTTCCCCCTAGACCATTAGCGACATGTAGATATATCATGCTGTTTGCTACCGGGTTAATTTTGGTATCTGCTAGGTCGAACTTAGCTTCCCTCAAGAGCTTTTCAAAGATTCCCGCACCTTTTCCTATTCATGCTATTTCAAATTGTGACAATTCAATGTTAAAGGGCTTCCAAAATGTATCAACACTGCCACAGAGTCATAATAAAATCAAAAGTATAATATCTCTGGTAGAACAAGCTGTGTGATCAGATGAGTCAGAAGTAGAACTTTTTGGTAAAGGACATCATGGTATTGTATAAAATTATTTACTCAATGCATCTAGTCTTGAAATTACCCAATGTCAGTGTTTCCATTTACCTTGTTACTAACCTGTAGCACAACCAAAAACTATAAATTTATAAACAGTTGTGCAAACGTCTGCCCTTTTAAGGGGGTGTCCTGGGCCCAGGTTGCTTTCTTTTGCTTTTGATTGCATGTCATTTTGCTTGAGTCGGAGGAAATTAAATGTAAGACTGAACAAGTAAAAAAGAAGTAAGACCTTCAAAGAAAAGAATCCAGTCCATATAGTCAAACATGGAGGAGGACCAACGATGTTTGGGGATTCTGTTTTGGGCACTAGATGCCTTGACTGTATGAATGGTGTCATGAAATCGGATGATTAGAAAATGTTTTGGGGCAGATTGTAGTGACCAGAATTAGAAACCTGTGTCTCCACCTGAGGTCATGGGTCTCCTAACAGGACAATGAACTGGAACACACTTGAAAACCAAAAAGTTGTTTACACAGCCTTGAATCGGCAAGGGCACCTATTATCTGTTAGATCTCAGCAAAGGGGAGTTATTCTTCAAATCTTACCCAGAGCAGTTTGGAAAAGAAGAAAGGTAAGAAAAAATTCCAGGAGAAAAGTTTAAAAAAAGAATTCAGCTATTATTTAGGATATTATTTATTATGTATTAAGTATTTGAAGTAATTAATAGTAATTGTAAGTAAATAAATAAATAAATACATTTGCCAAGTCCATTTTGACTTCTGTTTGAATTGTGACACATACTTTTGTTCTCTGTTTTTATAATGTTCCAGCGCAATTGAAACAGTTTTCTTAGAGAAGTTAGTATTTCTGATTGAATTGCAAGTATCCAAAATCTGTTTTGCAATTAATGTATAAGGAAACAAGTGCCTATAAAGCATCTTGCACTATGCCAGAAGTATCACTATCAATCCCTGATTTGGAATGACGGCACTATTTAATTTAACTGTAGTCAAAATAATCTGTTAAAATTCCTTTAAAACAGTAAAAAGTAATTCCACAGTAACAGCAACATTTAAAAAAGTGGGTTAGAACTAGATCCCAGCCTTTCAAAACAAGATCACTTGAATCACAGAACTGAGCCCTCTGGATTATGTTGATTCACATTCTCTCTCTCACTGTCAGATTCCACAAGTTCACAATGATCTGAAGGATGAGGTGCTTGAATGGTCAGAGTACGCTACGCTCTGAAAAACAGAGCTCTTCTTGTCCACAAGGCACTTGATCGCCATGTTTTCATGCCATTAAAAGGATCTTACATAAGAGAAGAGATGAGGAAAAATCCAGGCTATGACAGTGTTCGCAGCATAATTCATTGACTTGCTTTTTGAGAAGTAGAGAAGACAGCTCATTTTCCCCTGAGTGCACTGAGCAGATTGAAGACTCATAAATTCTTAATTGGAATCATTAAGCGTGGCCTTTCTCGCTGATATGCGAGTCTTAGTGAGTCCACCTGCTTCTAATCAATGGAGCCCTTGTGTCACTACAAAGGAGAGGTACCTTTGGCAAAAGAGAGGTACCTTTGGCTTGGTATAAAAATCATCAGGAAGCCAGACGAAATCAATACAGCTACTACAAACAACAACAGCATTATTCTGAACAATGGTGCTTGCTCATATCTGCACAAAAATGGTTTAGGTTTTAGGATTTAAAAGTTAATCCCAGCTAAGAAGAAACATACACATACCTAAGACAAAAGAACACACATAGATTCAGTAATACTCATTTTAAACTGCTTTCTGCATAAATTTTCACATTTAATATTAATGAATAAAATACCATCTATAAATAATGTGGGAAAAATATATGAAAATATTAACATTTTACTTACATTTTATGAAAACATCTGGATTTTAACAAATTCTTGAACTTTATTTGAGAGTACTGTCAGGTGTTCTTCTATTGTTTCACTTTGTTTTCAGCCATATTTAGTCAGCTTGCCTTGTAGTGAGTTAGGTGATGTTAACTTTTATGGCCTGATTGCCTGAAAAAGTCTTTCCAAATCTGCTAGCTGGCCCAGTGCGATGTCAGCATGTAACCTTTCAAACGGATCCTAATGAATTTTTTTTGTGACCGATTGGCAGCTCCAGTTTCTTACAAATTAGAATTATCTTAAATAAATGTGGTCTATACACTTTTCTGTTAAATTTAGATGCTTTATACGAAAGAGTGATGTTGACTGAAGTTAAAACAAAGCACATTGAACCCTGCTGCACATGTAAAATCCCAGCTAAGAAGAAACATGCTCAGACTTAAGTCAACTCCCCACATAGCTTAAATAAAGCCGATCAAAAGTTCTAACTGCATTCTGAACTTTGTCCTAATTTGTTTTCAAGCCACTTAAAAAAAATTAAAAAATTAGTTTTATGATATTTATCCATATGTAAATGAAAAACTTCTACATAAATATAGTTTTTTTATGTCAACATTTATGTGTAAAGTTTAATTATATTAGTAAATTGTGTTTTTTTAAATCCAAAACTACTGTAAGATTGTGTACATTCATTTAAAAAATTTTATGGTACGATATCAGCATGATAAGGATAAATAACGAGGAATTACTTCATTAATTCATACATCAATTCAACATTAGTTTGTGCATGAATTAATGCAATTTTATAAATAATACTGAATGTAATATATACATAAAATAAATCTTATCATATTTTTTTATCCAGATTTTCAATTTATTTCACATCATCGAGTTTTCAATGTCTACCAAACACATCTTAGTGGTCTACTGTGAACAAAGCTATACTTTGAATAATCATTCATTCATGTATGAAAAATTAGTTTGATGAACTGCTTTAGCTTTCTTGAGATATTAAACATACTTTTATATGAGCAACACACTGGGCATGGCCATTCGCATAATATCCTCCCTTTCGTTGATGGGCCACACACAACGAAGTCAAGAAAAAAGAATGCTTAGATAATGATGATTACTGTTATGAATGTTTCATGTTTTGTGTTGTAACTATGTGATGTGAAGAAAACCTGCTTATTATCTCAGAAGAAAATAATTACTTGAAATTGTTCTCACAAAAATTGCTCACGAGAGATTATTTTTGACAAAATTTAAAGCAGTCTTTCATGCCGAAAATCTAGTTTAATTCATGAATTAACTGATTCTCATTGAAAATATAAATGCAGTAAACATTTATAAAGAACACAAAAAGCTCTTCATAAGGATTTTGTGTGGACCAGGGAGATTCAACCAAACCGATATATATAAAAAATTTTCTTCCTCTGTCTATATTGATCTTCCTGCTATGGTTTATTGATCAGTTGATACAACTTTTATTATGAGCAAGTTGAGATAGACTTTGACCGTGTAACAAATTGCATATTGTCTCTCCCCCTTCTGTAAGTCGCTTTGGACAAAAGCTTCTGCCAAATGCATAAATGTAAATGTAAAGAGAAGAACTTTAAACTCTTTTCATTGTCTGACTGGAAGCCAATGCAGGTCTTTGGGTATATGTGTTATATGTGATGACTTAGACATGTAGAAGATTACAGCCTTAATATATAATGTAAATCGGGCTTTTAAAATGAAACTAGGTAGTATTTAGGGTTTTGTGCCTCAGACGTGTGCCAGTGATTAACAATTATTGGTGTATTATTGGGTAGTCTTTTAAACCGTACTCATTGCCAATTTATGAGGTGTGCAAGAAAGTCTGAATGAAAACAATCCATTCTTCTATTGTTGAATCATTTCAAACATTTGAACTGCTACATTAAATGCATGAAAATTCTTTTGCTATGTGATGTAATAAAAGTGCCCTAAAAGTGATTGAACATGCAGCACTCCCATTTCTGGGACAGCATGCAACCAGTGTTCATCTGACACTAGCATGAGAATGCCACAGCTCTCTGATTCACTAACCCTTCTTAAACCCATAATCCCATTCCTTGCAGCCACACATAGCTGAAGGACTCTTGTATAACCCATAGTCCACAGTGTCATAACCATTACACTGCATAGATGTATATTACTTTACATGAGTGCTGCATGAGATAACTGCATTGCATGATGACTATGGCAGATTATCTTTAATCATTGCACAGATTAAATGCAAATATATATAATTATATGTATTCATCTGATTTAGCGCTGAAACCCCTCTATGGTTTATCAGAGAATCATGATGTAATGATAATGTGGATGTAATGTGAATGATTTATTAATCAGGCCGTACTTTGAAATTATCGGCGTCTCTGGGAATTGCTGACGCATGAGTAACATGTGGCGATGGGCTATTTAAATAACAGGTCACCCAACAAATTGTGTGCAATGCTAAACCCAGTGCCCTTCCTCGGACACGCAGTAAATTAAGGCATTAATCTGAATGGCAAATGTCAAGTTGTCATCGCTACATTGACAAATGTTCACCTCTAAAGTTTCAACATGTCAGGACCCCATAAGCAGGAATATAGAGGTAAAGTAATGTTTTGTTAACTGGGTGGTCATGGCTGTTCAGCTCACAATGCTTATAACAAGCACTGTACTCTCATAGTGGTTCCTATAAAAACAAATTAGAGCACAACATAGGCCGATAGAAATTGTTACTTTTATTTTTTGTAAAATTAATTACAAAATAATTTTTTTGTAGGAAAAATACAATCAACAAAATCAATTTTGAATCAAAATTAGAGCTTTTTTGCACCATTTAATAACTGTTTAACCACATCTGGTCAGAGACCCCTCTCAGTCTTAGAAATAAAGCTTGTTAAGACAGTAAAAAGATATAAGACAATCTTAAAAATGTTAGACGTCTTCTTCATACTGCAGCGATCCCCTTTATGGCACATACTTCAGAGTTAAAAAGTTATGTTTTATCGCTTTATATTTATTGTCATTCTCCAGTTCTAATTATATTATGTTTAGCTAAGCATGACCACAACCATTTCAATTTAAAATGAACAAAGTTTTGATTTTCCCAGCAAACTCCAAGAGCAATGTTAAAATGTTAAAAGTGCACCAGAACCAGGTAAGGCTGAATATATGATATTTAAATTACATCTACATCACAACAATGCCAGCATTGAGTTAGTAAAACTGACTTGTTGGTTTAAGTTTTATTTCTGTTTATTCAGGTATATATGTATATATACACATTTCACAATATTATTTTTATATCTTTAGTGTAGTTCCAAGAATCAAATTTCAGGAGGAGCGATCATATACTTAGCAAACATCCACATGTGATTTGAATTCTCTGTCTTCTCCCCAAGATGCAAAACAGTAGCAACTCCACTTCCATTTTGACAATTAAATGCAAAATTTCCTTCTCCTCCCCTATATCTGCATCTTCCTGAAAGCCATTCCCCAGGTCCGGGGGGCTTTCGGGTCACCTCTCGGCCCCCGGGCCCTTCAATGGACAGCTCATCCAGTAAGCTTATCCCAATCTCGCCAAACTTGCTTTGAGTTTTTGAGTTAATTTTATGAAGTTGAAGTATAGTAGCAACTTCAAATAGTTTTTTATTGGCTAAAAAGCTACACATGCTTTGCTTCACTAATTAATGTCAATAGGGTCAAAAAGTTTTAACCTTTTAATAAATTGTAGAAAAATGAAGTAGACTTCACCAGAAGTCTAGCACATGCCCATCACATGCATCTACTATGATCCCTCATTCATAATCTGGAATGAATAGCTGGTCTTTCCTGAAACACAAAAGTCTCCTGAGCTGAATGAATCATGGGACCTGAAGCATGTGAAGATATTAGCAACAGTAATATGGCTGGAACACATTTATTAAAAAAACTATTGTTGACGTTTAACCCTAATTGCATGGGTTTTAACTGACATCTGTCATGAAACGAGGCCTATTGAGGACATAACGTACTAGATCTCACGTTGACTTAACTTACAAAAACTGTATTAAAGGGAAAAGCTTAAATACATGGAAATGTGTGAAACTATTTCTAGCTCATAATCATTAGAGCTCAGGTGAGATCTGGGTCATTGACTGGCTAGGACACAACCATATATAGGTCCATTTCAGCGGGTGAGCACAAATTCCCAAAACACATAGCTGAAAGTTAAAATAAGGTTAAATTAAATATTGATGTTTGCTGTTATAAGTTGTCGCTTGATCTATAAATGGAAACCTGATGTAGGGATGTTACAATAAATCCACTTAATGCTGTCCATAAATCTAATCAGCACTAATTCGAGGAAGGTCAAAGGGTATTTAAAGAGTCTTCTAGACAGTGAGTGTGTGTGTGTGTGTGCGTGTGCGTGTGTGCGTTTGCGTGTGTTTGCGTGTGTGAGTGTGTGTGTGTGTTCAGCTGTGCCTCTGTCTTTTTTCAACAGCATCCTACACCTCATCATCATGAATAAGCATGAGTGTTCTTCCCACTGCTGTAACAGTGAATGACCAGAGCTTATTATCACTCGCAATGAATATTGTGTTTACTGAAAGTCAACTTTCAAATGTATTCTTTAGTTCACAGTTCAATAGTGTGCAAACACATGGAAATTCATGAGGAAATGTGAGTTAGCAAAACAAACTAATTGTTGTTGAACTCTGCTGGGAACCTTGCAAGCTGCACTGTCCATGTTCAGTGCTAGATCACCTTATCCAGAGGCTCATTTGACATTGACATCTAAGATATTTTACAAATCATCTATTTCTCACTTAGAACAACACACGATCAGACAAAAGTTACTCAATTAAACATTTTCAGAGTTTTTTTTTATATTTAAACACAGCATTTTAACTTTTTCATTGGTTTTAACTTAAAGTTGCTGAACACAATTATTCGAAAACATTACATTTATGCATTTAGCAGACACTTTTATCCAAATCTACTTACACAAGGGGGAGAGACAATATGCAAAAAAAAAACCACTTCAGGAATGCTCATATGAGCATCTGAGTGGGTACCAAAAAATTTGCAGTAGCAATCAAAATACCAACGTGGCATTAAGTCTATAGGATCAACATCAGATCTCAGAGATGCACTCAGCTCCTTTAAAACCAAAAAATCTTGCAAAAAAAGATACTTCCTCAAAAACATAAAAAACCTAGTCATTAAACATGTCCACGATTGTAGATATTTTGGACCATAACCTGGAGACGAGGGACTTCTCAATACACAAACAAAGTCCAGATATTCCAAGGGCCAACAAGGCCTCAATACAATTCTTTAAGAAGGATGAGAACACTTGTTCATCCTCTGTTGCTGTGCCTGATGGACCAGCAAACTTGAAAGTAAACTTGAGAATGCCCTTCCTGTTTTTAACGGTGGGAAAACAAAAAAGAGGGAATCAATATTTTTTTCTTCTTTTGTGGTCCCTTAATAACTTCATATTTGAACATTTGATGGAAGATGGAGTACCTGGACAATGTTTTTAATGCGACCTTGAAGTGAAGTGATTTGTTTGACTTATGTAGCAGTCATCTGTCACCTACATTTGATTATACATTTCTTAAATTGTATTCTGAAGAGGATCAAAGTTTGGAATAATAATATTAAAATAATGTTAAAGAGCGACTCTTATGGATTTTTAAAAATGACTTTTTATGCAAAAGAGTAGACTCAGAGATGCTTTAAAAATTCAAACAAGAAAACAAGTCATGACTTCAAACCATACATGGAACATAACCTGTGGCTTTCACAGGAAACTGAACGAATTGTACTAATGAAGGGTTTTTGTTTCTTTATTAAATGTAAATTTCTCATTGGATATCACACGTCTTGGATCATGATTCAGAAGGAACTGAAAGTTTGAACTTAGACAACCAAAACAACAGAAATCAGACTAGAAACCCCCACAAGTTTCAGAACTTCAGCTGCCATGTCTTACTTTTACAATAAACTGTTTATATACTGTTTATTTTTCCATGGGACATTCAGTCAATCTCTGTTTTCTTTTCATACTATCAATTCCTAAGGTATTGCTTTGCTAACTTGTAGCCAAATGTTTATTTCTAGCAGCTGCTTGTAAGACCCTGACGTAACAGCATCTTGACTGAAGTGTGTTTCGCGGTGCCAGGGCCCAGGTGACCTCTTTCTTTGCATTAGTCAGGGATTTTGAACCAGCAGCTGCGTAACTCCTGACTGTTGTGTAACTCAGTGGGTATTGTTCTCCGGACTCTTGAATGAATGAAGAGGTATGCAGTTACCTCTCAGATAGATGAGTAGATCAGGCTCAGTAAGACTTGGAGAGTGACTTTTTGGGTGTGTTCCAATTTCAGCTTCACCAGTTTCAGTTTAACATAGATTTCAATACCACAGTACATTTTACATTCAGCCATATCTTAAAAACTATTGTATAATGTGATTAAAAATTCACCTGTAAATTGAAGCATACAATTTTATTGTTTTTTTTACACAGAAATTATTTTTTTTCCCTTTAAAATATCCTCTTTAGATACATTTAGAACTGGGGCAGTTGATAAAGTGTTGTGTCAAGCTTATTTATTGAGTACAAAAAAGAACTGTGTGGTGGATTAATGTTGTACGGTTAAAAATAATAACACAAGTTTCTCAATGCTGACCACATGCTGTCCATTACTAGCAAACAGTGGTCTACACAAACCACCAAACAGTAATGAAGATTAGGTTAAGTAATGCATTTTTCATGTTTTAATTGTTTTAATGGTTTTAAATTATGTGCTCTAATAATGCATCTTTAAAGAGTTAAAGATACAATTCAGATTAGTAAACACAGATTAGTGTTCAGTAAACACATCACCTAAGGCATTACTTTAGAAAACAATAAAAAATGTACCTCCTAATCCAAATCTTCATTAATCTTTGTTAATCATAATACATTTCACACAACAAACTAAAAAAATAGGCCACTGTGTGCGAGTGCTGTGGAAAGCTTGTTATTATTGACAGCCATATTGCACTAATCTATTTAAAAATTGTTTTTGTACACAGTACATGAGCATGACACAAAGTTAGTTGCTTATTAAACTGTTACAGATCTAAGTTTAGCTAAAGGAGAAGCATAAATAACTTTAATTACCAAGAACAAAAACATCACTTTTTGTTCTACTTGATAAAAAAAATATCATGAGACAAGAATGTGCTGCTCTGCAGGAAAGAACTGTATGAACTTGAGATGTGAAACTTTGATAATTGGTGCCATAGTTCCTCAAGTTGTCTTTCTAGAGAAAGTAAAGTGTTGCAGTTTAAAATAGGCTTGGGAAAAATAGAATGATTATAAGGAAGTCGTCAGATGCAAATGACCTGCAATGAAATCAACTGAGCCCTTGTATCTCTCTAGCCAGTAAAATCAAATCTGAAGATTGTGAATAATGAGAAAAACCCTGATTTATAGCAGCATAAAGACACTTGCACTCACTTGATAAGAAACCTCTGGTGTATTGGCAGTGGAAAAATCCTTTTTTGTCCTTCTGGCAAACTTAACGGCCCCTCGCAGCACAGGAAGACATCAAATGCCAGAGATGTGTAGCTATAATGAGAATGGAATGGTTTCATTAAAGTCCTGTTTCATTAAGCAAGTCGTTTAGAAAAGCCTATTACTGATGTCATTTACAGAGACACTCTCTATTTCCCAAAAGGCCATTAAGATAAAACAATGCTATAAATGAGATGGATGTGCAATGGGGTGGAAATCTGTAGTAAAAACTTGGTTATCTCTCAAGCAATGTAAAATGCTGGTCCTGGATTGGCTGGGATTAAATGAGAAAAATCTTTAATGTACTGTATGGAATAACCGAACTCTGAGCATTGTTGAGCTTTCGTTTCTTGATTAGAAAAATGACAAACAAATTTTTTTTTATTATTAATTTCTTTTTTTAATTAACCTGGAAACATTTGATTTCAACATTAAAGATCATCAGAATGGCTCGTGCCTTTGCTTATTTTAATTTGTTTTTGATGATCTCAAATCTTTTTATTGTTTAATTTTGTATCAATGTTTTACCTCACTGTGTTTTGATGTACAGCTTAAATTTTAATTCTGTGTTGTCTAGCCTTTATTTTCCATGTTATGATTGCTGTGTGTTTTTTCAAGTTGTCCTTTTTATTAGTTCCCCGTTACCTTGTTTGTCTCTATCTCATTTTCCAGATTTTGTTCACCTGCCACCAGTTCATTCTCTAACCTGCGTATTTAAGCCACGTAATTTCTCAGTGTTGCTTTATGTCATTGATATCCACGTTTGTGCTTATTTAGATTCAGTGATTCCTTTGTTGTTTGTTTCATAGGCTACTGATGGAATCCACCGTTTTCTTCATCCTGTGCCTCACAATTGTAGCTGGATTTTCCAGCCCCACATTTTCAGCATTTCAGCTTTCTGAAGGTTAGGTGTTTTTGGGTGTGGGATGCAATCTACCACATCAGCAGCAACTCAACAGGTATTTTGGCAATTTAACACAATACACAATCCAATTAGGCCGGCCCACCACAGATCGAAGCGTATCAATGGTTCAACTATATTTAAGTGGATCTTAGATAATTCTGCGTACCTTGTTTTAAGCTCTGTCGTCAAGCCAAAACTGCGAAGCAAACTTCTTTGGGGAGCCCTGTGGTAGATTTGGCAAGTTTATCACAGGCCCACTTAAATTGGATGTACCTCAACTTTGTTAAAAAGAAAAATCTCCATGGATGTTTGAATTACTTATTTGTTACTTTCCTCATTTATCATCATTTGTATTCACATGTTACAGGCACACATAGAAATGTGTTAAATCATTTTAATCCATCAATACTCTTTTGTTTGATCATTCTAATAATCCAGTCATTTTCATATTATTATATGCAATACCAAAGAAAATTGATTGTAAATGAGTTGACCACTATCAAATAAAGATCACTATCAAATATAGTAAATGTTTCATATATGTATTCATCTGCACTCCCATTGGTTAAGTTCTTAAACATCAGTAGAAGTAAATGGGTCTGTCACCTTCTTGTCATGTTTTGTTCATTTTGTTTTAACTTTGTGTTCTTTCCTTTTTTGTATCTGATATTTTTCTTCTACTTTTATCTTCCGTGATTTGCTTTTGGCTGGTCATGTGACTAAGATCAAATAACTGGTATCTTTTCATGTTAGTATTTGGGCACATGGCTCTTTGTTGTTTATGTCTGAGCCTCATTTCGGCTTTCCCATTATCTTCCTAGTTTAGTTTCTAGTAGTAGGTTTGGGGTTTGTTGCACAGTGTGTCAAGAGCTTGTAATCTTTGTTTGTATGCAAATAAAGCTCCTTATATTTACAAATGTTGTATTTGCATCTAGTATCCATCTACTATCTTCTAAACTTGCTTCTAAATATGGCATGAGGATAATCACAAGATGCTCAGTGCCTAGGTGTGGACATGCTACCACTCTGCTGCCTTCAATTAAATCCTTATTAGGTTTACTTTAATTATAAGTATGAAGTCAAAGTCTGGAAGGAGGCGGCAATTTGATGTCTGTGGTTTTCATTACAAACAAGGCTTTTGTCAAGAAATGATCCTGGGATTAATAACTCCAAAATATCACATTCAGACAGAGATACTCTACATATCTAAATCTGTCAAACTGTTTCCCGTATTAAAGAACACTGCACAAGTGACTCCCCACCCAACCTACTGTACATGCCTATTGAAACCCAACATTTTGAATAAGAAACAAAAGACAAAACAGTAATTTTGTCCATCTAAAAAAATTCCAATTGGTGTAATTAGACTAAATTACATTTCCTCACCTCATGAAACAAATGGAAACAAAAGACATATATTTCAAATTACATAATTCACATGAAGACAATTGCCCAGTTTAAATCGTCACATACATTTTTAGTTTTAATACACATTTGACTTTTTGATTAATTTAAAAAAACCATAGATCTTCTACAAATTTGACCTAAATCTTACTCCACAAACAGTCAACGTAATGTGATATCCTGCCAAGCAGCCCATTTGCAAACACTGGTCAGGTTTGGCAGGCACATTTGTATCAGCACACAATTATTAAAGCAGGAAACTAAATTAACATAGCAAGCCTTTGTTTTTTTGCTTTTATTATGTACAATGATGAGCAAGGGACCAGCAAAGAGGCTCATGACACAATGAAATGAGCCCAAGAGCTGATTTAGGCACAGGTACAGGTATTCCCCTGGTGTCTCTGTAACCTAGAAACTGCTTTCCCTAGGGCGGCTCCGGGACTCTCATGAGACCGGCTGCTATTCGACACCTGTCGCTCTGTTTTGTTTGCCAGACCCAGAAACAAGGGAGATGCGTCACTAGGATTTGGTTTCAGCTATCACAGAACTTTGAGAAAGAAAATGGAATAGCAAAACATGAGGAGAGAGATAGGCTGAACGAAGAGGGATGAGATGAGGCCAATAATTTGCTGATTTCTAACACAGTGGAGTGTGACTCAAACAATACAGCAGGGCTAAGGAGAAATTTGGACTGCACACCTACATACTGTACACCCACATGCAAAATGATGCACTGTGGTGATCTGCTGAGGAAAGAGCAATAACAGAAGCTTTTAGACACAGCACTGAAAGGAGAAAGATCAAGTTTGGATCGAGAGATTCAGTGTTAAAGAGCATGAAGACTGGGAAGAAGTCATTCATAGGTAAGTGCCTTTTTGAGCTTTATTTTGGAAGTTTTTTTATTTGGTGTATCTAATTTTTTTGAGTTCTTGCTATACCTATCACTGCCCCTCAAAGCACCACATAATACTTTTTATCTATTTTACTGAGTGCTTATATTTTGATGAAATCACTTGTTTAAAGGGTACGGTGTGTGTGCTTTATTAGCTTTGATAATTCAATTTACAAAGTCTAAACACTCAAAGTAACAGGGAAAGAAAACTAAATATTGAAGGTGGTTAACGCTGTTAAATGAAGATGAAACTGTTTCATGCAGTTTAATCGTAACAATATGCTTTTACATAAGATTTGTTTTTCAGTGTTGGAAAAGACTCACATTTAAAACTTTTTTTAAACAAATAAAAATCTTTGTTTATGCTGGTTTCTATTGTATGAAAAAAAGTTTTTATAATGAACTGTCTGCATTATTACAATAACAGTAAATGTTTTACGTTTAGCTATAGGGTTAGTGCAATTCTTTTACTACAGTTCTGAGGTAAAATAACATCATTAACTTTTCATGATATATTATTATTATTAAAAATGTCTCTGACAATTGATCCTAATCTTTAAGACCAATTCCCAAACTTTGAACATTTTTGCAAATTTGCATTAAAGGCTTGCCGTTGGGCTGCTACTTACTGCTTATAGATTTTCCTAAAATTACTAGATTAGTAAGTTGTGTAAGAAAGTATATGAAAGCGTTAACCAAACTGGTTGGTTTTCTACAATAGCTCCCTGGTAAAACTTGAATTATGTAAACATCTAACACCTGACTTTTCAGGATTTCCTTAAATACTTAAATTTGGTAAATTTGAGCTTTAAATACATTCTGTGTAGATCTGTGACACATTCTAACTGTGGGCCAAACTCTTAATTAAATATTGTTTATTATTTGTAAATTAAATAGTAATCTCTTTTAGGGTTCTTAATTAAGTTTCAAATGAATCAGTTAAGAGGTAGATTTGAATTACTCTCATAAAACTAAAAATAACAAAACAAAATCTTTTTTTTTACATATAGTTAGCTGATAACATTACTAATACAATAGTAATATTTTTTTGTTACAAAAAAAAGTCATGGAAGCCCATTTTTTCCCTTGTACAAAAAAAGCACAAAACTCAAAAGTAAAGATTCCCATAACAAAATGCATTTTATCGAATTATTCTTCATTGCGATTTTATGAGAAGTATTGACCTAGAAGTATGGTATTATTTATGTACATTTCATGGTGTTATTTTATACCTTACTTATCATCCACTAAATAATGAAGGGGATGTTTCTTTTCTATGCCAATTTATTAAAGATTTAATGCCATCTTATCATGAACAGAAAACAGATATACACATTTTGTCCTGAGCCTGTGAGCTTTGCCAGTCCACCCTTCATTCATCCATCGCAGCAGACATAATCCATTTGAGTATAATCCAGTTGTCTAGGCTTTGATCTCTCTGGCTCTCATCTGTGTGTTTCATCTGTCACCTGAGTGAACTTATTCACACGTGTAAGCCTGTTCGCTCCAACATAGGATTACATGCTCCATTTTAGTTCCAAATACATTATACATTAAGAAGTTGTTGAATTCAGCTAAGTGAGATCTTTTTGAATTCATTGATTTGAAGCCTTTCCCAGCGATGGGTTGCGGCTGGAAGGGCATCCGCTGCGTAAAACATATGCCAGAGAGTTGGCGGTTCATTCCGCTGTGGCGACCCCGAAAGGGAAGAAAGCCGACATGAAGATGAATGAATGAATGAATGATTTGAAGCCAAAACAGGGTTAAAATAAACAACCATGAATACTCTAAATAAATGACAGGGAGGAATGAAGTTATAGTTTTGTATCACATTACAGATTAATTAATTCTGATTAGATATTTATACATTTGTCAAACTTATTTTCTCTATTTTAAAATACTCTTTTACCAAGCAGCCAACATCAACAACCAACATCAGAAAGTCTGTTTCATTGCACATTTTTGAAGATCACACTCTTTCTGGAGAATGTTTAATAACATGTTCTGCCAGATGCCTTGATTCAGTTGATTAGTCATCTTGCCAACTTTAAATCACAAAGGAATTCTTTCACAAAACCACAAAATGTTTTTGCTGCTGCAAGATTTTTATTAAGTCACAAGAGTAATGCAACGTGTATCATCAAAGTACATAAAAATACAAAACTCTTTACAAAACATTAAACAAAAAGTATTCAGTACTTTGTATTAAACTGAAGTTAGCATCCAGAGGACATATCCCAAGGTACAAAGGGGAAAACATATGAAGATGAGGCAATACACCTGTTGTTATAAAGTAATAATGTAGCATATAGTTCTTATGAATTCCTTAAATGAAAGCTTAGCATGCACATTGTTCATATTCAGTTTCTAATTAACCAACGTTAAAATAAGAACATATTTGATAAGTGTTGGAAAATAATTTGACATTGTTTTCAAAATTGTTCTTCTGTAAATAACCAAATCTAACAGAATACAGTTTCGTACTGTTACATTTGACTGTAAACAAACAAATTACAAATCAGAACAATACTAAGATAATAATGAGATAAAAATGCTATCTTTACCGCCTGTCTTTATAACGGTATAAAATGGTAAAAGAGCAGTATTTGAGAGCCTGAACAAAGCTACAGTACTACAACCAACTTGTAGCCAATCAGCAAGAGTTTTTAAGAATCAATTATTGGTCAGGAGGAATGTCTGTTTTAAGGGTTTCAAATGTCAGTGGAAGCCAAAGATTGCATACAGCCTCTTTAGGTGTAAATATATTTATATTTAAAATGTAAATTCTTCTAAGCATTGCACAGGCTTCTAAAGAGTCTCGTCAACATGTAACCGAAATGAACGGAAAGGATAAACGAGTAGTGATGTGGATAACAAGCTGTGAGCTAATCAAAGTGATTTGAAACAAGTGCGAAAACTCAAATAAGGCATAACAGTTTAAATTTTAAAAAAGTATTAAAGGGTTATAATTACTCTCTTCCGAGTTTATCTGATCCATCAAAATACTGAGTAAATACTGACCCTTAATACTTGTATCTTAAAATGTATTTGAGACAGGAACATCATTGTGGGTTATATATAGCAAAATACTACTAATTATGATAAAGTATAGGTTCTAGTGTGGAGTTGATTTTTTAGAAAATGACAGAGTGTCAAATATATTTTAACTAATTGTTATCTATACTTAATTCTGAGTATTTGGGTCCTACTCTGAATAGACTAACTTACTTTCAAGATTTTCCTGGTTATTAATGTTTAGCAGCTTAGAGTAACAGACCAAAGAGTCGACCGTGATATAGGAGACCTGAAGCAAAAGCACAACCCAGAGCCGTTCCTGGTAGCCACCATTGAGAATTTTGGCCATGTTATCTTAACTCCCTTCTATTCAAATGGGATTTCGACACAATGAAAAAGAAGGAAAGTTGAAGCAGTGGCAAAGATTATAACTAAAGAAGGTTCTATGTTTTAAACATACATCGTAACTTCATTTTGCTTATCATTTCTCTGAGTGAAATATTCTGAAAGATGATGAGAAAGGCTAAGATGGTTGACCGGTGAAATACGCCCACCTTCGAGACTCGCTGAGCTCCAACTTATTTTATTTTTTTCAAGTCAAACACCTCAAGACAACAGCGTGGATTAAGAAATGAGGAAAAGAGTGACACACATGAAGTGGGAGGGAATCATGAATAAATCCGTCACAAAGCAGAATTGAACTATCACATATAAAGTCCATGGGTCAAGCGATGCTTGTGGCACCAAGAGTTCACATGCAGCTGAGTGCGTGGGAATGAGAATGAATTCCTCATGACAAACCAGAAACACAATCTGCTCAAAGCTGTGAGAAGAAGTAGGGGTTGAGAATATACCCCTCTCGTTATCAGATGATTCACTTCCGGCAGACGCTCTCTAACAGAGGAACGCTTAGTCTGTTCTGGAAATGCACCAGAGACTTGGATTTCCATGGCAACAGGGCAGATATAGTAACAGGAAGTAAATGGTACTAACTGGATCCCTGACAACTATGACAGGCTGACTCATTCTCAGACTTTGCCACCTGCCCTGCTGCCATCTGAGATACTATTACAGTAATACCGTTGTGTGGAAAGATGACAGGTTAGTGGAGGAAGACAACAAAAGTCTGTACTGTCTATAAAACAATGCAGTCAAAAAACTGGTGTAAAAGTGTGTCAACTACTTGCTGAGAGAAAATATAAATATGAACTTATTTAAAAAGTCATTGTTAATGTGGAGCAAAAAATACAGACTGCAAAAAAAAAAAAAAGCAGGTGAACACAATCAGTTCACTAATCATAAAGGCACACTAAACATTCGAACACACTCATTCTGAATATACTGATATAGAAAATTGTTCATGCAGGTCTCCATCAAAAATTATTTACAAACACAAAAGTGATAATCTTGCATTTCAACTCATTAAATTTGTTAAAAAACTGTTATGAGGAGTTGCATTGCTGTTCTGGACAGGTCATACTATGAAAAGAAAATTCATTGACTTGAGCATGTAGCGATACAAAAAATGACACAAACGTGTCACAATCACAAATGACAAAACTTGTAAATAATATATCACTAAGCCCAGGATTCGCACTCGTCCCCAAATAGCACCAGAACTTTCTAAGTCCTGGTGACTAAGTGATAACTATACCACAAGTCATTACTCTGAGGTTTTAACTGTATATTTATATCAAGACATGAATTCAACGCATTAGACTTCCATCAAAAAGCAAGTTAACTGATTCAACACAGCTACATTATTAGACAAAAATATAGTAAAAAAGTGACCAAAGAAGATAACGATAGCTCGCAGATGTTTAGGAAAAAAATGCACTTTTTTAAGTAGCAGACTTAGCAGGTTATCCCAGAATGCAATGCTGTTTTGAAAATATAGATAAAAACCAGGCAACATATGAAAACAGACTATTCCGAAAAACGTGTCCTTTTTCCCTGTATTTGCATTTTTATATCATTAAACATTTTCAAAAAAACATTTATTATTAATCATTTTTAGTTTAGTGCAAAATAGGATCCACTGTGCATCCAAACCTGGTAAACACTATCCAGTACTGCACGGAAAGAATTGTCATGACCTTCCACTGAAGAATTTTCCCATGCTTTGTGTCATTTGAACCCTGCAGCTCTAGCTCTCTGCTTCCTTTAAACAGCCACTGCTTTGGTTAGACATAAAATCAGGTGAAGTTGACGCCCCTGATCTGGCTTGTCCACTTTGGTAAAGCTCATCCACTGTAACAGGTCTACCAGAGATAGATTGAATATAGACTTTATAGCTTGCAGGAAGTCAGCTATACTTAAACCCTTTGTTCAAAGTGAAAGGATGACTAAAGCTTTCACTTTGACACCAACCAAAGACTGGATTTGTAGGTAGAAACAAGTTCTGCCTTCCAAGAGAAGAGCCGGATGAAACCACGAAAGGAAAAATGCAAACCATGAGGACATGTTATTTGAGTAAAATAAAATACGCTCCTTAGAATTGTATTTAATTACCTTTCGTTTCATTTTAATGGAATATAGGATAATGATTCAACACATCTTCAAACTATTTTAACCGATCTATAAGCAGGGGCTCTGACTGCAAAATGGTTGGTGTCATTATATGAATCCCATTGAGCTGTGGGCACAGTATTAACAGAGAAGATATTTTACTCTTAGTGTCTTAGGATTTATTTATATTTAGAGGTTCATGCATGACACTTAAAAGAGAAATGAAGGACTTTAGTGGGCCCTTTTTGTGGCTGTCCCTGCTGACCTGGCAGATTGTATAATAACTGACAGTGATGATGGCACTGCATATGGTACTTATATAACTTACAGGGTCAGTGGACCATAACCGGAGAACAAGCTGAAAATTGAATGATCATGTCCCTGAAAGTTTCTCTTTTGAAAAATCTCACTCCCTTTATTCTGTTTGAACACTGTAACCACTCAGACCTCAAACAAGTCAAAACGACTTTTAAATAATCAAATAGGATGCTAAAAAAAGAGAACAGAAATTTAAAAATATCTGTTCAGCAGAAAAAGCAGAGCACCAAATCTCGTGTGCAAGCTTAATTGCTTCACGTTCACAATCATCGTTAGGATTTAGGTTTTTGCACTACAATGGGATTTAAAGCCAGCTGTGTAGTAATTTTCCATTGATAGAAAACATCCAAGCGTTTAATCCGCTCTTTTGAACGTAAGCGCTCCCGTCTCTTCTCGCATCTTCGCCCTCTACCGTTCAAAGTGGGGTTCACGGGATGCCGTGACGTCACTTTTGCAAGTCTTCTCGGTTACTCGAGTGATGTCAGAGCCTCGCCTCCACAACCACGTGTTCTGTATAAAAGTACCGAGGCAGCCGCGGAGGGAAATTATTTAGGCACTCAGCGCTGGTGCCTCTACCCGTTAGTGCGCTTTATCGAGCGGGGAAACTTGCGCGGTGCAAAACAAGGTGCTTCCAAGGGATATATTCCTCCTGTGGATTTATACCGAGAAGAATAGAGATGGCAGTTACTCAGGCTGGATGTGACTTGACATACTGCAAGATGAGGGGCATCATGTCTGTACTCGCCGGTACGTCTCAATATTTAACCTTAATTCTGTTCACAGCGAGGATGTGCGAGAACGCGATTATCACAAAATACTTAGTAACGTTACCTAAAATGAAAGAAGAAAAACGTTATTTCTACTGAAAATGATTTAAAATATATCCATTTTTTATCTGTTCTTTACAAATACAATTTTAATTATTAATAATATTGTTTGTGAAGTAGTTATTGTCATTTTAAAGTATGTGGTCCTTCCGTTTTTATTATTATTACTTTTAACTACTGTTATTTTTACAATGATCATTGTAATTATTTGTTTCAAACTTCAGTAATAAAAACTATTTAACACTGATAGCAATTTTTATTAATCGTGTTGTGGTTTGGAGAGAAATAATTAACGTAATCCTCTCTTCTAATCGACGGTTAGCCTATTTGAGCTGTTGTGTAACACACCGAACCTGCTGTTGACGCCACAACCTGGATTTTAAATCTCCGTATGTTACGAGAATTCGTGTCTGAAATGTATTTGACGTTTAAACTGTAACTTTCGGGGATAGCCCTGATCATTCAGGTTTCTTCTTTACTAGCGATTGACAGGTTTGTCTGCATGGGGCTGGTGACGTCACTTGTGGATTTCCTTCTGACGTAAATGTCTTTTTTTGCAGCCTTTATCAAAGAAAGAAAGATGGGCTTGAACGACTTCTTCCAGAAGATTGTTACCAATCCTCCCATCTGTCAACAGTAAGTAGCCCATAAAAACATGATAAAACATGCACCCATAAAGCTGCTTTCTGTGCTCTCTGACATGAGTGAAACAGAAATTATCCTTAATCATTAATAGATTAAAGTGATTCTTATAATTATTTATCGGGTATTGGAAACTTACAGTATTCATTCATAAAATGTAGCTCTTTGACCTGGCATCTGCTGACATACGGCTTCATTGAGGGGACTGAAGGCCACCAGAGGGCTAATCCCATCATCAGAGGTTTTACTGTACATTCCGTAGCTAATTGTGTAGGTTAATCTGTACCGGCAAGATAAATCTGAGCACCAGAATAGTGCTCCTGGAAAAGCAGCTGTTCAGGCTGCAGCTTGGTCCCATTAAGCACCTTTGTGAAAATCCCTTATGTCCCCTAGACGAAGATGAGGGCCTAATTCAATTAAGCACAACCCATTCAGTCTTAGTCATTCAGGTCGAACTGGTGGAAAATTTCTCCACACGTCATTTCTACCCTCCATATGGTCATTTTGCGTGCAAAGATTTTTAAAATTCCCTTCCTGATTATGGTATATTATTAGTGTTATGTCATTTTAAATGTTAAGAACTGTTGATGTCAGTTGAGGTCAAACCGATTTTGCACAATTCAGAAATCTGGCTGTGAAAAACATCACACTGACACGAGGAAATTGGCAGGAATTTTCAGAATTAAAAGGTCTTTCACAAAAGAAATGTATTAAAACTGCTCTAAAATATATTTGACAATAGAGCTGTGTAGTGTAGTCAAAAGTGTAAATAAAAAATATACAATGGCGCTGAGTGGGGTCCTGCAAAAAAGGTAGCTAAAACTCACGCAGATGTAGTGCCAATCAGTTACTGTTAATTTATATTAAAATAACAAATTTATCATAAAACTCCATTCAAAATAGTTTTTTTTAATCCAGTACGTTTTTATGCATGCTGTACACCATCTGCAATCCATTAGGTTTTGCTCTATATTTTATAATAATAAAATCAGTTGTCCTTTAAAACCTTTTAAAAATGTTACAGACCTGAAAAAAAAATCTAAATATTAATTAAACTAAGAAGTGGTGGACTAGAGGAGGATGACATTAAATTATTTCTGTATATTCTGTTTGAGTTTCCATATTCTTCAAACCATCATTCTTCAAAAACATGTAAAATGTATATCCATAACTTTAAATCTATTATTTCATTTCTGTAGTGCTGATGTTGGTTCCTTCCTAAAAATCGATGAGAACCAGAACGAGGAACTGGATGGGCGTCACATGTGTTTTACCAATCCTAGAAGCTCATTGGCTGAGGAGACTCAGTACGTATTACCTCTTTCCTTCAATGGCTTTGCAGTTTTGCTTTGATTAATACTCTTTCACTCAATCAAGCAGCTTTCTTTTTACCTAACTGATGTAATTTAATTTCCTCAATAGGATCAAGCCCTCAGATTTCGACTATCTAAAGATCATTGGGAAGGGGAGCTTTGGAAAGGTGGGTGGAAATAATAATCATCAACTCCAGATGTTAATAACGAAGTCACTTTCCAGACTAAAGAGCTAACATCTACTTTTGCTGCAGGTTCTGCTCGCACGGCACAAAGAAAACGAACAATACTATGCTGTGAAGGTGCTACAGAAAAAAATCATTCTGAAAAAGAAAGAAGTAAGACTCAACCTAATGCTGCTAGTAAGTTCAAAACCTGTTTCAGAAAAGTCTAACCACATTTTCATCTGTATCTCCTCAGCAAAAGCATATCATGGCGGAAAGGAGTGTATTAATGAAGAATATCAAACATCCATTCCTGGTGGGGCTGCACTTCTCTTTTCAAACCACAGACAAACTGTATTTCGTGCTAGACTACGTCAATGGAGGCGAGGTTGGTAAATAGCACATTCACAGGCTCTTGTGAGAAGATGGTGCATGACTCTGACTAAACTGGTACAATTCTGCTCTTTCATGCAGCTGTTCTATCATCTCCAGCGAGAGCGAGTCTTTCTGGAGCCCCGCGCCAGGTTTTATGCTGCTGAAATCGCTAGCGCACTTGGTTACCTCCATTCAATGCACATAGTTTACAGGTGTGTGATTGTAGTGACCCCTTGTGGAAAGCTGTTGAATCTGCCCTCCTTTTTTTTGTGGAACACTTCCAACAGGGGGCTAATATTTTAATATCTATTTACACAGAGACTTAAAGCCAGAGAACATTCTCTTGGACTCTCAGGGCCACATTGTACTGACTGATTTTGGTTTATGCAAAGAGGGCCTGGATCCCAATGCAACAACGACAACATTCTGTGGGACTCCTGAGGTAAGGCTACATAAATAATTATGTAGTTCATTTTAATGGTAAAGTTTCATGTAATTAATACATTTATACAATCTGCTATTTTTTTTCACCTCAGTACTTGGCACCCGAGGTTCTGCAGAAGCAAGCATACGATCGCACAGTAGATTGGTGGTGCCTGGGATCAGTACTGTTTGAGATGTTGTATGGCCTGGTGAGGAGATATTTATTTATGTATACCTATGAAAACAGCATTGCAACTAGAGAAGTTGAATTAATCTAAAGGTCTGTGATCCTCTAGCCTCCGTTCTACAGTCGCAACACGGCCGAGATGTACAACAATATCCTTCACAAGCCTCTCATCCTGAAGCCAAACGTGTCCAACGCTGGCCGGGAACTGCTGGAGGGTTTGCTGCACAAGGACCGAACTAAGAGAATCGGCTCTGATGATGATTTTGTAAGTGACCACACTTCGGCAACCAATCTTTTGTTATATTCTTTTTTTTGACTGAGAGTTAAATTCTTACTGTGTGGTTCACTTTTTCAGCTGGAGCTGAAATTCCACAGCTTCTTCTCTCCCATCAACTGGGATGAACTCATGGCCAAAAAGATCATGCCTCCTTTTGTTCCTTCAGTGGTGAGTTGACTTTTGACTTATGGAACCAACATTAAGGCAAATACATATTTTCTTTATAGTTCTGCTCTTAATTAAGAGAGAAAGTGGGTTTAAACTTGGATTGTTTTATGCCTATGACTGGCCAGTAAGGCAGGATCCAATAAGCTTTTTATATTCGTATTTTCAATATATAGCTAAATTCAACCCATTTCCATATAGATTATAAATACTAACTATTCAAGTATTTTTTATTAAATTAAAATATATCCATTCGTTTGATACCTAAACTTGGCAATGCATTACATTTTTAAGTAAAAACAACAACAACAAAAACAATAATCTGTTTTGGAAGTTGTGTGGTTTAGCACACAAGCAACTTACAAGTGATCAAATCAATGAAGAAATCTACGTTTATTTTAATGGGATGTTTTTTTTGTCGCTTAACGCCAGCAAACATTGGCTAATGTTTGCTACCATTAAATAATAGCAAAACAAGCCTGAAAATCCAAGAGTCCTGTCTAGTCATATAGCTAGTATATAAAAATAATAACTATGCTAAATTACCGTTATCAAATCTTGACCTGCACATCAAGAAAAGGGGTTGATTCTAGAATCTCTCAGCTCCCAGAACCAACTAGAGTCCTCTTTTAATCTACTTTGGATCAATCTGGTCCCGGTACAATGTTGCTCGGAACTGTTTGTTAATTAGCAACGGTTACTAAGCGAGGTGGGGCTCAGTAACAGTTACAGTTACAGTTGTGTTTATGCAACTTTCAAAGCAAATCACAAACAGTATTGACTTTTTTTCTGTGATGCCATGCTTTAATCTAAAAAATTCAAACTGGTAAATGTGTTTGATAAGATCTATAACAAGGTGTCTCTGTTGAATCTCCAGAGTGGACCCACTGACCTCCGACACTTTGATCCAGAGTTCACACACTTACCCGTGTCGACTTCTCTATGCAACACTGATAACTTGCACGTGACCAGCAGTGTCCGCGAGGCCGCTGGAGCGTTCCCGGGCTTTTCCTATGGCCCCCCTGCTGACCTTGCCTTCCAGTAACTTCTTCCATTCCAGCATCACCAGAAGCACTGAGACAACACGAGTGAAGAATGGGACACTTATGAAGCTCTTCCCATTGTTTTTGCATGTACTGAACAACCAGGACACTTGCGCGTGTCCAACATGAATGTGGGATGTTTTAGACATGCAATAAGAACTTCCAGAAATTGTGCCAATAGATGGAGGACCTGAGCACCTGGAAATCAGAGTGTTGAAGTGCCTGATTTGTTGGAGAAAAACTGGCGAATTGAAACTATTGTCTATGGCTTGCTGAATGATGGCACCAGCAACTAGGCGAAATGCCTTCTGCGTTCTTTGTTTGCTCATGTTATATTTGTTATACATTGTTGCACAGCAGAGGTAAAGGATCAAGAAGTACATGTTATCTGGATTGTCAAAACAAGACGGGTGGGAAGGGGGTATGTCATCTACCCTATTGCAAGAGGATACACAGGCTGTCCAACTCAAATATCAACACTTTATTAACTCATACTCTCATCATCTTTTCTCTATTGACAAGTGTTACTGCAATAACTGCATTATTTATAACACTGCATTCTTTTAATGCGGTTTCAGTACTACTCTAAACAGTTGTAGGCTTTAGAAATGCTTTTAGCTGTGATCGTGTACAAAGCAATACAAGGCATCCTGTGCTCCTCCTAAAGAATGTTCTAGAGGTACTTTCTTCCTTTTTTCTCTCTCCAATGCCAGCACTTTCCTAAAAATGCCAGACACTGTGCTTCTTGAGAAGTCACACACAGACGTATATTTAGTAAGATGGATGTATATGTTATACATCCATTTATCATTGTTATCTGAAGTGATTGTTTAATGCACAAGCGCATGTTGATTAGGTTGTATTGAAACCATTCACATGGTGTACAGACTTTATATCCAGTAGCCCAGAAGAAACTGTGTCTTTTTGTTGAAATTGTGCCTGTTCAAGCTGTAAGACATGATACATTTCCACGAGTCCATCATTCCTGTCCACATGGAAGAGGGTTGGACGGGATATGGAATAGAAATGGTGCATTGTTGGCAATGGGATGACTGAGAGGTGTTGGTTTAGTGAAGAAGAGTGAGGTGGATGCCCTCATGAACCGCATTCCTATGTTACTGTAATGTCTATCATATCTTTGGACCAATAATGTGCTCCACATTTTTAGTCGACCACAAACATGGCTATATGGATTTACTTAATTTTCTTCCATTTTTGGAAGTCCTTCGTATGTATTGTTTTATATTTTTCCATGTATATTTATTTACATGTCACAAATTGAACCTCTAACGATCAGAGTATTCAGTTCTTAGAATGATTAAATATTGGACAATGATCTATATGAATGCTAATAAATATTTAATATTAAATCTGTTTCATGTCCTGTTTGTTAATCAGGGTTGTATGCTGTTCAAGTGCAAGTACTTTCAAGGTAAATTTTCTAGCTTTTAAAACTCAAAAGTCTATAAATAAATTAACCATGGTTATATTTAAGTATATTTGTAGTAAAATGTTATTGGATAACTTTGGAAAACGTCATATACTGTAAAATACTGTATTTTCATTATAAACAAATTGATTGATATAAAAAAAAATATTTAGGTGAGCTTAGTCAAACCAACCTGGCACCCATCAAAAAACAAAAAAAAAAAATAGCAGCCAATAACCAGAAGCTATTAAAATAACAAAAAGGTGCCTTTGGTCTGGGTCTTTTTTGTTTTGGAGTATTCAGAGACCGCTTATGACACATTTAAGACCAATATTCATAATTTACAATTATATTTTGCATTTAGCAGACTCTTTTATCCACAACAACTTACACGATGGAGATGACAATAAGCAATTTATTAAGCCAAAGTCTAACTCAGATATCTCACAATAGAGGTCGTCTCAGCTGATCAATCAAACATAGAAAGAAGAAAATAAAACAGAAGAATTTATTTTATTTTATTTAAAATAGCAAGCGCTCTCATGAAGAGAAAAGTTTTTAGCTGCTTCCTAAAAACTCAAGGCTTGTTATATACACCAAAATTAGAATTAGTAAACCAATAACAATCCCACGACTTGTATCAAATCTGGTTGGCCCACCAGAGAGTCCTATTTTAGCCTCCTTGAATTATTTAACAAATTCAGAAAAAAAAACTGAAAAGAATTTAACTCTATTATCAATCTACACTTGCATTGTCCCACACATCATTTCCTTCCATTCCTCATTCCAAAAATTATTCTTCATTGCAACTTCAATATAATTTTTTTTTCCAATGTAAACCTTTTCACAGAACATTTATATTTTTTATTGATGAGGTGACTGGAAACCTATTTACTAAAATTGTTCACCACTAATTAGATTTTTCAGAGAACAAAAAAAATTTGATCATACGTGTTGCATATACTCCATTTGAACAAAGTACTGTATCCGGCCCCAGAACGGTTTCAAATTTCCTTCATCTTTGAACAGTTCCTTGGTCTTAACCATTGTGGAGATTTTGGAATCTAAATGGAATGTTTCTGTAGATCTTTTTATAGCGATTGAAAAGGAAATTGCTTTCCTTGAGGTAAAAATTCCCCAGCTAAAGCAAAGTGGGCCATGAGCACCCACCAAAGAGTTTTAATAAATATCTTTTAAAAGGTTAGTTTTTTTAATGATGCAGGGATCAAAAAAATATATCCCTAAATATATTGGGGGACTTTCAATCTCCTGAAATGTCCTATATAATTTGAATCTCTTACACAACCCTATGAATATTATATAACATTCAATTATATTGGATTTCAAATGTTGAAAACTTCTGTTTTAAAACGGACTTATCAGTTGAGGTTATTATTAGTGCGCTAAGCTTTTCGTGCTTCTATATCTGGCTTTTGACCTCACGGCAGTTAAAGATTCTTATAGGTTTGTTTAATGCTACAAGTTTTAAAAACAAACCCTCAATAATAATATAATAACCTCTTTCACGCTACGATGGCTATTTCAGTGAGTGCCCTAATGAGTTAATGTTGTGCAGTCTTAAGGCAATGTGTAAATAAAACATTCTGTTTGAATAAAGACTCCATGTTTTTAAGATTTTTGTCATGCTGTTCTAAAAAAAGCAACGATTTGGCAGATTATAACTCTAATTCTGTCCATCTTGATCTAGCTTTTCAGCCAGCACTTCCCTTGACACCAAGGTCAGTAGGTCGATCACCTTGAATTGAGGGCTCAAATAAACATTTCTAAAAGAAGAAAAATAAAATGTATACTTTTTTTGCCACTGCTTGTATTGTTCACAGCTTGGAGCTATGTAACGTTACGCACACACACACACTTTACTACAGTTGTAACTATAACTTACCAAACCCATGTATGCCTATGTGCCAAATACGTTGGAAACATATACATTTATTATAAAATTATAATAACATATTAAGGAACAGAAATTATTTTTGTTACTGAAAGTGTCTAACGTTTTGTATTTCCGCCAATATTGCGCGCATGCGCGCTGCTAAGTATAGCAACTTCCTGCCAAATAGTTGTCCCTAACAACACACGGCGCCCCACCGAGGGAATTTCAACTCAAGAGAGCTTAAAGTGTCCTCAAAAGTCACACTTGGTGAAATGGTAAGAATGTATTTTCCATGTGCGTTTTGTACATGGTGCGTGTGTGCACTTTTATGAGCCCCTTTGTTTGAAATGCTAAGGTCAGTGAGCTGCTAGCTTAAAACAGCCGTTAGCTAATTGTTCCGAAGGTGCTAAACGCCATTCAGTTACCCAAAAGCTGCAGTTGGGCGAAAAAATCTAATCGAGCATCATATTTAGCATTGTTTAATTAACTGTAGTTGACTCGTTTTTATTTCACTTTAACTTAGTTAAATGTAGGTGCAGTTCTGTATTCTTCCTTTTAACATTAGTCACGGTTTTGTATATAAAACAGTTTCTCAAACTCTTCTAACCCTAATTCCTGCCTGTCGTGGCATCCTTGCTTTCAGTATTTCATAGCACCGTGGACTCACTGTTACAAACATCGGTAACTCATTAGATTTGAGGAGCTTAGGTGAGGTTCTCACCTTCAGCACTCAGCGCCCTTGAGTCACTGCGGTTCTTCATGCCACTGGGATGCTTTTGTGTTTAGTTTGATGGTGTCATTTCTAACTGATTTGTGATTCAAGTTGAGCTGATCTAGATATTTACGAAATACACAATTTCATGCGGATTCTTAAATTCTCGATTTCAAAATGTTATGTATAAGATTTTAACGTTTGATTTGAGAGGGATGCAACACAATAAACATGTCTAAAGCTATTAAACACTGAGCTATGGTACTTGATGTTAAATAGGTTCAAGTACGTAATGTCTTCCAAAGTATTTTGGGATGGGTCGTCAAAAGGCATTTTACTAGTCTATTACCTTAGATTCCCCTTAATGTATTTGTTAAATACAGATGCAATAATAATAGTATATGAAGGATCATGCTTGATTGTGAAAACTGGTCCAGTTTTGAAGTTTTCATGAGCACCCTCATGAAACAATTTGGTAATTGGAGACCGCACCGTTTGTTGTCTTTCATATTTACAGAAACCTTTTGACATCAGCCTGTTTCCAAACATTCGTAAGAACACTGTTGTGTAAAAATTTGATGGGAAAGAAGTGCAAAAATGACCCCCTTTTTGTTGTTGAAAATACATGATGATTAAATGATTCTGCTTTTATTCTTCAAAAGACAGAGAGCAAAGTATACATTTTACTATCTTAACTAAAGTCTGGTGCTGCATCCCAATCAGAACACTTATACTACACCCTTAAAGTAGTTACTCATTTTCAGAAGAAAATGAACACGTGATGGAAGTAGTTGTGCTACATCATTACACTCAACATCTGTGCGAGAACTTAACTTTTTCTTTCCCGTTCCTTTATTACAAATATTCTAACAATAAATATAAAACTCTCTATATTGATATTGTTTATTTAGTTTCTTCTTCTTTAAAAGTGAGTCATATTACAGAGAGTGCTCGTTTGTTTGGTTTCCAAGAAGATCAGAATCTAATGTTAACATAAGGGAACCACTTGAACCCATTTTTATGTTTACTACAGTTTGGGACAAACTAATTCTCATTTTGTGCATAGTGCGCCGATTTACACAGCATTGACTTTGATGCTTTTAACAATAAACATTTCAGATTTTTTTTGACAGGTCTCATTCTGCTTTTTTGTTATTTTTATCACAAGTTCCACATTTGTTGGCCGCCTAGCAGCTGGATGAGATTAAAGTAGAACAATTAATTACATTTGGAATATAATTGCTTTTTGAAACTAAAAGAAAAATAGAAATTGTAAAAAGCAGAAAATTAAACTGGCAGACAAAGTATTGAGTTGCCTGCTACACTACTCTAAAATCTGTTAACTGATTGCTTCGGTATATCAACAGATCCTGATACAGATCCTGATCCATACAATGCCCCTGCATATAACCACTAATAAGAGAATGTATAGAAGTTCAACAATTTCAAACCAAGAAGGCTTAGTCTACAATACAAAACATTCGTTTATTCAGATAAAAAAAAATTATTTTATATGTAGATACAGAAAACTTGCTCTGGGCTAACAGCAATCAATACTTTAATATCAAGTTGCCCTTTTATTGACACAATGTTGCATACAGACAATTTATACTTTTTTTTTACCCCAGTTATTTTTCCCAAAGTATAGGTGGTCATAAAATTAGGAAAATGTTTTATTCTGAATTTTGAAAATAAACCTTGGTTACGCCATTTGGCATTCCAGTAAATGCTTGTGACATGATCTTTTTTTCAATTGACTAATTACAGCTGTGATCATTATCTTTCACATGATTTGTATTATTACAGTGCTCTAAACAAACAATTTATCAATTACCTTAGTGACTTAACTGTATTTATAGTTGTGCATCAGGTTTGCGAGTTGCTCGAGTAGTTACAATTTTTGAGAGGCTTGCGTCGAGCTTCGCATAGAGGTCAGCTTGAAGTTATGTAAGCACGCAGCCTTCACAGAGGGCAATTCATAGAGTAAAACGCAGAGTATAGATCAGGCTTTACCCTCCTTGTGGAGTGTATTGAAAAAAAAAACTGACTTCTGGGTCTTTTGTTTGAATGTCCACATTTGGTTTTCATTAATTAACTCAAAGAAATGCAAATATCAACAATAATACTGTTTTTTTTGTAACCGGTCAATTCAATATTTGGCTTTCACTCTCTGAAATGACTGAAAAATATTTATGAGGCCACAGAAGGGCATGTTTTTTAGAAGAGTATATACTTAAGTAAATGTGTGCTTATGGTTGAGCCGATAGACAATGGCAGATAGACATCGCGATGTTAAGTCTGCATTGGCGATGCTCTTCTCTCACTCGTTCGGGGCCGGGAGACTGACTCACCATTTCAGCTACCAGTTTAACATGAGTTTGTGGCGCTTTGTTCAGGTGGTTTTATGTGATCCCGTCTGTATCTTGGGTCAAGCAAGGCAGCTTTGCGCCTCATACTCACGATGGAGTTATTGATATTTGCCTTCAATTTGGTCTCCAAACCACTTCAGACGTGTCTCGTGGCTGTGCTCTTTCATTCGCTCTAAAGCCAAAGTATTGCCAGATAGGTGAATGTACTGCTTTTTTACCAACTAAAATCCTCAACGCCATTAAAATGTCACAGGCCCCTCTGTCAGTTTACGCCAGAGTCTGTGGACAAAGTGATTGACAGGTGGTAATTTCAGTAAAACTTATATTTGTTTGTTATATTTTTGTTATTTGTTAAACAAAGACCATGCGGGCAGGCTTAAAATAATTAATTTGTTATGAATTAATTATACAATACAACAATTCCCGTCTCTATAGAGACATTGCGGATGCCAAATTGGGCAACATCTCCCAACCCTATGTAGCACTTGACCACTTAAAATTTAGTTTGATAATGTAGAAACATTGACAACTTTGTTTTTTTTTTTGTTTGTTTTTTTGAGTTTGTTTCTTTTAACGCAAACATAAAATATAAAATGTATATTTGAAATTTGATTTTTAATGTCCAAGGAGGTGACTTGTTCTATTTCTAACTAGTAGCAATTTAAATAAGGGTCATATTGCAAACAAGTTTAATTGAAACACTGACCCAGCTGTGGTGGAATGGTTAAACCCTGTTAAACTTGTTTTCAAAATATCTATTGAGGGTCAGCAAACTAAAGCCTGCACCTGCTGTCCATCTTAAAAGGTTTTTTTGTTGTTTATCTTTCTTAAACCTACCTCATCTAGAGTTGAACCTGGTTCAACTTGGGTTCAAACAAGTTTATCTGAGGTCATTTAGGTTCACAGAAGAGAAGACGAAAAGCTCTAAATATTTGTGTTCTGTTTATTTGAATTAAAAATATAATACTGTTTACTGCAATTTTTAATTACTGGTGTATATATAAACCCATAAGAAATAAACTGTATCGATTTAACAACTTAGATTTAACATATTTAATCAAGATTTAATAAATTTAACAGATTTAATTCAATATGCTATTAAATAATGAATATTGCAAGAAATTAATTTTTTTTTAAAGTTAAAAAAAAAAATTTTTTTGTCAAACTGTTCTCATCATAGAAATATTAGCACCCTCCTGTTACCTTTTATAAAACCTATAATTTTGCTGGGTTTGTTCTATTTAGTCTTCCATTTCTGTAAATTACCTTAGTTAAATTTTGTGTTGATTATTTATTACAGGTACATATACTGTGGTATTATTTATTTAAGACAACAAATTTAGTCCCAACTGTTTCTTATTTCATTCGAGCAAAATTATTTATTATTTAAATTATTAATTTTTTTACTTGATTGTGGTAAAGCACAGATTTTCACAGTTTTTTTTTAAATTGTAACATATTGGGTTTGATGGTGCGTAAGCTATATATATATGAAAACTATATATAGTTTTCATAGACAATGTTTTTTTCAGTCGACAAGGTGAAATATGCCTTTGCTAATTGCAGCTGATTGAAATGCGAACAAGCGTTTGACCTCATTCCACACTTTTTCATGAAATGCTGCCTGGAAGAACCATCAGGTGAATAAAATTAGGTTAGATCTTATCCTCATCCACGAATGGGTGTGACAGCTTGCAGAGAAACACCTAATGCCCCTGATACAATCAGGAAATAATACAGGCTTCCTCATTTTCAGCAAATGTAGGTTAGTAGACATGTAAGGAGACGCAGCCGTTTAATCCAGGCGTGTGCGCTGGAAAGTGGGAGGGTACGGGGAAAACATCTGGTGCTTTTGTGGGGAGCTGCACGTGCCTCACCTGCCAGGCCTGAGCTCACCTGCCACCAGGGTGACGATAGGATTAGAGCCCACAAGACCCACTTTTCTCTCAACTTTCCCATAGTGCTCTGCGCCATAAACACACAAACACACACACTGAAAAGAGCAACCCTAGTGAGGTGGAGAACAGATATAAAGATGTCTCGCGGTGTGTCTCACAGGATCTTGGTCAAGGCGACTGCAGAGACTGACGCAGAGGGTTCTCTAGGGTAGCGGCGAAGACATCCTTTCCTAGCAGGCATGGATGAGTCAAAAGAAGTCCCGGAGCTTCCTGTGAGTATTCTAATTATTCAGACTAACAGACATATTATATTAAAAGTCTAATTGATTAGTGTTAAGAAATAATTTTTAATAAATAGTTTATAATTAGTTAAAGGTTTAATTTTTAGTAGACTTAAACATTTATTCCAAAGCCTTTATGAAGGCAGAATTGAATGCAGAAGTTTTCGGTTTCGAGTTTAAAGATGCTGTTTTTAAGCATAGCAGTAAAACTTTTAATAGCTGTCCTTATGAAGGTTTATATGCGTGTTGAAAAATCACCCCTGTGGAAAACAAATAATTGATCGTATGCAATTGTTGCTAGCCGTAAAATAGTAAAGAAGTATATTTAGGGACACGACTTGAGGGAATGAGTACACATCCATAAATATGTTGTTAATTATTCAAACTTGAGGCATGCAATGTATAGATTTAATGCATGGAGTATAGAATTGTGTAGGTTGAATTCATGGAGTATGGATATGTATAGATTTAATTCATGGAGTATGGATATGTATAGATTTAATTCATGGAGTATGGATATGTATAGATTTAATTCATGGAGTATGGATATGTATAGTTTTAATTCATGGAGTATGGATATGTATAGATTTAATGCATGGAGTATAGACATGTATAGATTTAATTCATGCAGTATAGACATGTATAGATTTAATTCATGGAGTATAGACTTGTATAGATTTAATGCACCCTGTCTCCAAACAGTGCATGGGGAAAAACTAGAAAACTAAAATTTATTGTCATGTTCATGCAATAGTCAAGTCCAAACACTTGCATATTAAAGTATTAATTGACGTTTGAGGTGCAAAACTTGAATGGAGTACTAAAAGTTACCAGCTATTTTTGTCAGTTAACCAACATCTTTTTCCTCTTCACAGCTAAAGGTAGTGCTTAAAGGGAGAGAGGAGAGAGGGAGAGAGGGAGAGAGGGAGGGAGAGAGAGGAGATGAGAGAGAGAGGGGAGGGAGACAGAGAGGGAGAGAGAGAGAGGGAGGGAGGAGGGGAGAGAGAGAGGGAGGAGAGAGAGAGAGAGAGAGGGAGAGAGAAAGGAGTGCTTCTGAGAAACATTTGGCAATATGAAACACATACTTTATTCACCATAAACTATTGGAGGCTATAATTATATCAGCCTTTTTTGTGTGTGGTAGGATTCGAGTCTTAAATAGATCACTTTTATTGAATGTTAAAAGAAATGAGCTGATACATCCATACATCATATTACTCCAAATCTGAATTATTTTATATAAAGTTTCACATTCATTGTCCACGAGGGGCTTTTATACCATCTATAAACTATAGATTGAAAAATATTCATTGAAGCAAATGTAACAATGCTCTGTATAATATTAACTGTCATGAACCTCCCAGATCTATTTATC